>JAQPZY010001430.1:1427500-1547500 GCA_029931535.1 Margaritifera margaritifera
CCCAAATTACTTCTCTAAAATTTCTATACACCCTTCTTTCGCTCTGAATTTATTGTCTACCATGAAAATATTGGTCATAATCACATGTGCGAAATTATAAAGGGGGCAAGTTTGGATTACCTATTCCCTTAGTGTTGTAAATAAAATGCATATTATTTCCTGAAAATATGCATAACTTTAATACAAAATCCATATACACTGAAGTCTATCTGACAGTCTTAATGATTGCATATGGATATATCTAATTATGGTTATTAAAGGGAAGTAACTCATACCAACTAATACCTAGAACCGGTGGAGTTGAAGCCACATTTCCTATGATAATAGTATAATGTATGGAACCCTTCTGCAGTAACTTTTAAAGATATGAGGTATTATTAATATCTTCATCTTCATATATGATGCTGTTTACATTTCCTTGTAAAGATGTGATTGTTTTCAAAAGTCCATAATATTTCAATGTCACCATGTTATCGTACTCTCCTGTATGACAAGTAAGAATTTACGTTTTGACATTACTCGTACTCTGCATTCCACTCTCATATACTTTTTGAGTACAGGATTCTGCATGTATTTGTACCCAAAAAAGAAAAAAATCCGGAATTAAAAAAACCCATACCTAACTCTTTTTGTATGTATTTAGGATATCATATATGTACTAAGAAATATATATATTTAAGAATCACTATATTATGTTATCTGTAGAGTTTTGCATTTAAATTTAATATATGTTAAAACAACAAACAAGAAAACAACAACAATAACAACAACAAGAACAACAAAACACAAAATTTCACTGCGCGAAAACTATCAAAAAACATTAAAACGACAACTGGTACAAAAAGGAAATCGACACAGTTAAATACAGCAGCTGTTACATTACACATAGTCAGCGAATTCCATCGAGAAAATGTTGGGTTAAGTATCCCATAGATCTAATACCGGCATCTAGTAAGTTTATATTTTACGTCCTAAATTACACGCAGATGAAAAAGACGATTCTCAATTACACGCAGATGAAAAAGACGATTCCAAATTACACGCAGATTAACATGGATATTCAACTCTGAATATATTAACCTTGCAACTGGCAATGTGTGACTATTATATTTGTATTAGATGAGACGATATTTATAGACACTGTACAAATAAAAGTTTCTTTTCACAGACTTGTGTTAACAAGGTAATAACAGCAATGTGACATTTCACTTTAAAGCGTTTTCCATCATTTATAATCCAGCTAAACGTGATACATATGGATAACTACATACATGTTTTGTTCGGTGATGGCGGAAAGAACGTGTTTGATATAGCATAATGCTACGTCGAGTTCATCAGGCCGAGACGTATCTATATCAAACGAGTTCTTTCTCCTGACTTGGAACAAAAGACAAATGCGGTTTCATATTTATTATATACTCCATCGTTAACACTTTATAAATATATTTCGTTTTACTTTATGCATGAAATTTAAGACGAATTGGGATTTATAAAAGTTCGATTCGGTGCGTCTTAGAATATCGACGCACGGATGACGGAGAACAAACCTAATTAGTTCCAATCTGGTTGTGCATTACTGAAATATAGATTGAAAGTCTGTATCGAACGCCAGATCAATCATGTGCAATTAAATGGGTACCTACAAAATCAGAAATCGGATATATGTAAGCCCTTTTCATCACAAACATATCGTAAATATTTAACATATTTTTAAATCCTAGCTTTATAGAATGGACTAAACTGTTATGCTGATAGTTTGTAAATGAGTACTATACTATGTTTAGCTTTTCAAAAAGGACTTCACTGCTATGCTGGTATTTTCACAAGACAAATGTAGCATTTGTGTGCTGATGCAAACTAATTTCATTATGACTAATATCTACAATAGGTAATTCTTAATAAAATTCGAAACCTCTTGGAGTTCTATTAGGAACGGCATTTATCAATGATGATGAAAGCCCCTTTGTTAAAAAATCAATTGGTTATTATATATCTCATATTTGGATTACTTAGAGACTTAAAATATTTATAGTATGTTATGTATTTTACTAAGCAGTGGTCTGTATTATTTATAGATTTTGAAACACAAAAGTCGCACATATCTAACTCTAACACAATATGATTATTATTATTATTATTATTATTATTATGAATAATATTATTCATCTTATTATTATTATTATCATTATTATTATTATTATTATTATTATTATTATTATTATTATTATTATTAAAATTATTATTATATCTTGTGGAATAGTTATATAAAAAGACAACAAATATCTAGTATTAAAAGTCATCTATGAATATCCACGAAATATGTTGTTTCAAATTTACGGACTACATCCACGAAGTGCTGTCTCGTAAACAGGAGAATGTTCTCGGATTAAATTGTAACATAAAATTTGCAAGACATATTGAAATCATTATTATAAATATGTCCGCACATGACCACAGCAAGACAATAAGGAAAGTAGTAATGTATCATCACATAAACAAGTGTTTACATGATTTAAGACTTTGTTTTACTAAAATTGAAAGAGCAGGGATGAAATCCGAAGTTAATATACAAGACAAAGTGATAATAAGATCGTATTTTTATAGAGAAAGGAAATTAAAAAAATATATTACACCAAGTATATTTAATTAAAAAAGAACCATCAAGTTAACATTAATGGTAGAGTCTTGAAAAGAAGAAATTACCCACTTTAAATAATACATACATGGATATCTTCAATTGACATCAGCATTACTCCCTCAGTCTTGGTTCTAAGCTGCAACATTATACTACCACTACTATTAATACCACCTTTGCTGGAACTTCTTTCGTTGTTGTACTCCTCTATCTTCTCGTCTCCTACTTCTACTACTAGAGCAATGTCATTGCCTCCATTACTGGTGCTTCTAATCCACTGCCTTCTCCTTCTCGTTTCCATCTTTTACTACAACTACAATCACAATAGTAAAAAATACTATTACTACAACCATGTACCTTATACATTTAAACACTTATATAATACCAGAATATACTGGTTCTTAGTTAAACTAGTTAAGCATCCCTTGGAGCTTAGGATCGGTCTATCCTTTATCCTTGTGGGCGAAAGCCAAGTTTTCTGAATTAAAAAGTAATTTCCGTCATAATGTGTACAGATGAGAGAGGGTTCTTGTGCTTGAGTAAAGAATATTCAAAAGACTTTTTTAGCACGGTTTGTCAGCTCGGATTGAGGTATTCTCCATAAGTATCTCGGCAGTGATATGCGGCAAATCGTGCTTGCATAAATGTTCGAAATAGCAGACGTTCTGACCTTTTATTATATACCTACCAATTTTCTACACAAGAAAAAGCCAGAATTTTGTCGTCATTTCCTACAAGCAGGAAAACGATACTATCGTTTTCTAAATCTGTATGACCATACTCTCAAACGAGACTGGAACTACTTTATCCTCGAGGTTTCCTGGTGACAATAGCAGCCCCTCTAGCGACGGAATGCCAACATTAGCTGTAAACATAGCTCTCACAGCGACGTTAGTTAAGAAAGCTTGCGTTATATTTAAAATATATGAAAGGTCTAAACCATGTTTTGTCACAACAACAATAAAAAACATTTATTCCTTTATTTTGAAGTAGTAAAATATAGCAAAAATGCTCGTCTAAAACAACATCATATTCGGAAATCGCGTACCAAAACATTATAGTTGTACAGTACAACCCATTTACGGAAATTCATAAATGGTAACGTTATTGAGTTTCACGCATAATGGATGAATTTGAAATTACAAACGAGTAACATTCTGTGCAACAAATCTGTACCATCAAGTTCCAACAATTTCTCCAATCCTGTTGTAAATAACTGTCTAAATAACGTTGTCGTTCACATGTCAAGTTCCCATCGGAGCCTCTCACAATGTTCCGCCTGAAACAGTTCAACCGCATTCAACCTGGCCTCTGAAAGAAACTTCCAGTCATTCAGCTGGTGAAATGTTTCGTGATGCAAAATGTGAGAATTGCACAATAACTGTAAATCACTTTTTATGAGTCTGCTGCCCCCAAACAGCGAAGAATTCGTGTTATTGACAGTCATGGTAGTCAAACTAAGTGAAGCGTTGTTTCACAAGCTTTATTCATGAAACTAATATTCATGGTCATGTCAGCCTTTCAAAAGGTAATTCGGTTTATGCTTTAAGATGACGTTCGTATTAAAGAAGTTGAAATGTATAGCAATTTATTGTGTTTTTCATCTACATATAGTGATGTTACTAAATTATCTGAAAATTGCTAGATATATAACACAAATATCATTATCACAGTAATGCGATTTTGATCGCTTCGCGTCTCGTAATGATCCGGATTTTCTAATGCTGACAACTCGACGTGATCCAGTAATCAAGATGGCGTTACCGTGATAATAATATATATGTATTCTTATAGTGGTCGGGAGGGGGGGGGGGCAGAAGGAAGGAAATTACTGGAAAATATAGAACTGCCGACAAGTAGTTTATAACTTAGGCAACATCAGATCTTGATCATTTAAATATTCTTTACAAATCAGGCTTCCTTCCTATCCATCTCACATGCACCTGTTGTTATGAAAAGAAATATTTCACATGAAACGATATGCAGTATTGTACAATAATTCTAATAAAATGTCCCTTTTACCTAGACTTGATAGAGTTCTTTAAAATCATCGACAGTGTGGTTCATACTGTAATCAGTAAATCTTATAAGCAATAAGGGTAAAATTTAACAATATGATTAGATCACTGCAAAAATCATCAAAATCATTATCATCTTACTGATTATTATTATTATTAGTAGTAGTAGTAGTAGTAGTATGCACATAAAATATATCCTCCAATATATTTTAAGTACATGACACTCCAAGATCATACAACAGATTACCCGTTCATATACTTGATTTTGCTCCCTCGCCATGATTTAAAGTCCTAGAGTGTACGTCCAAAAGGTCCGCTGAATATCTAGAGTCACAAATTATCATTCATTCATAGCCCTTGAAAATGTGAATATCAAGTTTAAAAAGAGTCAAGTAAGTATCCCATCCAACATAATTGCGAAAGTGACAGCCGTCATTTGGATCACTTGATGATAATATTCTGATTTTATTTACAGAATCTACAAAGAAATAGGTAATACACAAGCTGAGTGCTGATTAAATTTAAAATGTAGACTTACTTAAAAAAGCTGATAATTTTTGTGAATTCTCAAACTAACCTAACCCTAAAAATCATAAGCACTCATGCAAAGGTTGTTAAGAAAATCACGAAACTCTGAACGTGGTAGAACTGTTAAGGTAGTATATAATGAGATGCATTTTTTTATGACTTCACCACCACCAAACAGATGGTTATGTTTCAAATGATTAGTGTATAAATCATGATTTAGATCGCGACAGTTTTTTCAAGTCTTGTATGTAGAACATACATTTAATTTTACTCAATGAGCAATAGGCTGGCACGTGTGTAATTTTGTTTCTGACACTGTGAGTGTATTCTATATAAGAGTTTACGAACAACTTTCTAATAATTCGGAAATTAGCACACATTATAATTATTTCTAAGATTATACTCCAGTATATCTCCAAATAGTGGTATAATAAATAAAAAAAAAACAATAACAAGAACAAACAAATATTGGTGAGATAATAAGCAGATGCGCCATATGAAATTTTAGGAATATAGCATAATTAACGAACTAACGTCTATTTCACACGGAAGGCCATCGATGTTTCATAATTTATACAGAAACTTTTCTAATACGACCAGTGACGGTTCTACTTTTTCATGTTTAAACTTTTCTAATCTGAGGCAGTCTTTTGCCGAGCAATCATCCTTATAATCATCTCTATATTCAAGTAAGAGGTGGATATATGAAACATGATTCTTTCAAATGTTCTTCGGCGTCACTTATATTAAAGTCTTTTCGAGACATGCACATACAATAATTCTGAAGCATACTGAAATATATTATCTACATGTATATGTTAAGTCTAGTTGCCGAAACGACTAAATATTGCACCTAGGTGTTTATGGCTCGCAACAAAAGAAATAATCTCGCCTTCAAATCTTTTTTCTGAAAACTGACTCTAATTTACGTGAGAATAACATGAATTCAGCTGTGGTTGGGTTAAAGTCAACCAATAACTGCCTTCGTCAATTACTGGTAGTTTCTGAATCTGTATACAGTATATAAAAATACAATTTTATTAGTGTCATTTGATGGAGAAGTCAATGAGCTATCATCGGCAAAAAGCAAAGTTTAGCTCAAGAGCTCATCACCTATAGCATTAATTTACACAAGTCACATACAATAAAAGACTTAAAACTGAACCCTGTAGTACAGCAGTACAGACCGGTTGACTACTGGATTCATCTGTTTTCATAAGTTTTGTGTTTGAACGGGATTAAAAATGAAATCACGAAACCAGTTTTTAAGAGACGATTTGATTCTAAAATACTTCAATGTTTATGACATATCTTTTTACCAAATTCGATCGAACGCTTTAGATACATCATAAAAGACACATACACACACACATATATATATATATATATATATTTATATATACTCTCTCTCTCTCTCTCTCTCTCTCGTGTGTACTTACTGTAACATTTTATGGGCATGTTTACCATATCACGCCGGGATGTGATATTTACATGTAAGTACACACAATCAATCACAGTAGAATCCGTTGTCAATTATCACTAGTTTTATGTGCAAGTGAACAGTAAAATAGGACATGACATGCCAATTGCGTAGCGATTACAGTTATTTCCGAATTCCTCTAATGCAGACTCTCTGAATATATTCGTATTAAAAACCACGAAACACAACTTTCTGAAACTTCCGATTGCAAGATTGATATCACATGGTCTTGAACATGTACATGACTAAATATAAGCCGTATTGATGTTTATATAAATACACATGTAACAATTTAATTCTGAAACAATCTGCGATTGACACATTTTTAACCAAATGAAACTGCTGTAGAATAAAATCCGCATTCCTTGCATACACCGACATGAGACAATAATTTAGTGCTGCACCGGTATATGAGTGTGTCTCTTAGGTTTGTCAGGCCTCTCTTCTTCTATGAATTTCGGGTACATACGTCCAAAAATGTCTGAAACATCTTCCAAAGTTAATATACTCCACGCCTTCACGTGGGACAATAACGTTTCCTCCTCAAATTTATACCGAAGTTCATAAAAAAATATAAAAAATCCTACTCTTTCAAATTTAAAAAACGCTTCATTTACATGTTTAAGGAATTTTGCCGACACTTTAAAGAGACTCTTTCATAGATCAGTGACAAAAAGAATGACAAATATACTTCGTATAGAAAGTATACCGAAAGGAACCTTACTTCTAGTCGTGCTGATAGCCATATTGAGGGACCAAAATTAATTTTTAAGTGAACTTCATAAAACGAAGAAATATACAGAGATTGCCACGAGTCACTATGTTTCAAAATAAAACTCTCAAGTTAATGACTAGTGTCCTGATAGTACGTGAGTTTTAATCTGGCATGTTCAAATAAGCTAAATTAATGATGCTAGTCGGTCTAAAACAACTTAATCCGAAGTATGTACATCTGGAGCGTACATGGGTAAGCAACCAAAAATATTTGGACATCGTATTAAAAAATAACTAGGACACCGATGTCAGCGTAGTCGACAAAATAATGAATTAATCAATGCAAATAGTCGTAATTTTACAAAGAATCCGTATCCATCACTCGGTTCTTGTTCATGATAATTAACGACAGGCTTTATAGTGAGCTCTTGCCATCAACTGAAAAAGAAACCAGAGACAAGATTATATTGGTGCAATATCAGTATTGTACAGACTTGAATTTGGAAGACTCAATAATGAAAGCAGCATCTCATTTATCAGGTGCAGAATGAATAACACATGTATCATGCACATCAAAATAATGCTACGGCTGATATGGTTTTCTCCAAACAGAAATTTGCATCAAGGATCGGTCTATACTGAGAAATATAGGTTTGATCATGAATATTTAGAAATTTAAAGTTATTGAACTTTAAATATCATGGTGTTTTTATAGGTTTACTATAGGAGTTGATTTAGTACCTTGAGCCCTAAAGGCCGTCGTTATCTCTGAATGTAATGAGATCCTCGCCGGAGGGGGCACTACTGACTGCAAACAAACTCTTAAAATAGCATCGGCCAAACAGAACGACCCAGAGGCAATTGGCTTTTTAATTATTACAATATGCTTTCAACCTTGTCATCCAATTGTTAGTGTGGGGAGATATATTTTAAATGGTTGCTTACAAGAGTAAGAGCTAAAGCGAAATTTAGTATTATACGTCAAAGAATCCCGTTAGAAATGTCCATAAAGGTGCGACCTAAAACGAAGCAGTTGAAGATACTTTACTGTTGTACGAATGAAATTCCTTCTACCCATACAGTGTCACACATGGGGTGGGGCGGGGGCTGCAAAATTGAAGCAATTATTACATAATGACGGCTGTAGTGAGCAGATTTGTTATCCATTATATCAAAACAGTATGGATCATTTCAGTTTCACAGATATACATAATTTAAATTATTACAACACAGATTTAAGAAAGAATGTATTGTTTGGTTCAAGAGAAACAATAATTTAGTGAATAGTTTCTACTAGACTTCAATTAGTACATATTACAAAATATAGTCAATATACAGCTCAAGAAACTACAGACTAAGCTCTCACTATTGCAGTGTGTCCTCAGATGACTGAGTGCTTTACATGGATATATATTATACTGAACGAATTGATAGAAGGGCTGTAATTGCTACATGACAATGAAGACGTTGATGATGGTGATGACAATGATGATCATGATAATTGTGACTCAGATAATAGGTTTTATATCTATAATGTATTGATGATCGTCATCCAGCCATGAAGCAAAATATCTAGCAGGTGTGACTCTGTTCATAATTAAATTTTTTACACACTTATTCTACATGTATAGATAAATAAGAAACATTTTGGTAAGTACTCCATTGTGAAGTTTCCAGGGAAAATGTGGTCTTTTGTGTGTGCGGAGACCAAAGAACCAAGCTCTTGTCACTGATCGTAGATAGGCGACCATATTAAATGTGTATAAACACTGCAAACATTTAAAATATGTCCCATCTATTTTTCATTTCTTTAAATAAATAAGTAGCTAGAGAAGCATTTTACATGTGCAAGAGACATGTATATCGAGAATAAAAATGCATAAAATGTCCGATACATTACAATATGTGTAACCCTGTATGTCAATGTGTGTGTACATTACTATACAAACAATATTTGTGACATATCAAGTACCTTAATGAAATCGAAGTCTTGTTGGTACTTTGTTGTAACAGCAGAAAGAGATATAATATGTGAAGCTTTGATCAATAAGAGTGTCATCAGCTATGTATAAAAATATTTATACGTGTCTGACCATTTGTACAAGTCTTTTTTACTTGACCGCTTTATCTTTAAAACATATTCTCAACTTTCAAATATCTACTGAAGGTGTGAATCAAAACTTCAAGATTTAAATATGATTTCGGAATCTCAGTTCCAACTATTATAGTTTAATCAAATTTCTCATTAATATCAAAATTATCTGTTTTAACTTTATTCCATAAACGATTAACTTTTCTACATTCAAATAATAAATGTACAGTTGACTCCTTCTCCGATTCATAAACACTACAGTTATCATTATCTATTATTCTGGCTTTGTGTAAAATGAATTTATACACGAAATGTTATGCTATATTTTATACTGAAAATCCCTCAAATTTCATATCGTAAATGTCAGCAAGTAGAGACAAATAATGAATTATTTTATCTGAATGTATAATATCAAGCTCTTTATTCCATCTCTAGTGTAGACACGTGGGTTTATTTCTTCAATAATTACAAAATATATGATAAATATACATTATTATAACTTAATATAATTTTTTCTTATATCTTTGAATTGTGCCCTTTTCATTTCCGATTAAATTTTTCTAATCTAAAAATGTTGTTTTCAATCCATCCATATTTTTTAATTCATCATAAGAGTAGAAGGAACCATCACATGCAACTATATCGATAATAGTATGGCCGTCATTTTCATGCCAATCATGTATACAAAAAACAGATTTGGTTGATACCATAATGGTGAACATATTTGGTTGATACCATAATGGTGAACAGATTTGGTTGATACCATAATGGTAAAAATAAGACCTTTTCAATTGTATCATTGTTCAGCTTCTCAGTAAATTCTTGCCATGCTTGTAGTATATTCTTTCAGAACTACTTGGCAAGAGTTTGAATCAATAAGTGATTAATATGTGATTCAAAGTAAATATTTTCTTGAAACCAATACGCGATACAGTTATAAATCTACTTTTGTGTGTACTGGATTTTTTCAGTTATAATATCTTTAGGCTTTAATAAATTATTTGACTTTAACAATCTTTACACCTCGATGTTATAAGCGTGAGTAATCACATGTCTTTTAATACTAGCGGGTTCTGAATTTGAACTAAATTGAAAAAAACAATTTTTCAAGTTTTTCTGTTAGACATTGTGGTGGATCAGGCAAAGATTGAAATAGATGCATACGTTGTCATAAAGCTAAGGACTTAATTATAGCAATTTTTCCATACAGAGTAAATTTTCTCCTCATATAACTATTAAGAGTTGATTCTATCTTCTTCATTATCTCATGTGAATTTTAATCCCAAATATAATATACTCGACTTGAAAACCTTATGCCTAAAATTTTAAAATGTCCCTGATTAAATAAAAGTGATGACACAATCTTACATTTGATTTTGATAATGCCCCAATCCAAAACGTCCTAGTCTTGTCTACATTGATTTATAGTCCTGATATTCTATACAATTGTTGTAACACCTCTAATGAAGCTCAAAGAGATATTTCACTACCATCTAAAGTATTTTAGCATTATCAACATATGGACCTAATTTATTTTCAGTATTATTCATATTAATTGTTTTAATTGTTTTGTTTGTTTCTTGTTATTTTTCCAAGAGCCTCAATACACAAAATAAATGTTTGGAGAAATCGGATCTCCTTGTCTACACCTCGTATTACATTAAAAAAGACTGACATAGATCCATTTTGGAATATACATGAATTAGCTAAATATGCCATCATCTTAATAGAACGTAAACAAACGTTGTTAGTCAGACTCAAAGGATTTCGATATTTTGACAATTTGACAGAAAAAAAGCTCTCTAAGTCCTACCATATACCTAAATAGAATGGGATAAATTACTAAAAAGTAACTTTTCAATTCATCTGACGTTTTGATTTGATTGCACGGCTGAACATTGTTATAGCAAAGATGCCACTAGGCAAGAAATTCCTCATTAAATATCACATGCTGTTTTGCATTCGTTTCTCACTTCTAACTGTGGGTCCCTGTACATTTAGGAATTAAACACAGAACGTGAAACGTCTCTTCTCACTGCGATGTATACCAATGTTGAAATGTAAATTAATTACTATAATTATGAAATACAAGTTGTATACCTTAGATTGATACGAGTTTCAAAGAAATTAGCAAAGGCAATTAAAATGAATGAGACCCATCGATAACTCGCAGGATATTAAAATTACTCAATAATATAAACATGAATACAATCAAGGCGATTGATTTACCTGTACTAATTT
Source organism: Margaritifera margaritifera (assembly GCA_029931535.1). Lineage (NCBI taxonomy): Eukaryota > Metazoa > Mollusca > Bivalvia > Unionida > Margaritiferidae > Margaritifera > Margaritifera margaritifera. The sequence continues at coordinate 1,439,209 of JAQPZY010001430.1, forward strand.
TTATTTTATTCAGGACTACGTAGATATTAGGTGGACTTAGATTCTCTTCCAAATGAGCAAAAGTGGAATATTTCTTAAATATAATTATTACGTTAGTGTACTTTCTACTAAGACAGGAACCTTTGGAGAAGTGTGTGGCAGTCGTGCTTAACATAACTTATTACACACACATTTTTCAGTCAGATTTCAATTAATAACCTATGCTAGACACGAACATGTACCAAAACGCAATTGTGCAGAGTTTACAAACATCTTTATGGTCGAAGCGAGGATAGGTAGGCTTGTAATAGGATATCTATCTGTCTGTCTGTATGTCTCTCTCTGTCTCTCTCTGTCTGTCTCTCTCTGTCTGTCTCTCTCTGTCTGTCTCTCTCTCTCTCTCTCTCTCTCTCTCTCTATATATATATATATATATATATATATATATATACGCAGAATCTGATTCATTTTTTTATGTCAATCAAACATATGAAAAATATGCTATTTGCACAATTTTGATCGCTCATTTTGAACTGCCTATGAGATGATCATTCAGCAGTTCAGCACAATCTTCTTGCCCTCCTGCGTTGTTAGGTTCCAACTCCGACCAGACAGCGTATCTCATTTGCACGTACCTTGGGGACCATGTCCAATGCCCCTCCTTCAAAATGTCATTTTCGGCCGTCCAGAACTTAAAGGTTTTAATATTAATACCCCCAGTGGGTCCTTGATGCAGAAATATGTGTGTATTGTTATATCATTTTATTATTATAATATAGTATTATATATTGCATTCTTATATAATATTTATGTAGCATTTTACACTATTTCCATATAAACTATTCTCATTATATCATAATATTAAATATTGATATCTTATATACTATTATTATTTTATAATATTTATATATTGATATCTTATATAATTTCCCATACGACAATATTATACATTGCTCTCTTATGTAATAATAATAATAATAATAATAATGCTAATCATCATCATCATCATCTTTTATATAGCTTCCTTAAATACAATTGCTTGTATTGAACATTTTTATAAGGAAAGCTATAAAAATGTTTAAATTGATTAATGTTTGTACCACAGAGATCATCTATCAAAAAGCTAAATATAAATTGATTTCAGTTGTATCATGTGAGTTTTGTATGATTGCCATGACTGGAATTTAAATAAATCAGTTATTATTTCAGTCGACTTGGCTATCTCATGCAACTCTTTAAGTACTGTCTGAATAAACAGAATCGTCTATACGGAGCAGATGGTAACTGAAGGCTTTGACAGTATTGCTGTGTAAGAATTAAAGAAGAAAAAAGAAAACAAACAAAACAAATTCAATTTTTAAAAAACATAAAGAGTGACATCAATACAATTTCCTTTAAGATTCGATAACTTCTTGAAACCTAGGACTTTTTATCTTTTCCGTGCATCCAGCAGGCCTTGCGTGTTGTATGATGTTGAAGTATAACCCCGCTTCAAATAAGATAGGGATTTTAAATCTCAGAATATACTGTTGAATGTGGGATATACAAACTGCTTTATAATATCAATCTACCATCTCCGAGCTCAGTTAGTGTAGAGGAGTGTCAGGACGAAGAAGTATTAAATAAGGGCAGTTAAGTATTCTAACTCTACTGCACCCAAATAAAGACATGGCAGTTCAAATCCTTTCCATAAAAAAGAAAATAAAGAATTCAGATCTCAGAGACTACTTACATTTGTTTTAAGTTTCAAAACAACTATCGAGTAAGATGGATTACAATTACTCCCTCTGTTTTTTTTTTCGATTTAAATTAAGTTGGTGAGTTTCTGTAATGCATAGTGTGATGAAAATAAGTATCAGTACAAGATTATCACGTACAGTATCAAATTCTTTGAGATGAACACAACACAATTATGTTTTATATTGAATTGAACTTATTTTTCTATTATTTCATGAATTACAACTATCTTCTTTACAAATTTCATATACTTTGATGTATTTAATTATTCATTGTCGAAGCGGAGATATAAATTTAGATAATAGTAAGTCTTAGCATTGTTCGTTTCCTTATGGTATTAGCTACTGTAACAGTCAAAAGCGGGATTTATCAGATATTGAAATTTTATGGCATACCACATGAATTGTTTGTGAAAATAATAGGCAACTGTCCATCGTAAATGTCAAGTTTAAAGAAAACTAAGAAGAGCCTAAACTTCAATATGATATAATGATGGTATGATATGATGATGGTGGGAAGATATGATGACGGGATGATATGATGATGGGATCATATTTATTGTTTTATTTAAATACGACTCTCTGCAGAAATTGTGCAAGAGATAGACAGAGGGAGAGAGAGGGAGAGAGGGAAGTAGAGAAAACAAGAGGATTATATAATATAAACTTAAGAAACCAGTAGAATAATAATAATAATAATAATAATAATAATAATAATAATAATGTGGACTTAGTACAGCGCTTAATCTCTAGAGGCCCAAATCGGTTTACAATATTAGTTAACAGATAAGGACATATATATAGACAAGATTACAAAAACAAACACCGTAAAATTACAAACAAAAACATACTGAAAATAATTAAGGTAAGGAAACATTATTAAGTTTTAAGTCTGTTCTTGCAGTCGAAATAGGTGAGTTTGAAGAGCACTCTTGAACGAGATCACATTGTCATTGTGTCTAAGTTCAACAGGCAATTCGTTCCAGATAGTAGGAAATAATGAGAATACAAGTGTCGGAAGACGAGCGCAAGTATCTAGAAGGGGTGTACACGTGGGTGAGGTCAGATAGGTATTTTGGACTTTAGGTCGTCAACGAAACGTAGTATAGAGAACATATTTTGGTGTTTGATTCTGGAGCGAATGGGTAACCAGTGGAGGGTACAGAGTATGGGGATTAGTGCTCGGTTCTTGGTACTCTAAGAATGATCCGAGCAGCCGTGTTTTGAACTTTTTGAAGTTTCTGTAGTAAATACTGAGATGTACCAGATAGAAGAGAATTACAATAGACCAGTCCAGAGATTACTAACGAAACCACAAGTGTTTTAGTGACATCAACTGAAATAAAATTGTGAATGGAGCTGACAACGTATCAGCTCCAGATATGCAGCCTTGCATATGTTCATGACATGTTGGCGTAATGAGAGAGTACTGTCTAGAGTGACACCTAGCTTTCGTATTGATTGCGTAAATTTAATGCTGATGTTGCTGATACTTATTGTTTGAGGTAAAGGATGGGAATGAAAAAGTCTTTGTGTGGTGATCAGAATGGCTTCAGTTTTATCATGATTTATCTGCAGCTTGTTACATGTCAACCATGACTTCACATTGGAAATGCATCTCTCTACGCCTTGGATAGTAGCATCAACTTCAGTTAGGTGGCTAGATTTGGATATTTGGGTGTCATCAGCGTACAAATGTTGAGACACGGGATAACGATCTATGATACTTGAGAGGGGCTGAGTGTACAGAATGAAGAAAACGGCTCCAAGAACAGAACCCTGTGGAACACCAAAACACAGATCAACTCGGCTGGAATATTTTCCATTTACGGACACAATTTGTGTCCTGTCGACTAAGTATGACCTGAACCATAGTAAGGCGAATGCCAAATACATGCTGGAGTCGGTGAAGTAATATATCATGGTCTATTGTGTCAAATGCTGCAGACAAGTCAAGGGGGAGGGGGGACTGTAATCGTTCCACTATCGAAAGCAGTGAGAAGGTTCTTAACTACTTTCAGAAGGCAGTTTTGGTACTGTGGCAAGGGCGATATGCAGACTGTAAATTGCTAAAAAGACTATTGAAATTCAGAGGAGACACAAGTTGGGACAGAACAACTTTTCCTAAGATTCTTGACATGAATGGGAGATTAGAAACCGGGCGGTAGTTTTTTTAAAATCATTAGGGTCAAGTGTAGGCTTCTTCAACAGAGGCGTTACAATGGCAATTTTGAGAAATGATGGGAATTCCCTAGATGAGAGAGAAGGATTAATAACATCTGTCAGTGAAGGCAATAGTGAATCTAAGCACTCAAGCAGCAGTGATGTCGGAATCGGATCAAGTTCACATGATTTTGGGGCGTTCTTCATCAGGATTGTACGTTAGAAATCCTTAGAGACAAGCTCAAATGTTGCTAAAGGTTGCCTTTGAAATTCTGTATCACAAATGTGTGGTGACAATGAGTCGATTAAAATTGTGTTGTCAAGTTGATCTCCAATGGTTTGCACTTTGTCACGGACAAATTTGCAAACAGATCCAGGAGTTAGATTGGAGAGAAGGTCACTGGAAGTGGTATACATTTGTTCCTTGACGTTAGCTTTTTAGTAATATCGAAGAGCTCTTTGCAGCTGGAACTTTCAGTGATCACACTTTATGGCATATATGACATATATGATGTCACCTTATGGCATTGATGATGTGGACTTATTTTCCATAACATTTCTAGTAATATTTTCCATAAATGCTACGAGTACATTTATAGAATTTGATAATTTAGGCGGATTTCAGTTTATCAGAAGTAAGAATTTTGAAAAACCTTGATGATTACGCTGGTTTTCATCCAAGTTCAAAATAGGTTGTGCTAAAATAAAATGAGGTTTTGAATTTCCTTAAACGTTTATTGATTTCCCCCTGAACGATTGCGATGAATGCTTACTGACCTCAACAAAAAGCCATGACATGTTCCCGTGGACGAAAGAGTAGCACGAGCATTTATATTCTCTTCATCCAGCCTCATACTGTGGCACTGCTGTATGTCTATATTAAAACACATAAATTAGATTAAACAGACTGAATGGATTAAACAGATTAAACGGATAAAGCAGATTCTATCAAATATATGCATTGATCATGTCTCTCGACATTCTGTAATATATCCCGTAATTAGTGTTGTATGTATACAGCACCTGAACTTCGCCTTTTCCCTCTGTCAGACCGGTTGTACATTTGTTAAGAAACTAAGAACCAGTCGGTTATTCAGACGCTTGCGTTATCAACTAGTAGTCTGTAGGAGAGTAGCATTATCCCCACGCTTTTCTCATTGTCATGACGCCCCTTCTCATATAAATGGATAAGTGCGCCCACGCGCTTCCCCCTCCCCCATTCCACCCCCGTCCAGTTCATCAACTACAGTATGGATCTAAATTTCAACGTCCGTTGAACACATCTGCATACAACCTATGATCGTAGTCAAAAGTTTGCGGTCTCTATCTCAAATGGTGTAAGAGTTGAACACGCTGGCACACATGTGCAGGCCTGATAACATAATCCCAATCTTTTCAACGAAATGCATGGGTTTAATGAAGAATGTAATCCTAAGGTCCGCGGCGAAAGAGCAAAATTCAGGAATTTAAACAAAAACTTGAATTAAATTTCTTGACAGTGTCATCCCAAGGAAATGTATTCATGATTGGTTATTTATAGAAATTTAAGAAGTGTAAAGTTTACTTAATCAATCTCAAAGTAAATAAAGGTCCGAAGAACTTCATATCAACTTTGTGAGTGATTAGGTACAATTTACGATGCGATAAATATCAAACCATAATCATTTAATCCTTCTTTATAATTCTAATTTTCCTCCTTTCTGTCGTCAAATCAGCGGATTTCATGAGGAAATATTTGATTTTAGGCAGGACGTACTTTTCTTTGTTAGCCTCTTCACATAGGGCCTGAATATCTAGCTCCATCTTTGCTAGCCATGGGTCTTCGATCCACTTCGCTTATCGTCAATGTAGACCTAGACAGTACAGAACCACAACACAATAGTTGATGAAGGCCACAGTGACGTTTTATTGAACAAATCTACTTTACCTTTTTAGGATTTGTTGTGCTCGCTTTCTACGCATTTCAATCTTTCAAAACAAAAATCGTGTTCATATTTATTAAGATAGATCCGCTGCACTTAGGTCATATAACCATGACCTTGAATAACATCTGTTGAAAAAACCTGCAGTAATTTATGGAGGCAGAGTTGCTCCTAAAGTCTGCCATATGCTTTGCTTGGCTACAGAGCTGAGTGTTGGAGTGCATGAATGACTGCTATTACATTGTTTGAACTTCTAATCCAAGATATTTTCTGGGATTGCAAAGTTTGATCTGAAAATGTCCCAAAAATCTGCCAATGTGAAAAAGAAAATGCCAGATCGGTATCACGCTCACGCGGCAGTTTACATCGAATCATATAGGCTAAAACGCATATATATATTTCCTGTGTTCCGTGGCGTATTCGTATTTTCAACTCATTTCACTTCTTCACCAGGCGGGATATATATTTGAACTACACTAAGGAGTGGATATGGTAGGAGGCGCATAGTCCTCTGTTTACATGAAAAAACATATAAGGAAAATATATTGTGATGAATATCCATTTATGGCATACATGGGTGTTTGAGTGCAAGGAAAGTAAAACATATTTATTTCTATTAAATAGTATCATACAGAATACTTGTATAGTAATACATGTAGGATAAATCTGTATGATTATTGTGTTAGGGATATTATATATTTTAATCATTTTAATGGAACTGTTTAGTTACACGTACGCCATAAACATGCATTGAACTCCGCGTAAAAATCGTTGACTTTTGTCTTGAAAGAATTTATAATTTCAAGGTTCTATTTTAATGGAAACCTTCTTTGGTATCAGATAAAATTATCTCATGTAGCTCTTGTTAATACTTTTCCTTCACATTTATGAAAAGTTTTGTTAGTTTGTATTGGCATTTAAAAATTAGATTACTAATTCATAAGGGTTATATAAGTACTGCAACGTTGTAGCATTTATCTGAATACACTACATTATGTCCAAACAATGGTTTTAAATTTAAAGACGATCAAATAAATTCCAGGTCTCTGCATTTGATCGTGTGCTTTCTTTCCTTCCTTTTTTTAATTTTGTGTCAGAGATTTGGGACATAAGTTCTATGAAAACGATGTTTTGCATATAAGTCAATGGTAGAAAGGGGAATACATGCAAAAACTTCTCCTAATCACCGACTATGTCCTTTCTGGAAAAATACATAGACTGAGAATGAATATATATACTACCTAATCGGAATCATTTGTCTTCATCCCGCTACTCCATTTAACACAAACTAGTCATGTCAATCACTCCTGCACTAATTGGTCGCCCACGTAAGAAAGTTAAGCATGTATCATTGTTCGCTCTGTTGTTAAAATGTTTCTATTTAAAATGAGTACATAATCTTGGTTTTCCGGGGTTTAAGGGTGCAAGTATTCTTGTTTTACAATTGTTTCCTACTGTAAGCGGAAAACCAATGTTTTGCACACGTTAGATGTGTTGATCCTGGCCTAGTTATTAAATAATCGAATGAAGTTAAATTCCGATTTATATAAAATTATTCTCCACCTTTATATCTGATAAAGCTTTGTCTACATAAATTTTACTTGCTGATATAGATTAAAATATTTCACAATATCGTTAATCTAAACGAATTTATCTATAAAAGATTTTGTATAAAAAAAAAAAAAATGTGTTGACTCTATGACTGTTAATGTAGCACAAGTTCTTTTTTGGCGGGGGTGGAGGTGCAGGACCAATTCTAGATATCTTTATTCTAGAGAATCTTTTAATATATTTAAAGAAATTGTTATTGTATTTTGGGCTTGTGCCTTCAAAGTAGCCGTAATGGTAATATTGAAGATTTCAGAGTCCATCTTCAAAAAGGTATTGCGTACTATTTCATTATTGCGGTTGAAATTGCTTTAGCCAATGTGGTAGTAAAATAATAGTTTGCAATAATGTGTCTTGATACACAACATCTTAATATTGATGCACACACACACACACACACACACACACACACACATATATATATATATATATATATATATATATATATATATATATATATATATATATATATATATATATCCATTTAATCTCCTTTTCGACATAAAATTCTTGCACGAAAATCACGCTCTTTTGTCTCTATCTATATCTTGTAACATTATATGTCCAATACATTGTAACGCTCAATCCTTTATATGTTCAGTATGTGTAACATAAACAGCTTGTTATTTATACAATGCTGAGAAGGAAAAAAAGTTTGTGACAGGTCTTCCCCATTGCCAATAAATATGCAAGCTTTCAAACAGTTCTATGCTACCTTACTCTAGATCTTCTTTTTCGCTAATTCTCGCGCTGAGAAAAATCGGAATACGTTCGGGCATTCCGGCAAATGGTCGGAATTACACATTGGAAAAAATACAGTAGCCTTCATTGCATATTCATGCACATTGTTTGTCAAGTGTTAGATAGAGACGTTAAGCATCACCTAAATGTTTATCGAATCAGATTATGCCAACTTGGCGGAAAGATTCCAAAAGAATATGTTTTCAAGTTAGAGTTTGTCAGATAATCCCTTTTTATTAACCTTGTGCACACACTTTTGTTTTAAGTTATCGTGATGATTTTAGTGTGGAACTATTGTACTTCAGCAGTATAAAGAGTTCACCGACATTGTCTTGGTTTTTCCTTGGATCATCCCGGGTTGTTCCTCCACCAAATATACTGGCCGCTATGTATCGTCTATCATGTGCTGAAAAATGTCCTTAAACTCCACAAAACCAAAGCAAACTGACATTTTCTGGTGAATCTTCCCCCCTACCACTCTGTTTTTCTACGCTGTATCACTGTATTAAAGTATTTCTGACCGTTCAGCACAGCCTACTTACGGTACTTTATTCAATTGGATAGTTAAGTGGATGTAATGAAAGTGGCAGATGTAACAACTTTTCTACAGGAACGACAACGCCTTTTCATACGCTATGTGTATACGAAAAGGGATATGAGCTATAATAAATCAAGTGTTTGTACACTAGAGACTAGTCTCCTCAGAACATAAAGGAATAATTACGAGCTGTGAATTTGAAAGTAGAAGTAAAATTTCAAGTTGTCCTTAACTGTATAAAGGTTTGTGCGAGAATGACACTTAGAACGCTCATAAAACACCAAGGAAGTCTGTAAGTGTCATATCATTGACAACTCGTTGAATATACTGCAGCAGACATTTCATTAATTTGAAAATGCAGTATTTTCCTCCGATTGCTGCATTTTTAGCCCTTGTATCGTTCTTCGATAATGGGCATGTATTGGGAAATAATCTTCAGATGCAAATCTCTCGAATGATGGAGGAACTGCTTGATCTGAAAGAAGATTTCGCAGACTTACAGAAAGACATTGTAAATGTGCAAAGGGATTTGAACCAGGATCGTTTGGACCAACACATACTAATTGGAAAATTAAATGAAACCATTTGCCATTGCCCAAGGGAAGGTGGTGTTGGGCGTAAACATGAACTCTCCAGCCCAAATGCCTATGAAAAGTATGCAAGATCATCGTTTGTAATCTCCGAAGACCTTAAGAAACTCGACATGATGCTAAAAGGGTTGGCGAAAGAAAAAGCTATTCGTATTAATTTTGGGAAGAAATTAGACGTTGTGGAAGTCACACACGGGCAAAATCTATCAGATTTAGCGACGAACATTGCAAATGTAGAAAAACGTATTGAAAATAGACTTAGTGCAAAGATCAAGGCCACTGAAGTGGCTTTCGGGAATAAACTCGACGGAAAGGTCGGTATGATTGAATCGAAGTTGAAAGAAAGTCTGTCAAAACTTAACAAGACTATTGAGAATCTACATATACAGATCGAGAAGTGGAGTCTTGACCGTGAAGGTAAGTAGGACATGTATGTACCTCACAGGTAAAAAGTTTTAATACTCCTGCATTTTGTAGTCTTCAGATTTTTAAAATGTTACTAAACTCGATAAATGATTGAAAGTTATAAATGCAAAGTTTATGCCCGATATCAAAGTCTGGTCCACTGCAGGGTATGAATGTTTTCTTCATGTTGAATTCAGATTAGTAAAGATATAGACTGGGTACCCTATGTCATACTGTTCCTTTCAACCAATAGCTATCTATGTGAAAATATGGATATCGCTACACATTGTAAAATCATAGATAAATAAAACAATAAAAATAAAAGATAATTAAAGCAGAGGAAACTTGTTATAGCAAAATATATTGCCAACAACATTTCTGTGGAAGTAAAGATGTTTCAAATGAGATTAACTATGTGTAAATGTTCTGCAGGTTTATTAAATAACACTCTATATATACGTAACCACATGTGATATCATGATCAAAATTGCAACAAAATTTACCAATTTGACGTTTTCAATAGACGAAAGATGTAAATGCTGAAATGAATTGTTTGGATATCCATAGGAAAAACTATACACATACTTCTCCGACAGTCAATCCATGTTCCACTGATATGATGGTTTGTCTCGGATTTATCCCAATAATTGTACAAATGTTACTTTATGACTACACATAGATACTTGGTATACAATTGTGTCATCATTTACTTTTACTTCTGTGAAGAAAAGAGAATCCTTCTGATGCATATAACATTAGGTGTAGCCTTTGAAATAATGACTTTTAGTTTTAACTTATAAAACTTTATTACATACTATTGAGTATAATGTTTTTGATTACACAGTGATGATTTCTTCATCCAAAAAAATGTTTGCACTCTCCTAGAACAAAAACTGTGTCAATAATGTAATAATGACAATTAACCAATCACAAAGCCAGTAAGTCGCTGTTGTTTTCATTGAAAAGAAAAGTTAAACAGTTTTTGTTCTAGGAGAGTGCAAACATTTTTTTGGATGAAGAAATCATCACTGTGTAATCATGCGAGAGTCTATTTGAACGAAACTATGTATGGTATATATGCAGTCTCGTCTATACCGTCTAACTATAAATGTACGATGTTGTATGAGCTTGTAACTGACTAATCATATTTGGAGGACTTAATTATACAGTGTGACGAGAGGGATTATCAAAGGTAAATACAATTTCATTATGCAAACTGATTAGTCAGTTACAACCTCATACAACATCGTACATTTAGAATCAGACGGTATAGACTAGACTGCATATATACCATATTTAGTCTCGTTCAAATAGACTCTCGCATGACTGCAACGAGATCTACAACGAGCGAGAATGTATGCCCGGCTAAATGCTGCCATTAGGATTCGCACTTCTGTTTGTATCACAGTTGCACAGTTTGCAAGATAATTGTTACAAAGTAAACAATAATGAAAGTATTGTGCATGAATAAAGTCGAGCTATATGACCTAATCCTATGGTCTTTCAAAAGAATATTATTTTATTTGGCTTTAGTCCACTCCAAGATTATGTTACTGTGGATGCATTATACTTGCTACCGTGCCATGCGAGTTATTTCGGTCTTCTCAAAGATGCACCGTGAATGTATATTACTATATCTTTCTCTGAAGCGAACTAAGCCATACTGTATATTATAATCAAAGTTGTCTGTCATCCAAAAGTCGACTTTACCAGATATTTGCTCAGCCTCATTGTGAGCGTTACAATTATTTGTATAGACCACTACTGACTCTTGCAAGGCGTCAGTCTCTTGGAGTTTCGCATATCAGGTTGAACGAGACTAATACCACATTAAATAAATAGAGGATATCTACGTTTTGTTTAGTAGATATAAAGAAATATTTCACGAGTAAATTGAAAACATTGTATTGTCACTAGTGACGAAGCCACGAGTGACAATACAAAATGCTTCCAATTCACGAGTGAAATATTTCCTTATATCTACCCTAAAAACGTAGATTTTCTCTTTATTATCTATTTGTTAAAAGCAAAATCCACCGATTTGAATAGATTTGTTTCTAAATTCTGTGTCAATGCGATGATTAAAGGCTGCATTACTACATTGATAAAAAGGAGTTCCAAAATTTTACAATAATATTAGGACAACGACCTTTTACAAATTTAGATTGTACATATATCAAAATGTGTATTTTGTCAAATTAATGAATGTTTTCATGCAAAAATGAAGAGATTTTTATTTTCGTCAACACATTTATATTGCGCAGATTGATACAGTAAACATTGATGGGGTTCGGGTACCACACCAACATGACAGAATACTCCAACAGGCTTCAGAGCGTAACATCATTAAGCAACATATTTTATGATTGTGAGTTTATTTGTAAGGATTTGGGCTGCTATTTTTGCTTATTTCTGCATTAAGATGTGAATTTTGTGTGTTGGCTGGCTTGCAGTCTATTTTAGTAAGAGATGCTGCACTCTAATTTCGATTGTCACTTAATTTCGGTTTTCAGTCGACACTAATTAATGCTTGATTTCCTTCATTCTGTCTGACATGTTATGACTGTGATGACAGTTAAAATCGCTACTTAAGCAATTTTATTACTATATGTAATGAAGAGTTTTTCTTAAAAATGTGTACCATTTGTCGTTGAGAGTAACAGGTATACGATAATCTATGGGTGACAAGGAATATCGAATAGCAAGAGGTCATACAAGAACAGTCACTGACAATTTGCATGATTCATGTGGAAAATTAATTATAATAATGTTAATACTTGAAACCTGTTTTTTGTTGTTTTGGGTTCATTTTTATGCATTCTTGATTGCGTCTTTTAATTGATTACACAAATATATGCTAGATGGTCAACAGTCTTTAAACATTTTAAGATTTATTCATTCTGATGGGGACAGAGAGAGGAAAGATGAGAGAGAGAGAGATAGAGGAGGAAAAGAAGAATAAAGAATAAAGTAGGCCTAAATATGGAAATAAAGGTCTGAAGAACATACATAAGGGCAGATATACTTCCAAAATGGAAAAAGAAAGTAGTTCCAAAAGTAATATCGCCAATGTGGCGATATAATTTTCCTCACACGGATATATTTCAATATATCATTATGAAATATATAATAATTGAATAGTAGAATGTATTCCAGTTCCGTTTATCACAGCCAAGCATGTCATGTGTAATGTGATAATGATTGTGACCATGTGTGCCACAAGTAATTCATTTTGCTTGATATTTTAATTTTATAATTTTGTAAATTTCTTGGACATTTAGTGCTAGAGAGTAAACGGTCTCTTGAAACGAGGATAAGAAGGCATTTATAAAGCAGGTATAACTATTGTTGTCTTCTTTCATATAGTTTATATATATATATATATATATATATATATATATATATATATATATATATATATATATATATCTATATATATATATATATATATATATATATATATATATATATATATATATATATATATATAACAGAAGGTGGAACCAATTACACCCATACCTTTCACAAAAGTGTTCTTCAGCTTGACAATGTAGGTGATGGACGAGTGATAGAGGCGCACATCACCAGCCTGTGTTATACATAACCCACGCCAACGGCGCGAGAGGTAGAAAACTACGTATATGATATGCACCCATGTCAGCAGCCTATCAACGTATATAACTAACAGAATATGCTTCATTTAATCCTTTTAATCCATTCAGTTCCGTCTGTTTAATCTGAATTATTTTTTTTAATATGGACATGCAACAGTGCCACAATGTGAGGATGGTTGGCGAGAATTTCAAGGCTCGTGCTACTCTGTCATCCACAGTAACATGTCATGGCTTTCTGCTGAGGTTAGTAAACATTCATTCCAATCTTTCAGGAGAAAATCAAACTTTTCAGTAGATTAAAAACCGAATTGTATCTAATTACAAAATATTTTGAACATGGATGAAAACCAGAGTAATCATCAAGGTTTTTCAAAGCGCGTACTTCCGGTGCACTGAAATCTAAATTATCCGAATCTGTCTTCAGTCGTAACCTCTATGGAAATTTTTACTATGAAAATAAGTTGATATCATATAATCTAACTGATCTCTCTGTCTCTCTCTGTCTCTGTTTCTGTCTGTCTGTCTGTCTCTGTCTCTGTCTCTCTCGTGCACAATAACTATGAAGAGTCGTATTTAGAGAAACAATAAACGTGATCACATCATCATATCATCAGATTATCATATCATCCCACCATCATATGATACCATCTTTATATTATACCATCATGATATCATACCATCATCATGTCATCCCATCATCATATCATGTCATCATCATATCATCCCACCATCATATTATGCCATCATCATATCATCCCACCGTCATATTATACCATCATCATCTTACACCATCATCATATCATCCCATCATCATATTATACCATCATCATATCATAACAAGGTTTAGACTCGTCATAGCTTTCTTTAAACTTGACATTTTTGGTGGACATTTGACCATTATATCTATAAACAATTTTTGTGGTATGCAATAGACGAATTCACGCACAATTTTCAAACGTTTGTCATAGAAGAATAAAGTGAAATCTCAATATCTGAGAGATCCCACATTTAACTGTTGAATTAGCTCCTACCACAAGGAACCAACAATGCTAAGACATATGTTTATTTCATTTCATATCTTTGCTTTGACAATGAACACTTAAATACATCAATATTATATCTGCGCTTTGACAATGAACACTTAAATACATCAATATTATATCTGCTTTTTGACAATGAACACTTAAATACATCAATATTATATCTGCGTTTTGACAATGAACACTTAAATACATCAATATTATATCTGCGCTTTGACCATGAACACTTAAATTCATCAATTTTATATCTGCTTTTTGACAATGAACACTTAAATACATCAATATTATATCTGCGTTTTGACAATGAACACTTAAATACATCAATATTATATCTGTGTTTTGACAATGAACACTTAAATACATCAATATTATATCTGCTTTTTGACCATGAACACTTAAATACATCAATATTATATCTGCTTTTTGACCATGAACACTTAAATACATCAATATTATATCTGCTTTTTGACAATGAACACTTAAATACATCAATATTATATCTGCTTTTTGACAATGAACACTTAAATACATCAATATTATATCTGCTTTTTGACAATGAACACTTAAATACATCAATATTATATCTGCGTTTTGACAATGAACACTTAAATACATCAATATTATATCTGCGTTTTGACAATGAACACTTAAATACATCAATATTATAAAAAATTGGTAAAGACGACTATTGTAATTTATTAAATAACAGAACAATGAATTCAAATCAATACAAAGCATAATTGCGTGTTGTTCATCTCAAATAATTTTATACTTTACGCTATGATCCTATACCTAATACTTTCATTCATCTCACTATACATTACAAGAACCCAGCTACTTAATTTAAATCGTACGGCAGACAGAGTAAATGTAATCAAGCGGACTCGAAAGTCTTGAAACTTGCAAAAAAATGTTAAGCAACATTTGAGATTTGAATCCTTTATATTTTTATGGAAAGCATTTGAAATGCCATATCTTCATTCCGGAGTAGCTGAATTATAATACTTAAATACCCTCAGGAGATGGTAGAGTGATATTCTAAAACAGTTTACATACTATACTGCAGATAGTATAATCTCAGATTTAAAAATCCTTATCTTAATCAAAGGGGGATGATACTGCAACATCGCGCAATACGCAAGAACTGATGGATGCACAGACATTATAAAAGTCATAGGTTGAAAGAAGTTATTGAATCTAAAATGAAATTGTATTGATGTCACTCTCGATGTTTTCTACTTACACAGCAATACTGTCAAGCCTTCAATTCCCATCTGATCCGTATAGACAATCATACCGAGTTCCATTTTATTCAAGAAATACTTAATGAGATGCATCAGATAGGTAAGTCGACTGGAAAAAAAACCCCTCATATTTACGTATCAGTCATGGTAATTATGCAAAACTCTTATGATAAATTGTGAAGAAACTCAAATCCATGGATATTGAACATTTTTCTCAGGTGATATATGTGCTTAAAAAATTATCAATTTAACAAATGTAAACATTTCCGTCGCTTTTCTTATTGAATGCTCAGTATAAGCAATATTATTTAAGGTACCGATATTAAACATACTATATTATTATTACTTTTATTATTATTATTATTATTATTATTATTATTATTATTATTATTATTATTATTATTTGTATTATTATTATTATTATTATTATTAGTAGTAGTAGTAGTAGTATTACTTAAGGGAGCAATTTATAATATTGTTGTACACGAATTATAGTATATAACATATCAATATATAAATATTATAATAGAATAATACTATGTAAGATAGCAATATTGAATATTAGGATACAATTAGACTAGTTTATAACGAAGGAGTATAAAAAGCTGCCTAAATATTGTATAAGATAGCAATATATAATATTATATTGTAATAATACAATTATATAGCAATATACATGTATTTCTGCTTCAAGCACTCAGGAAGGGTATTCAACTTCTCTCTTCATACTGGACGGCCGGAAATGACCTAATGCAGGAGGGGCACTGGGTGTGGACCCCAAGGAACGTGCCCATCAGATACAATGCCTGGCGGGAGCATGAACCGAACAACTACGAAGGGAATGAAGATTGTGCTGAAATACACTATCAGAAACAGTTCAAAATGAACGACCTAAATTGTGAATGGAAACTATTTTTCATATGTGAGATTGACAGAAAAAATGGATGAGATATATAGATAGATGGATAGAGCCATAGATGGATAGATAGATAGATAGATAGATGCATGCATGCATGCATGCGTACATACATACATACATACATACATACATACATACATACATACATACATACATACATACATACATACATACATACATACATACATACATACATACATACATACATACATACATACATACATACATACATAGATTCCTTCTATTACATGCGTACCTGTCCTGACTTCGTATCCGATTATACTGTAATGATGTTTGTAAACTCTGCACAATTACGTTTTGGTGCACGTCCTTGTTTGCAATAAGTTATTAGTACCGACTGGTGCACACTTCTCAAAAGGTTTCTGGCTTAGTAGGACGTTAACTAATATAATAATTACATTTTAAAATAATGATATGTTTGCTCATTTTGAAGAGAAACTAAGTTTACCCAATATCTTCCTAGTACTGAATAAATTGAGCATTATTCCATGTAACTCGTCTTGACTGTGCTCATGTTTATATTATTGGGTAATTTTTTAATATCCTTCGAGTTATCGATGATTTTCATTCGGTTTAACTGCCTTTGCTTTTCGCTTAGAAACTCGTACCAATCTAAGATACACAATTTAATTGTACCTTATTATAGTAATTAATTTAAATTTCAACATTCGTATGCATCTCAGTAAGAAGAACAGTTTAATGTTCTATGTTTGATTCCTAATTATACTGGGACCCATTATTGGAAGCAAAAAACAAGTACAAAGAAGCACGTGATCTTAAAGCAGAAACTTCTCGCCTAGTGGTATCTTTGTTATGACAATGTTCACAAGTACAATCAAATAAAAAAGTTACATGAATTGAATGGGTATTTTATGTTAATTTATTCCATCCGATTTAGGTATATGGTAGGGTTTCGAGAGTTTTGTTTCTGTTAAATTGCCAAAATATTCAAATCCTTTCATTCTGACTAATGACGCTTGTTTACATTCAATTAAGGTGGGACATATTTAGCTAATTTATGTATTTTGCAAAATGGATATATGTCAGTCTTTTTTTAAATGTAAAACGAGGTTGTAGACAAGAGATTTAATTTATTCATACATAATTATTTTGTGAGTTGAGGTCCTTAGGAAAATAATAAGAAACAACAAAAAAAAAGACAATTAAAGGAATTACCATTAATATTACTGAAAATAATTTAGACCATATGTTAATGATACTCAAATATTTTTAGAGGGTAGTGGAATATCTCTGAGAGCTACATTAGAGGTGTTACACAAATTTGATAGAATGTCAGGACTACACATTGATGTAGAAAGACTCGGGGAGTTTGGATTGGGGAAATATTCGAAATCAAATGTAAGATTGTGTCAGGATTTTAATTTAGATTGAGACAAAGAACCTTTTAAAAGTCTAGGCGAAATTTTCTTTAAGTCCAGTGTATGATATTTGGGATTTAAATACTTCATAATGAAAAAGGTTCAATCAATTGTTAATAGCTGGATAAAGAGAACATTTACTCTGTATGAAAAAAAATTTATAATTAAATCCTTTGCTTTATCCATATGTACTACTTGCCAAAATATTTCTTATCTTTATATACATGTAGAATAAGTGTGTACACATTTTCAATCATGAACAGAGTCACACCTGCTAGATACTTTGCTTCATGGCCAGATTTTGATTGATGGATATAAAACCTATTATCTGAGTCAAAATTATCATAATCGACATTGTCATCGTCATCATCAATGTCTTCATCGTCATGTAACAATTACAGCCTTTCTGCCAATTCGTTCAGTATATTTTATGTACCCATGTAAAGCACTCAGTCATCAGAGGGCCAACAACAATAGTGAGGCCGTAGTGTATTTTTATAGCTGTACATTGACTATATTTTATAATGTGTACTATTTGATTTCTGGTACAAAATATTGACTAAAATATTCTTTCTCTAGAAACAAAACAATGCATTCTTCCTTGAATCTGTATTGTAATAATTTAAATTTTGTATATCTGTGAAACTTAAATGATCCATAATCCTTTGATATAATATAGAACAATTTTTCTTATTACAGCCGTCATTTGTGTAATAATTGCTACACTGTCGCAGTCCTCAGCTCACCTCCCACCCCATGTTTTATACTGTATGGGCAGAATGAACTTCTTTTGTACAACAGTAAAATATCTTCAACTGCTTCGTTTTGGGTCGCACCTCTATTACTATTCTTAGCGGGACTCTTTCACATATAATACTAAATTTCGTCTTATCTCTAAATCTTGTAAATAACCATTTAAAATATTTCATCTTTGCACCTACAAGCGCACGACAAGAATAAAAGCATACTTTAATAATTAACAAAGCCAATTACCTCTGGGCGTCCCGTTTGGCCGATGCTATTTTAATAGTTCGTTTGCGGTGAGAAGCCTCCCCCCCCCCTCTGGCGAGGATCTTATAAATTTCAGAGAGAACGACGGCCTTCAGGACTCACTGTACTAATTCAACTGCCTTAGTAAACGTATAGAAACACCATGATAGTAGTATACGGGGGGTACTGGGGGACAAGGGGGTCTCCTATGTTAAACAGGGTCAAAGATTTATAGGGACAAGGGGAATTTAACATGGAGATGGCACTCGAGGGACAAGGGGATTTGAACATGGAGAGGGTAGTTGGGGTCATACGAGAAAGAGTGGGGTACTTGGGGTCATACGAGAAATTAACATGGCTGGGGTCAGTATAGGTACAATGGGAAATTAACATTGGGGCCTCTACAGGTACAATGGGATTTTTAACATGGCGGGGACACTATGGGGTCGTACGAGAAATTAACATGGCGGGGATACTACGGGGTCTTACGGGAATTTTAACATTTTGGGTTGGCACTACGGGGTCGTACGGGAAGTTTAACAGGGTAGGCAATCATTGGAAAAATGACCTTCTGCCTAGTGGCTATATCTATATAGCCTAGAGTTATATATAAAGCATTACCTATACCTCAGATCATGTTGGAGGTGTCAGTAAATTTGCATATATTGTACCTATGTTATAAATAGCTTTGATCAAGGGAGCTAACTTATAATAACACTAAAATGGACGTGACTAAATGTTGTATTAAACTTCGGGAACCGTCACGGACTTTAGCGTTGACTAGAAAAAATCCGGAACATTAGATTATAATGGCCTAGACTAAAAGTAACACTAAAATTCCGAAATCGTACCGGACGTTAGCGGAGACTGAAAATAATCCGGAAAAAAAATGGAAAAAATTGGCTGAGACTAAAAGTAACACTAAACGTCCGAAATTGTACCGGACGTTAGCGGAGACTGAAAATAATCCGGAAAAAAATGGAAAAAAATTGACTGAGACTAAAAAATAGTACTAAAATTTCGTAACTCATTTTAAATTTTTTTTTGTTATTTTATATTTTTTTATATACAAACCCAAATAAACCCAAAAACCCAAAACCCAAACCTAACACACTATCCCAAATTTTTTTATTTTTTAAATTTTGTTTATATCAAAACACTAACCACACTATCCATTTTTTTACTTTTTTAAAATTTTTTTATCAAAACACACACACACACACAACCATTTTTTTACTTTTTTAAAATTTTGTTATATATCAAACACAAAACTTACACACACTACACAACCATTTTTTTATTTTTTAAAATTTTTTTATCAAAACACACACACACACACACCACACAACCATTTTTTTTACTTTTTTAAAAAATTTTTATATATCAAACACAAAACTTACACACACTACACAACCATTTTTTTATTTTTTAAATTTTGTTTATATCAAAACACACAACCATTTTTTTTACTTTTTCAATTTTTTATATCAAAACACACACCACAAATATACAATCCATTTTTAAAAAAAAAAAAATTTATTTGATGGACTGCAAAAGTTGTTGTTGTTGTTGTTGTTGTTGTTGTCTTTGCTGCTGCTGCTGTTGGTGCTGTAGTCTATTTCTTTCCTCCCAATTTTAGATCGATAGAAAGAGAGGGAAAGTGTTTTTTTGGTTTGGTGGGTAAAAAACAAACCACACAACACCATTCAGATATATACATCAATAATAAAATAATTATATGTTATTCAATGTATATACATTATGTTACTCGTGGTAATAAAACAATTTCATATAAGTCCAATACAGTTCAATACACTTCCATATTTACCATTTCATTCTCTTATTGTTCTGACACTTCAGGAAGATTCTTGTCTACAATTCTCTCATAACTTTCTTCTGGACTCTCATTGATAAACTCCAACTTAATAAAATGTCCATTATCATCTCGAATCCACTTCCTTTTTTGACAAATCCTTTTTTTATTTTTTATTTTAAAAAAAAAAAAAAAAAACACAAACACACTCTATACAAACACACTCCACACACCCATTTTTTATTTTAAATTTTTTTTTTTATCCAACACATACACCACACCATCCATTGCGCGGACCTAAAAATAGGGTTCAGATCGACAGTGAGATAATAGATAGAGGGGGGGGGGGGGTGACTTCAGATCGATAGAAAGAGAGAGATAGAACATAATCATTATTATTTCAAATTCAATAAAAAACCACACAACACCATATTTTTTTTCAACAATAACCATTTTTTTTTTAATCAACAATAACCATTCTAACATAAAAAACTAACAATGAACAAGATATTAAACAGGAACATATTTACAAGGTTGACAACGTTGGGGTGGTAAACTAAACCTCCACCTTTCTACATCGACATCATTCTGATTAACATTACGCTTCTGAGCTAAAGACAAGAGATAACCAAAATGTTCACAAAACCATCGTTGTACTTTAGCATCGTTTCGAGCATAGTTTCTATCAAACCAAGTCAGTAAATGTTCTAAGGAATATCCAAGACTGCGTTGATGAAGATAATGTACACAATATTGTCCACACACCATGGAATCCGATCCTTGTAATCTAACATTATTGAATCGAGTCGAGACGGCATTTCTTCTCCTAAACTCGATGATGTCGTCTTCCAAAGGAGGTAATCCATAAGAATCAAAAAATTCCACACCTCCACCATTGTGATCGTTGGGAAAGTACACGGCAACCCAATGGGTTCCTGGTAGATGACTGTCGTCGGTATTGATGATATAGGCATGAACGTTTTTCGGTTTACGATGAGGTAGTTCATCTTTAGCACATACCACAGGATTCCAAGAAGAAGTGTAGGAACTACGAGTCAATAGGTAATAAAGTTCTCTAGTATCCATTTTTTTTCTTTCTTCTTCTTTTTTTTTTTTTTTTGTCTTCAATGGAAATAATGAGTCACCAATTCACACCTGACTTTAAACTTGAATTGATCTGTCTTGTAATTCCACGAATATTCACGGCGGATAGTTTCTGTACTCTGTTGAATGAGCCCTTCGATGCGTCTGATCTCCAGAGGAGTGAGTGGAGGAAAAGAAGAATTCACCAAGACTTTATACCACTGTTTCAACACTTTTCCGTCCGAGTTCTGGGGCCAAGCCGTTTCCAAATAGTTATCCAATTGTTCTTTGCCCGTCATCATCATACATTGGTCGTGTTGTATCTGACTGGGATGATCGTTTTGACATCCATGACATTGTTCTTGGACTAGACTGTTAATTATTTTACTCAATTCCTGAGCATAACAGGTCACTAACTGTTTTTCTTGTTCTGGCCATCCAGAAATAAATCCAGTAAACTCGGTTTTAGGTTCTGAATGAATGACTTCGTCATCATCATCATTTGTGGTAGTTTGTGACTTCTCACAAAATCCCTCATCTATCTCCATAGGTTCTTCTTCTACGTGTTACATCTTTTTTTTCTTCTTCTAATAGTCTAGAATCACTTCTCTCAAACTGTTGATTTCTAGAGTGTTATCAAATTCTGCATACAATACGACGTTCACTGTGTCGGGTAGAGGATCTGCACACTGAAGTTCCACACGAAGTGGGCCTGATTTTATAGGGTGGAAATGTCCTTCATTGCTGCCTTGGTCAGGAGTGAAATCAAATCCCCACAAGGCATACTCTCCTGTATAATCCTCGTACGAAATGTCGTGGCTGGTGTCGCGACCTAACTGTCCCGTGGCTTCAAACAGGCTCAGGTAAGATCGTAAGTAATTTTTCTGGACACCAAAGTTAGGTTCAAAAGGTCTGGTACACAAGGTCTTGCCATCTCGACTGACTTCTATCTTGGAGACGTTGTAGTGTTTAAACTCAAACGGATTCTGATCGTGGACTCCGTTGAGGGCTGCATTACTGACGATGCCAATCAGCAAACGTTTGGGGAGCTGTCCTTGGAAGATGTGATCTTCGACTTTGGATCGGAGTCCAGCGGCTATGGTAAAGGTTTTCACTTCCACGCGTCGTACAGGATACTTAGCAGTGGTTCTGCTCAAGGATTGACTGATGTCGTTAGCTACTTTTGGTAAGATTTCTACACGTGGCAAGTAAAGTGTGGCTTCTAAGATTTTGGTTTTTCACTCGTTAGCATGAGCCATCAAATGGAAGGCCGCACTACTGCGATTCAGTCTCAGGCGTACATCCACTCCATTGAGCAAATACTTGTCTTGCAACCACATGTCCAAATGCAAACGATCCATCAGTTCTAAACTTTGCCTGATTTTCTTTCGACGGTCGTTAAATCCCACATTGTGCGGGACTGCTTGAATTATAGGATCACCATCATTAGCAGAAGTCTTCGCCGGTACTGACAGCTCTGTGTCGTTGAACTTTTCCGAGGTGTCAGGTTTCCAGACCACCGAAGCATCCAGATGAGTGTTCTTGGCTTCTTTTCCGTACGTCAAGAGATGTTCCAAATAAGCACGGTAAGGGTAAGTATCCAAACTGCTGCTGACCAGTTTGTTATTCAAGTACAAATCTACTCCGCTGAACAAGGAATGCATGAAATTATTGACGGGTGCCACTCGGGCAGCTTCCCCAGGAAGGGTGTTGTCATTTTTTGTACTTGAAGTTTCAGGTACAAGTAACTGTTATTCAGATCGATGTAATCTTCGGTTTGTCCTTTGATTTCAAATTCGATAGGAGCTGATTCAAAGACGATACAGGATGAAATTCCACCCATTGGGATTCTTGCATCGTCATCATGGTGGGAGGCATAGAAAACAGTTCCAGTTCTGACTTGGTACATTCGCAAGAATCTCGGTGCATCATTTTTTTTCACAGTTAATAATCAAACACGTCTAATTCTCTGACGGTTCTTCTTCTTTTCTTATTCTTTCTGGAACTACTGCCGTGTGTTCTTTTATGAACTTTGAAGGGATTTCGATGTCGTCGTCTCTTTCTACCTTGTCCTTGCTGTGAAGTGGAGGAAGAAGTAATGCCAGGGTCTGAAGCGTGAAGCGTATTTATAGGATTTTCTTGGAGACCTAAAAGATCTTTACCAGTGGTCATCAACACATTTTTGCCTGCTCTCATAAAAGCTTCTTTAGGATTTTGTTTGTCAATGAGGACATTTTGCAAAAATTCTTTTCCTTGCGTCAAAGCGGCATCTTTTAAGGCATGAAATCCTCGAGTCACCATCGGTTTCAAAATAGGAGCTACCGTCCGAAAAGCCGATTTTAACATATCTCCTAAACCATGTCCTCGTTGTCGAGCCACTCCTTGGTACACTGGATACATTTTTTTTGTTTGGGAGGTTAGTTACAATTCGTTAGAGAACTTGTTTTTTTCGAAAATGTAGTTTCACCGTGACTTTTCCTTTGTCAATGAATGGCACATCTTGTCCCAAATCTCCTTTTATACTAATGTGGACACTGTCAAAATACGATTTACTGACTGGAAGATAATGAGGATGTACAAATTCACGGTGAACGTGAAACGTGTTTCCACCTTCTTCGTACGCACCAGCAGCAGTATCCACTTTGAAAGGAATGACTCTCAGTAAGGGAGCAGCTGTGTGGCCCACCACGTTGTACTCCACCACATCGGAGTACACAAACATTAAATTCAGTCCAACGTTCAATTCGATAGGGGTGCGAAAAGCCTGTCCGAAATCTGTGTTGGTGTGGATTGTTCGTTCACCATGATACTTTTTATTTCCACCCAAAATATCAAACAACCCAGCAGAAACACCGATGGTCATGAATTTTCTTTCGTGCGCGGGTAAGTGTTTGTCTTCTTTCTCGTCGAATGGCTTTCCCTCATGCCCTTTCAAAAATTGCAAGAGGAAACGGCGTGCCACAGGATGGTATTTGATCTCTACCCATTTTTGGTTTTTTTCCAAGGCTTTGCCAAATTGGGCTTCGAAGACGGCCGCAATCGTCTCCACCAAATGTTGAGCATTGTCAGTTTTTGAACTCATTTTTTTCCCAATTTCAGGATCATGAGCGTCCAACTCTTTTTGCACTTTTTCGTTATAGATTGCTACGTCAAAAATGGTTTGATTTCCAGACACATTCTTGATTTGCGTAGGATTAATGATTTCTACCAAAGCCACTTCCCAATGAGCATCGTGATCCAATTGGATCCAATTGGAAGGCCTGAGGTAATTTGGCCGTGAAACAACATAATTTGTTGTTGGGAAACACATCCATGGAACTGTCACTGGGTAAAGTTAAACAAAATTGGTCATTCATAGTTCTAAGGTGATTCTGGTGTCCGAGGAGTCACTCAAGTGAACAGAAGAATGATGTTCAAAAGGTTCCAAAAGAGAATTGGTATTGTGGTGGTGACTGGACGAAGAAGAAGGTGAACTGGCGTTGGTCGAACTAGCGTGGTTGTTGCTATGGCTGCTGTTGTCCGTCGTAAATTTCAAAGAGGGACTGGGTAAAAGATAACCGATGCAACTGCTAAGTAAAATGGTCCACAATTGTTTGTCTCCTTGTTGTAAACTCAAATTGGTAATAGCTGCTCCGATGACACAATACACTACAAAGATTTGGCAGAAAAAGACGATTTGATTTTTAGGCACACGTTCTCCACACCATATCCAAAGTGGTTGTTTTTGTAATTCTTGAAGAGAAGAACTCTGCGAAGGAGTCGTTGAAGTCTTGGTTGCTGCTGTGTTGAATGGCATGTTGTTAGTTTACTTCTTTTTCTTTTTATAGTCGACGACTTGAGAAGCAGCAATCCAAGAATCAAAACTAGGTGGATATCCTTTCCAACGTACTTTGACTTCTTCTACTCGACGTTTACCTACTTTCCGTGTTCTTTGTTCGAGAATGCTTTCGATGTCGTACAAGGCGTCTTCTTTTTTAGTCACTCGTTGTAACTCAGGCAAGTAAAATGTTCCTTTGAGTACTTCACCGTGCATGTCTTCCAATTTATAGACGGGAGGATCACGTCCATGGACGGGGGTAGTGACACGAAACAATTCGGTAGTCCAGTTAGGTAAATAACCTTTGTCAAAAGTGCGTTTGGTTTTTCCGATGCGAACCCAATCTCCTGTCTCTAACTCCAACAAGGGTGTCTTCTTCTTCTTCTTTTTTTTTGTCTGGGGTGAACCAAATAATTTATCAAAGACGACCACTTCGTTTTCAGGGCTGACCTCTTCGGGGGCACATCCGATGCTACGATGGTACGATTGATTGTACGCTTTGACCAAACGGGGTAACACGTCGATGTACTTGAGAGTATGTTGATGTGTAAAATATTTCCACATGCGTTCTTTCAAAGTTCTTTGAAAACGTTCCACGATACTGGCTTTGGTTTCAGGATTTTCGGTAGTAAAAAAATGAATTTGTCTTTGTTTCAATTCTTTTTGAAAAGCTTGGTTTAGAAATTCGGTGCCTTTGTCAGTTTGCCATCGTAAAGGTTGACGTCCACTTTGTTTCAAGACCAATTTTAAGGCCCGTACCAATTCGGTACTGCTTTTAGAGGTCAAAGGCACGACCCAAGCAAATTTGGAAAACACGTCGATGACACAAAACAAATATTTGTGACCACGATTGTATGTGGCTAAATGAGAGACGTCGGCTAAATCGGCTTGCCATTGATGATCGATGCCTTCCACTTGAGTGGTACTTCTAGAAAATTTACGTCGAATGGGTTTGTGTAACGTGTACGTCGATTGTTCTTGTAACCATCGTCGTACTTCGGGCAAACGTACACTTTTCAATTTACTTTTAGCAGCTCGATATAATTTTTGAACTCCTCCGTAACCAGCAGCATGACCAGGATTGTAATAAAGGCTAGCTAACAGTTTCTCCATGATTTTTTTCTCAATAACTCAACCAAGTCCCAATGCTCTTTTCTTCGTGAGGTATCTTTTGGGATTGTTGTTTACGTGTCCGACGTGCCACTGGGGTAAAAGAAGAAGATGTGGATTGAACAGGGGTCATCGGTTCTGTTTTGACTTCTGACTTCACTTCTTTCTTTTTCTTTTCTGAGGGTAATGGGGTAAACAACATCTTTTTTATCCCACTGGGTGTGGCTAACTTTTTTTTCTTTTTAAGAGGTGGAGTTGGTAACTCTTCTTCTTCTTCTTCTTTTTCTTCTTTGACGGTCATCGCTGTACCGGTGTCTGTTTTAGTGGTGGTGGTGACTCTAGGTTCGCTTTTCATCATCGTCTTAAAATCTCTCAGAGTGGGTGGAGCTGTTTCGTCGACAGCTTTTTGGCGAAAGAGTTGTAGACGTTGTAAAAGTTGACCGTACCGTTGGGATTTTTCTGTTTCGGACACATCCTTACGTTCCATCAGGGATTGTATTTCTTGTTGTAACTGAGACATTTCGTTAAGATTAGGATTGGGTGGTAAATGAGGTATCCGTTGTTCGTTCCAACGATGAAATTCCATCCATCGTTTGTAAGGTACTAAAGTCAGTTTTCGTCCTTCCATTTCATCCAAAGGTACCAAAAAGGTGTGGTCTTTTCAGAGAAGGGTGGTCCTTTTTATCTTCTTTTTTTTTGGTTATCGCATGACCCCTCCTAAAAGTGGTCCAGCAATCGTTCCTAACAAAGGAGCGGCTATTTTTAACAACGGTCCTATCAACATAGGTAGAAATCCTCCTCGTTGTACCAACATTTTTTTCTTTTGTTGAAGAGGTATTTTCTTTTTTACCATTTGACGAAGAACGTTCCGATGTTTCCCTAATTTTTGTTTCTGTATCTTGGACAAAGGTACCGTTCCTTTCAACACGTTCAAACAACATTCACACACGGTATCGATGATTTCTTTAGGAGCTGTTTGAATGAGTTGTTTTCGCATGGGAGGATTGGATTTGGTCAAGACAGACAAGACATCCCAATGTTTGGCCAGACGAGGGGAAAGTCGTCCTTTTTTGGTGGTTTTACTTTTCTTCTTTTTTTGGTGGTGGTGGTGGTGGTGAATACGTTTAGGAGTCATCTTTTTTTAGTAGGGTAGAAAAAACAAGTCTGAAGTCTCTGACAGGGTACCCTTCTATTTTATACTGGAATACGTCTCCACTGATTGTCTGCACGACGTACCAACTTCACGACAGGTCTCACTCGACGTTGAGGTGTTTTCAAAGGACTAAATCGTCTAAATTCTTCTTTGGATAAATCCACTAAACTTTGTAAGATGCCAGTTCTTTCTTGGACTTTGGTTTTAGGGGATGGTACTTTTTTGGTGGCTGCTGCCATGGCTAAATCAGCTGAAGTCGACGGGGTGACTTTCGAAATAGGTTTCCATTTTTGCATCAAATTAGGAAACACGGGACTTAAGTCTGTTTTGGCAGGCATTATCGTGAAGGGTGGTGAAGATGATGGGGACGAAGGAGAAGGGGACCTCGTCACGGTTGTTTGTCGTGGTGTCTTGCGGGTGTACGTTTGCGTCCTGGCTGCAGTACCTCTCTTACGGCGGGTGCTAGTGGTGGTGGTGGTAGGTGTTGTTTTCTTCTTCTTGGCACGACTTTTCTTTTTCTGAGGGCTGCCTTTCTTCTTTTTCTTGGTGGTTTTCTTCTTTGGACTTTTCTTCTTCTTCTTTTTGGGTGATTTGGGTGTTTTGGTTTGGGCATTAGGATCCCATTTCAAAAGGGAACGAATCATAACCCCTTCTAAAGAACCACTTCCACCAGGAGTTAAAATGATTTGTTTTTAGTCCGTGAATCGATTCTAGGATCAGCCAGTTGTAACAATGCCCCTTTATGTTTTTGAAAAAAACGTTGAGTTTGATGAGGGATGTGAATGATGCCTTGTAGTAATTGACGTGCTGTCAAAGTAAACCATCTTAACACTTCTTTAAGACTCGCTTCTAACAAATGAGCACGGACTTGTGCATTTTTTTCACGACTGATACCATACAAGGCACGAATCAATTTAGCCGAAGGATGAGGTTGAAAGGAAGCCATCTCTCAAAAGAGTGTGAGACAGAAATGACATGGTAGGTTGTTTTTATAGTTTGTTTTTTTTTTCCTTTCAAAAATGGGCTGAAGGGGACGTGTAAATGACAGGACCACCTTCTTCAACCCAAGGGTGAAACAATTGAGCACGAAATCTCAAATAGTCAGGAGTGGTAGGTTTTAAGTCAATGAGTAAATACTCGTGAGGGGTTTGAGTGGCATCGTCGTACGCATAATTAAGCCAAGGAGCCCCTAACTGTTTGGCTAACACTTGTACTTGAGATTTGTCTCTGGGGCTTTTAAACAAGACCACGTAATGAGCATTCAGACTGATGGTTCGATGGGCTTTACTTTGTTGAAATAAATTTTGAGTAATGTAGACAATACTAGCATTACGATGGTGTCCTTTTCGTGTAAACCAAAGTTTAATTTCTTCTTCGTCTTCTCCTAACATGTCATCAAAAATAACCAAATGGGTTTGAGTCACGTCAGACACAATTCCATCGTCTTCGTGAGGGATGCCTTCCATAAACGAAATGGTTTCTCCTTGACTTTCTTTCAATAACGTGTAAGACTTTTGCCACTCTTTGTAACACCACACGATGCGTTGAGGTGGACGATCGAACAAAATAGCTTTATGTTCGATCAAACGTTTGACAAATTCGGTTTTACCTGAACCACTCCGTCCAGCAATCAACATGTTAAATGGATGGCACAGATACAAAGCATTCCAACTGGGACGATCTAACTTTTCGTCAATCACTTTAACCACAGAAGAGGAGGAGGTAGACGAGGTAGAAGAAGAGGAGGATGATGTAGCCATGTCTGAGGTAGGAAGATTTTTGAGAAGAAGACAAAAAACCCAAGACATTTTATACATTTTCATACACGTTTATTTTTATTTTTTTAAAAAAACAACCAACCAACCAACAAAAACATATTTTACAACTTTACACGAACACGAAGAAGTGAATTAGTGAGAAAATATGCAATTAAAATGAACACGTACACAATGAAGACTACCACTAAAACATTTAAAGTTATCTCTAAACAAGTCAATGTACAACAATATTTTCGTGTCCTAGTGATGAAAGACACAGACACTGTTTGGGGTGGTGGTATTCTTCTGCTCGTCTTTGTTTTTGAATGCTCTGACGGTAGCGGGAAGGAAGGGTTGTGTTCCTCAAGAGGTATTTGAACCACAGCAGTGGTGTCAGGTACTTCTTCTTTTTCTTCTTTCAGGGTTTCCCATTGAGGTTCCCATTTTTTCACTTTTGGACCCTTATGGACAAGTTGCCAAATCTTTGGCAAACTGAGCCACTTCTTGTAGCCAATATTGGAAACCAAGGTTTCTCCAGGGACGTACATCTTTCCAATTGAAAATGTGTTGGTGTAACTCACTAGCAAAACACACTTCTTGAAATGTTTTATAAACAGATAAAGTGTGACGAATGTCTTCTTCACATGGAAGTTCCTCACTGATTTTCATGACCACTCTCAACGCTTTACGTACAATTTTTCTTTCTTGGACTGATAAAATCAAGTTTTTATAGTCTTCTTCTTCTACTAAGTCCGAAGAAAAACACAGGGTCATATTGTTTTTTGAAACTCAACAATTGAGTCCAAAACAACCAGGGATCCTCCAAAAGAGTCCAAGGCAAACACTTGTCCTCAAAAATAGTCCACAACGAATGTCCTGGAAAACGAATTCCAAGATAAGCAGTCACTAAGACACACACCACATAACGTCCAAAATTCAATGGAAACAATTCTTGTATCACTTTTTTATAATCCTCTAAGGTCTGAACATGATCTGTGATTTCCTTCCACGGAATCCGTTTCACGAGTGACGTGTAGAGCTCAGGCATACCAACTCTTTTATAGCCAGGCTGCCCAATAGACACTTAGCGTGTACCGATAAGGCATGAATGCTCATGTTTGACTTCCTTCCACGGAATCCGTTTCACGAGTGACGTGTACAGCGCAGGCATGAAAACTCTTTATAGGGGTCGATGGCAAAGGTAGGTATCTTGGGTGGCATGTTTTTTATAGCCAGGCTCCCAAGGTTGGTACCTTTTGAAAAAGTCTCCGTGAACGTAGCTATTGTGATAGACGTTTCTCATAATCATTCTTCTATGACCTTGGAAGAGGGTATAGTGTACAGCTCGAGAAATGACTTTGAGTTTACGTTTCACTTGGATCTTGACAAACTCTTGGTAAATCTTTTCGCGCACTTCCAAAGGCAAGCCACGAATGTACTCTGGTAAAGTTTCCGTATTCTTCTAAAGAAGAAGTATTCTCCTCCGACATGGAATTTTTTTTACTTCTTCTTTTGTTTGACATCTGGCTCATCGTACCCGTACTGTTCTAAAGCCACTAAAGGTAAGAAGTGACAGTGCGGAGACCATCTGGCATGTTCAATGTCAGCTGAGTCGGTAGGCTCCCAATGGTGAAGTTCCACACCACAACTGAAACATTGAACATTATCTCCTTCTCCCACGTATTTAAATCCAGATCTAGCTAAACCTTCCGGTTTAGGTCCTTCTAGATATTTTGGCCACTTGTCTTTGAATGACTCGAGATGACTTTCATACTTGGAATAACCAAGTAAACTCACAGGTATTCTGACATGCGAATATGGACCAACATTGACCTTGTTGATATTAACGTCAATACCAGTTCCTTTAGTATTTCCACTGAAGCAAAAAGGGCGTACTGCTTCTTTAGAGGGTGGTAGATGAGAAGTGGTGAGACTTGGAGAGGGTCCTGAATCCAAGATGTTACAAGCTACGGAATCCGTTTGAACGTGTGAATCGGGAATACTAAACCGTACAGAATCCGTTTCATCGCATGGTACTGCATCACACTCCAAGTCGTGATGATAGTCCTTGGAGTTCACACTACCACTAGATTTCTCCCTTGGTAATGGTGGTGGGTGGGTGGTAGTTGGAGTACTCTTATTGAAGTTTGGTGGAAGGATGACAAAATGACTCATCTTCTTGCTTGGTTAACGTTGAAAGTCAGAATGAAGGGTTAGGCTTGGAAGGGGTTCCTTTTTTATACCTGTCGACTGTACCATCCGAAAAGTATTGTAATGTGATCCGTGGAAACGCTAAAGAAAGGTAAGCACAGTTTGGTGACCATCTGACGTGTTCCAGGAGACCTGATTTCTTACAATCCATACGAATAGTGGCACCACAACTAAAACACTGTACTTTGGTTCCCTGTCCAAAGTAAACAAATCCTGCTCTGGCTAAAGAGTAGGAAGTAGGTAATCCATTTTTTCCTAAGTTTTTTTGTGCTCCATCGATGAGGACAATAACAATAGTCAGGCATGTGCTTAGGCCAATTTTTGAACGTCTTCAAACGACTGTCACACTCACCATAGTCAGGTAAAGCCCATGTTGAAGTCATCCTCTTGGTGTTGTGTCTCTTCTTGACGGTTTCCTTTTTTTATACTCCTCCAAATTGACGTGTCCGTAAGGTAAAGTCGTGTGATCTGGAAGTCTCACTCGTTTTTGGTACACAATACGATACACTTTTTGAACAGGTCGAGTCACGATTTGATGATTAGGTAGTCGTACAATCTTGTGAGGTTCTAACGTGGGTACTTGAAAGTCTTCCACTTGTCCAGACCGTAAAGCATTTTTCAAAACCTCAAAGTTAACCACTTGGCTGGTTAGGGATGCCTGCTTGTTGCAACAGGAGTTCTGCTTCGTTTCGTTGTTTGGCTCTGTCCGACTGTCGAATGTTATTCCAGGCTCTTTTCCATTCTTTGCTCTCGTTCTTGTTGGCATACGTTCGCCCCACCACAATAGCCCGAGCCAAGCACAACTGGTCTTGAGTATTGTCGATTTGGACGACACTGCGTTTGGTACTTCGAATATCGTCCACCAGTAACGGTTTCCTACTTCGTCCACTTCCTCAAGGAGGGGAAACGTGAGTCAAGTAAAGTGTGGCCTTTCCATCGGTGATGATAAACTTGTCGTTCGATTGTTGAACATGTTCTATTTTGGACATGACTTTGTCTGGCGTTAATTCTGCCGGGGTGCTGAACTCGATCCAAACAGGACTCTTCAAATTGTCATGATGAATGGCCAGTCTCAATCGATCGTCTTCTTTGGCTCCACATTGTCGTTTCAAGTTCATTAAGACAGAATCCCACAAATCGCTAATGAACCCCGCCGCTTTCTTGGGAGGTACTTTGGACTTGAAGTCTTTAAAGTGAACAGTGTGAGTGTAAGCTGTAGTTTTAAATTTTCGAGAAGTTATTTTTTCCGTCTCTCGAATCAGATAGTAATTTTCAGGAGGAGCCAAGGTAGTAGGTAGTGTTTTTTGATCAGGGGTTCTGGTGTTGGTAGTGGTGCTGGTGGTGGATTTTGTTTTGGGTGGGTTAGAAGTTTGGGTTTCAGGTTCACTCATCTCCTCTTCGAAGTCACTAGCATGGACTTGAGCTAGTAGTTCATCTAGCGGTGTTTCAGGCGGTACGGAATGTCTTCGTCGTCGTGGCCTCTTTGTTTCTTCTTCTTCTTCTTCTTCTTCTTCTGGTTTCTCATGGCTTCGGCGTGATCTTTTCATCTTGAAGTTTACTTTGAAACTGATTCAGTTTCACCCAGGGAACCTATATATATATATATATATATATATATATATATATATATATATATATATATATATATATATATATATATATATATATATATAGACCTTCTTACCCTCAGAATCACTAGTCGTGATTGAACTTTCAAACTGTGAAGATGGAAAAGTACTGCGCTCGAGATAAAAGTCAAGATACTGGAATTGAATTGAATAAGTATGTTCATAAGGTGTATGATAATTATGCTGCTGACATACTTGGTAATGTCTATCATATGAAGTATGGAAGGAAAGTCAAAGGAAATTTGAATTCATTTGGATTGATAAAGATTAAGGTTACTGGTAAGGAAGGAAAGAGGAAGAAACATACAAATCGAGGGAGATTTGTCTTTGAAGCAGTGAATGGAGTGGATCTACCAAGACAGAGTGAAGTGGTACATCTCAATGATGTACTTGATGATGATAGAATAGAAAATCTTCAAGTGATGACTGCTAGTGAACGAACATGTTTGCATAAACATGTGAAGAATGATAAAGAAAAAAGGAGAATTAATTTTGGAAGTGATAGAAGTGTGTTGTGCCAGTTTGTTGGTGAGACAGAGGAAAGAAGATTTGAAAGTATGGAAAAGGCATGCTTAATATTTTGATTGTCATACATGAAGTATTCACTTTTGCTGTACTGGAATTTGTAAGTCGGTCTTTTCGAAGAAGTTCCAGAAAAGATTTCATGCTAGTTGGGAAGACTGCCAGAGAAAAAGAGTCAAGGAACTAGTGGATTTGTGAGACCTGTTAAATTAACTGACTTGAATTCAGGATTATATAGTCGGATGGATTCCATTCGTGATGTGGCAAGGTGTTTTGGATTAGATCATAGTAAAGTTTACAAGATTTGTAAAAAAGAGCGGTGGATTCGAGATGATAATGGACATTTTATTAAGTTGGAGTTTATCAATGAGGGTCCAGAAGAAAGTTATGAGAGAATTGTAGACAAGAATCTTCCTGAAGTGTCAGAACAATAAGAGAATGAAATGGTAAATATGGAAGTGTATTGAACTGTATTGGACTTATATGAAATTGTTTTTTTATTACCACGAGTAACATAATGTATATACATTGAATAAAATATAATTATTATTATTGATGTATATATCTGAATGGTGTTGTGTGGTTTGTTTTTTACCCACCAAACCAAAAAAAACCACTTTCCCTCTCTTTCTATCGATCTAAAATTGGGAGGAAAGAAATAGACTACAGCACCAACAGCAGCAGCAGCAAAGACAACAACAACAACAACAATAACAACAACAACTTTTGCAGTCCATCAAATAAATTTTTTTTTTTTAAAAATGGATTGTATATTTGTGGTGTGTGTTTTGATATAAAAAATTTAAAAAGTAAAAAAATGGTTGTGTGTTTTGATATAAACAAAATTTAAAAAATAAAAAAATGGTTGTGTAGTGTGTGTAAGTTTTGTGTTTGATATATAAAATATTTTTAAAAAAGTAAAAAAAATGGTTGTGTGGTGTGCGTGTGTGTGTTTTGATAAAAAAAATTTTAAAACATAAAAAAATGGTTGTGTAGTGTAAGTTTTGTGTTTGATATATAAAAAAAATTTAAAAAAGTAAAAAAATGGATAGTGTGGTGCGTGTTTTGATATAAACAAAATTTAAAAAATGAAAAAAAAAATTTCCATTTTTTTTCCGGATTATTTTCAGTCTCCGCTAACGTCCGGTACAATTTCGGAAGTTTAGTGTTACTTTTAGTGTCAGCCAATTTTTTCCATTTTTTTTCCGGATTATTTTCAGTCTCCGCTAACGTCCGGTACGATTTCGGAATTTTAGTGTTACTTTTAGTCTAGGCCATTATAATCTAATGTTCCGGATTTTTTCTAGTCAACGCTAAAGTCCGTGACGGTTCCCTAAGTTTAATACAACATTTAGTCACGTCCATTTTAGTGTTATTATAAATTAGTTCCCTTGATCAAAGCTATTTATAACATAGGTACAATATATGCAAATTTTTTTTCCTCGCACATGACCAAATTGGTCGCACGCGAGTTTAATCCAAATAAGTAACATGCAAATTTACTGACACCTCCAACATGATCTGAGGTATAGGTAATGCTTTATATATAACTCTAGGCTATATAGATATAGCCACTAGGCAGAAGGTCATTTTTCCAATGATTGCCTACCCTGTTAAACTTCCCGTACGACCCCGTAGTGCCAACCCAAAATGTTAAAATTCCCGTAAGACCCCGTAGTATCCCCGCCATGTTAAAAATCCCATTGTACCTGTAGAGGCCCCAATGTTAATTTCCCATTGTACCTATACTGCCCCCCGCCATGTTAATTTCTCGTATGACCCCAAGTACCCCACTCTTTCTCGTATGACCCCAACTACCCTCTCCATGTTCAATTCCCCTTTTCCCTCGAGTGCCATCTCCATGTTAAATTCCCCTTGTCCCTATAAATCTTTGACCCTGTTTAACATAGGAGACCCCCTTGTCCCCCAGTACCCCCCGTATACTACTCATGATATTAAAAATTAAATAACTATAAAATTCTAAATGCTCATGATCAATC
The DNA here is from genome assembly GCA_029931535.1 of Margaritifera margaritifera. Taxonomy (NCBI): domain Eukaryota; kingdom Metazoa; phylum Mollusca; class Bivalvia; order Unionida; family Margaritiferidae; genus Margaritifera; species Margaritifera margaritifera. The sequence continues at coordinate 1,475,192 of JAQPZY010001430.1, forward strand.
ATATATTTCTCAGTAGGGAGCCATCCTTGATGCAAGCTTCTTTGTGGAGAAAACCATATGAGCCGCGGCATTGTTTGATCTACCTGTGCTGCGCCTGATACATCAGGTGCTACCTTCATTATCGAGTGTTCCTAATTCAAGTTTGTAAAATACAAAACTTTCATCAATATAATCTTGTCTATATTTTTCTTTTCAGTTCACGGAAAGACTCACTATAAACCCCGTCGTTAATTATCATGAGCAAAAATCGGGTGATGGATACGGATTCTTTGTAAAATTACGACCTATTGTCATTGATTAATTAATTATTCTGTCTGCTACGCTTACATCAGTGTCCTATTTACTTTTAATTACGATGTCTGGATTTTCTTGGTTCTTTTACCCATGTACGCTCTAGATGTACAGAATTCAGACCGAGTTGTGTTAGACCGACTAGAGTCTTGAATTTAGTTTATTTAAATCTGCCAGATTAAAGCTCACGTACTATTAGGACACTAGTCATTGTTTTTAGTTTTATTTTAGAAAATAGTGACACGGGACAATCTCTGTATGTTTTCTCGTTTTACGAAGTTCACTTAAAATGAATTTTGATCCTATAATATGGCCGTCAGTATGACTAGAAGTAAGGTTCCTTTTGGTATACTTTCTATTGGAAAGTATATTTGTCACCCTTTTGGTCACTCATCTGTGAATGAGTCTCTTTAAAGTGGCGGCATAATTCCTCAAACATGTAAAAGTAACATTTTTGTAAATTGGAAACATTAGGATTATTTTTTTATGAACGGCGTTATAATTTTGAGGAGGAAGCATTATTGCTCCACGTGAAGGTACGGAGTATATTAATTTCGGAAGATGTTTCAGCGACTTTTAATCATATGTACCCGAAGGCCATACAAGAATGGAGCCCTGACTGGCCGAGCAGACACACTGATAATACTGGTGCGGCACTATATTATTGTCTCATGTTGGTGTATACAGGGAATGCGGGTTTTCTCATATAGCAGTTTCATTTGGCTAATAATATGTCAATCGCAGATTGGTGCAGAATCAAATTGTTACATATGTACTTTTATAAACACCAATAAAGCTTATATTTTGGCACGTGTATTTGCGAGACCATATCATGTCAAACTACATTGCAATTGAAAATTTCAGACAGTCCTTTCTCATCAACCGCCATTTGATAGTGTACGAGACTATGTGCAGTCACTCTTGTTATCGGGAATTTCAGAAAGTCCTGTCTCATGGTTCTTAATACGACCATATTCACAGAATCTTCTTCGGAGGAATTCGGAAATAACTGCAATCGCTTGTCAATAAGCATGTAATGTTCTAGAGACATGTAAAGGATGCAACTTGTGATGGCACTAACTTGTCGAATTACGTTGTCACATAAAAAAATTATTAATAAAAAGAATGAGCAAAAGAAAATATTTAAACATTTTTCCTTTACCTCAGTTTGCAGACACATGAATGGCAAAGAGAAACAATGTATGCTCTCCTGTCCTTAAATGAAACGATATCTAACTGAAATGGTCCACCGTCGAAAATGCATGTAAGCATTATACTAGAAGTGCCTTTTTTACACACTTCTCTATAAAAATCTATGTCCATCAATTTTATAGCCTGTCAGATACCAGGTACAAAGTAAAATGGTGTGTATATATATATATATATATATATATATATATATATATATATATATATATATATATATATATATATATATATATATATATATATAAACTAGCGTCATTCTAGGCTTAATGGCAAGCCCAAAAATATAAAAAAGTCTAGGTACTATTTTCTGTCAGCCAAGTCATGAGGGTCAAAAAGAAACCAAATTGCAATAGTAGCGTCATACCAAAAGCACATGGATATGATTATAATTAGGCTACATGTACTTTCCGAAATTTGAGATTAAATCCACAAGACATAAAATATCCCACCTTAAATTTATCCCACGCCTACTAAGCATGAAAGAAATTTCCTGCTTGAAATATATTACTTGACATCATTCTTCTGCCCCTTGATACTATTTGTTTGAAGTTTCTTTCTTTTTTTCCAAACCAAAAGGCATGTTGGAAAGCTAATACTGGTTTTGATTGGAATTTCAATAGATATTTCATATGAAAGAAACAGTTTATGTTTTAACTAACACTAATTCTATTAGAGCTTTTCAAATCTTGCATTTCAGTTTCTTATAAAAAAATCTAATTTTTCCTACTTAAAATAAATGTTATCGCTATTTTCTAAACAAGAGGAATGTTGGTAGCAAGAACCTCTTTCTGGATTTGTATTTTTGTGCACAATTTGAATGAAATATATCACAGAGTCGGAGTTTTGAGAGTCAGTATATCCACTTTGGGTTCTATCAAGGATGTCAAAGGATGGTCTTCAATAAATCAATCCATTAATGTCGAAGGGATAGGCACATTTAAATTGACACTCTTCGTTGAAGTAACTTAAAGATACTTACGAAATCCAACATGATACAGCGTATAACTACCACAAACACAAACAACTGTACATTTAGCTGTCAGGATGTATCTAAAACTGTACAATCTGGTGGTTTATTATCATGGTAATAAAATGGTACTGAAGAATCTTGTGATAGAGGTAAAAACAGTCATGAAGCTGCACACTCTCAGTAGTATATGAAATGATATTTCCAACTCAGCCGAGGGGGATTCCGACTCACCTACCGTCGCTTCGCTCTGGTCGGTTCGTCGTTCAGCCTATCGCGTCCACACCCTCGTCGAGGCCAACTGCGATCACGCAGCCCAGTGTTAAGCTCTACACACTGCTGGGCTTCGCTGCGATCAGGCGATAGCCAGGCAGATTCTACCCACCGTTAAGGTTGTCGTGATGTCAGGCGTCCCATAGTCATCTCATATACTGCTGTTAGGCTTCGATACATAGTATTAGCAAGCTATACACTGCATAGTCATGTCCTTTAACTTTAAAGATCGAGCGTCACCTGCATGCGCAGAATACAAGTCGTTATCTGGCGTGTATTTAAATCTCCTAAGTCGTCCGATATGCTTTCAGTTGTTAAGGCCGCCGCATTTGCGATAAAGCCAAATGCAGGACGGGATGAATAAAAAACCCTAGAACTTCTCCTTCCACTTCACTAGAAGGCAGGACCGTTCGTGCAAAGCAAACTAGCATCGTGGATAATTCATGTGCCATGCTCAAAATCTCTGTAGGAATTCATCGATTGTGCTTCTCGGCTGATGGAGGAGAGTATCTTTCGAGACGCCAGAGCTGCCAGAGTACTGTTGACCGAAAGAAAGCGTGCAGAGAGACTCGTCGAAGGAAAAAAGAATGCACCAGTTCCCACATACGATAAAGACGACGTCTTCTGCGGCAGATCTCCGGAGTGTTTCTTTCCTGGTATTATGGATAGGTCAGAACACTGCATTAGGGCTGTACCATACGCGTTCAGAGCCCTTAATCCGGCCGAATTCATGAATGACACCGACGACGAATTTGACATGCCATCGAACCATAAACTGGAGTGGGATTAATGATATCCTTCCATTTAGATAAAGGACACCGCCTATCGTTGTGCAAAAGCTTTGTCGTCCCACTCTCCTCTAGACGCAGTTAGCAAGTGCACATGGTCCATATTAGGACAATACGGCCTATGCAACAAAAGTGTGTGGACGAAATATTTTGTGGCAGGCATAAATTAAAAACAAAACATGGTAGAGGAATTAACAAACGTGAGAACTGCGGTATAGGGATGAAGAGAAAGTATAATACATGCGGTAGGTGCCATTTCAAAAAATGTACTCATTAAGCGGTCTCATACGCTGCGCAGATCTATTACTCTACGAGGCAAGTGCCAATGGTCAGCCAAGTGACGACGACGCTGAGCGCACCTCGAGTTCTGCAATAGCCCATACGACGCCAAAACAGGCTCCGCTCTATGCGAGCCTCTAAATAGAGCTCCACTATGTCAGCGCGTCGTGTTGTTTCGATTTAGATCTTATTTTTGTGACGATCAACGACCTCTTGTGCTGGATTACATAAGACGAAAATCGTATATAGTCATTTTATATTTCTAATAGTATTATTTTAACACTAAGTGCAAAATCTGCATCTCCTACTCTTGCACTTCTTTTTTGCAAGACACTGTATAGTATATATCCTTGTGTTGCATCAAACATTTATGAAAATAGGTGTGTTGCTTTACCTGTTGATATATCGGGTTAACGAATAAGAACCGAGGAACTGTTTCCTTTAATAATTTCTACTGATCCTGTGCCAGAAAAAACTTCAACTAATTAAATCAAGAATACTTTTAGATCGGGCAGAAATTGAATGAGATCATCGCCGTCGAGTAGTTTAGAAAAAGTATCAATTGGATTTTCATTCTTAATATCCAACCGCACATCCTCAATTACCGAATAACCCGATTTAATACTTGCTGAATACACATATCATACAGTATATGCTAGAAGTTTAATTTTATCAATTAAATCCTCTGTTGATATAAAATATGATATTTGCCTTTTTAATACAAATTGTCTCATTTGCTCACCTCTCAGCCTGTGTAACGATTTTTCAGTATAATTTTGTGTGACATGCCTATTTTACGTCCACTCCTCAGCAATAATATCATTTAATTTTTGAACTAAATCAATAATTTCAGCAGAAACAATAATTTCGATTTTTTTAAAATTCAGACTATTCCGATTCTGTTATACTTTTAGTCTTTGCCTCAAATTCCTTATTTTATTTTATGATATTAGGGTTTATTAGTATTGTATCGACAATCCTTGTAACAAAATCATACGAGATGCTGCTGTCAAGTAACTTTATATTCGTGCAGAAAGGCAATCAGTTCGAGAGTTTTTGTAAAATTTTGATATATTTATATCAGGCAATGTTCCCTTCAGAGCTAGCAAAATGTATGACATTTTTGAGCCATATCAACTACCAAAAGTATGAACAGAAAATGCATTTAATCGATGGAATTCTAAAGCGGCAGATCAGGAAATGAAAGTTTGGCTAAATCAAATTAATTTCGCTGTATGGTGTGCAACCACTGGATGCGGAGTTAGTGTATATGATCATCTTCAGTCGCGCGCCATTCCATCAACGGTCAGGACCTTTTACAGATTTCATGTCTAGTATAAGACAAGAAGTATATTGAGATAAATGCTCTGTCCTTTACAGAGCGAACCTGGATGAAATGCACTCGACAATGGAATTGACATTAAAACATACGAGGCCATATGCAGTGAATTTGGAGCGAGAAAAATTCAGCCTGGAGACAAAAGCGTGCTGTCAATAGAGGGCTTGGAGTTATGTATATCAGTTTTCTTGAGGAAGGCGCGCCGGAGGTGGTCCATAAATCAGGCCCTGGTATCCGGGACGGCCTTCCTATAAGACCATCAAATCCGACTGTGCATAATCCTGTTTACTACACCTGGGGTGAACCGGCAGGAGGAAAGCAGCGCAGAAAATGACTTTGCGTATTTTATTCTTGACCACAGCAACCGCAGCAACCCCAGGCACGAACTCAGATATCAACTATGTTCTGAGCGTGGCTTCTCAACATATCTCTGTAAGTCTGGAGTCTTCCCACGCGCCAAAGCAACCTCGGCCAATTAAAAACGAAATAAAACAATTCACACCGGCCCCTTCAGAGATTCCCACACCACCACCCTCGGCGAGCGAAGAGCGGTCGAGACTCACGAAAATACCAAAATGGCTATTATATTTGCCAGTGAAACTATTGGCATTTCAGCTATGTGGGTACATGGTTTAGCCGTACTTCTGGCGTAATACAGCCGAAAGAGCCACTACAGTGGCGGTTGTAAATGCAATGACTTTTTCTGCCAACCAGCCGACAGCAGTACCTGCCGTTCCAAGCAGTCTGGTGACGATTGACCCGATGACACCTGGTAACGGCGCTGACGCTTTTTTGACTAGATCCTTAAGATAATCTGCCAGAGTGCTAAGCATTTTTCTTATCCAATCTTTTATGAATCCAGGTGTTGACCTTGGTGGTGGTGGCAGAGGAGCGGGTGAAAGCGTTGTAGGCCCCAATAGTGATAGATAAAGCCGAAAGCAGTAAGTAGCTAGGCGATAGTATACCCTGTTCGCAAAATAGGATTTTTAATCTCTCGCCAAAAGGAATGTCTTTATTTAAAATTTCGAGTATGGTTTCCTTTACCGCTGTCAACTGAGATTTCATTCTTCCGCGCAATTCGTTTAGTGATTTACTATGTTCATATATATAGTCGGTTTTAGCACTGAGTTCCCATCCAAGCTGTTTACGACGAACCGAGGGCATTATTTCTGAATTTTTTTTTATTTTTTTTTTTTGGTAAGATCTTTTATTTCCTATTTGATTTGATAAGCTTTAAAGGCCTGCGTCTTTATTGCTCCATGCAAGGTTCTTAATTGCCTATCTAGTGCAATTTAATCGCGTGAGGCTATTTCTGGCAGTTCATGCATGACAGTTTCTATTTCGCGAGTCCTCTTCTGACATATTAGTCATTTCTATGTCTGATAGAATTTCTTCCTGTGACTCTGTTACATATTTAAGTTCCTTTGGTTGAAATGTTCTAACTTTTACAATTCCTAGCATCGAAGAAAGCCCCATTTCCTTAGCAAGTAACAACGTAGATGGTCTCAAAAATAAATATGGTTTATTTTTGTGTGCTAGCCATATCCAGTTTCTATTTATTTTTCGACAAGAGTTCCATCCTTTTTTTAATCTAAACTGAGTCATAGTTTCATTAATTTCTCCTAAATATCCATTTCTTATTAAAAAGTTTATAAATTGAGTTACTTTTTTCCACGTATTTGCAGGAGTATTAATCTCTGCTCTCTGCAAACCAATAGGAATATCCTCACAGTAATCAGCAAACCAATAGGAATATCCTCATAGTAATCAGCAAACCAATAGGAATATCCTCACAGTAATCAGCAAACCAATAGGAATATCCTCACAGTAATCATTTGTGTCAGTGGGTCTTATATGTGATTCGATAGGATTCTCATTAGACCTGTTTATATTTTGCTGCCGACAGAATATTGACTTAGACTAAAGTCTTGCATTGGAATTTCCTTAGGGATATCAAACTGCCTTACGGTCACCCTAACGTCTGGATCAAATTTTGCCATAGTTTTTTCAATTAAAGAATTACAATGCATACATATATCTCCAAATAAAGTAGCTTTGGTGCAGCACGGAGTGTCGTAAAATATCAATGTTCGGACAAAAGTTAGGTCCTTTACATAAGTCGTTTACTCCAAGATAAGAGCATTGTTCATTTCTCAGAGGAATACCTCGGTGTCAAAAGATTTTCACGAGCAGACGTCATTGCAAAGATGCCAACACATTTAAGGACGTACTTCGAGAGAATAACGTTATTCCTTTAGAACACCACGACGAGATACATAGTTTCTTAAAAAAAAACACGCCGTATGATAGTGTGTTAATAAGGACTGAATCTCCAGTATTGTATAAGATATGGATCAGTTCCATAGTTGCCGTGAGTTTAGTAACGCTCAGATTCCTATTGTTATACATAGAAGTAGTAGTGGCATAGCTGATGGGACAGTTACTTAGATTTAAATAGTTCGTAGATCAAACACTAACTTGTCTGCAAGCCAAAGATAGAGAAATCGTTGCGATGAATATCTACGAGCTAATTTAAAATCTGCTTGCTGCACAAGCGCCAAAGCCGCAAGGCCGGCGTAGCAAGGCTTCATTACTAAGTGCAGATGGAGGTAGCAAAGTACCATCACCTTCGGCGTGGCAGAGTGAGGTGGAGGACGTACCAAGAAGCAATACAGAGTCAAATCAAAGTCGTGCTAAAGACAAGGGCGAGCACTTAGCCAAATTAATCAAATCTGGTGGAACATGGGGGTATCTCAAGGGCGCTAGAAAAGATATACACGCGAAAACGCCTGTCCAAAATTATTGCAAGTGGATTCAGGTAAAGAATTTATGGGTGCTGTGACTCGATTGATAGACGAACACAATGTTAAAATACAACGCGGAATAACTGGACTTAACAGATCTCAGGCTATTGTTGAATGATTTAATCGAACTTTATCTGAGAGATTATTTAGGTTTCAGTACGGCAGGGAGATGATAAGCGCCAGTCATAATACTGAATGGGTAAAAAGACTGCCTGTTGTGGTGCGTTCTATAAATGCTGAAAAAAGTTTTCAGCGCGATATAGCACTCCGGGGGCACGGGGCCTTCCCACACGAAGTGCAGCGACAAAGTGAGTCTCTGCGGCTTACCACGCTGGTAAGGTATTTATATGAGCCAGGAGAAGTGGAAGGCTGCAGTCGCCACGCCACAGATCAAGTCTGGTCTCTAGATACCTTTCATATTAAAACCTAGATAGAAATTCAGCCTGTTATATATTACATTACCAGCAGCCAAGATGCGACTCCATCGACGCTGCAAACCAGTGCCGCACAAAGTTCTACGGCTGGAGGATCTGTGTCTAGCAGAAGTTTTGTCCGCGAGGAGCTGCAGATAATACCGGATGATACCCAGTTACCTCCAAAGTCTGAGATATAGCCGCCAAAAGGCAGCGCGTCTGTTCGCACACCTTTGGTGGGTGATTGTTGCCGCGGCATCTAAGGCGCACAACTAATTATGTTAAGTGCGGCCTAATGAGCTCACCCCATAGGGTAGCGACCAAACGTCAATGTGTTTGGCGCTACCCACATTTTTGTTCTTTTTATGAGAGGTCAAAGACTTTTTTTGGTGTCAAACTGCCACAATGTTATACGGCATTAGGGCGCCAAAGGCAGCTAAATACCGGACGAAGACCAGTTACCTGCAACGTGTGGGATGGCTTTAGGTTTTTGTGACCACAGGCCAATGTATATATCCCGTCTTGCGCTATCCACCTGTTGGTGTCCTGTGTACTTAAACCAGTTTTTAATGTCTGTTAAACGCTGAAGTTGTGACGCTCGCTACGGATGCCTAACATATCGTGAAAGGTAGATCGTATCGGGGTAAGCCATTTCCGATAATTTTCGCGTTTCAGGTTTTTCTCCATGATGGTCCTTGAAACTCTTTTTGTCTTGCGGGTTTCCTTTCCTCTGGCCATGAGTATGCTGTACATTTTTGGACGAACAGTTTTTCGTGAAACGAGCTTGCCAAGACGCGGGGCGATGTAGTGCCCAGGGCAGTGGAGAGCCCAGCAAAGGTATAGAAGAGGACGATGTGGCTGTCACCGGCTGCCGCCTGACTGTAATGGGCTTGGCGGTATGACGGCTGGCTGACGACTGGGTGCTCGTAATGGGCTTAACGATAGACCACTGCCTTGTGGCGATTGCCTCAACCAGGGTGTGAGAAGCCCGGCTGCACGTTGGTCCTAACGTTGGATAGAGGCAGCCTGGTCGCGATGTGCTAAGCAGTGGGGCTTCTGCCACCCCGACGGCGCGTATAGCTTAACGGTGGGCTGCCTGGTCGCCACGAAGTCCAGGAGTAGTATAGAAGAGGGCTATGAGCCGTACGGCTGCCTGGTCGCCGCAAAGCCCAGCAAGACTAGTAGTAGGTGACATGGTGCTTTCGACTTAGTCGAATGGATGCCAACCAACCGACCGAAGCGAAGCGACGGGAGATGAGTCGGAACTCCCTCGACTGAGTCGGAATTATCATTTCATATACTACGCTATCAAATGGCGGGTTATCTGGATGATGTGAAGCTGGTTTTAACTATAGCCACTTTCTCAGACCTACATGGAAATTTGTCTATATATTCCCATATTGTTGTGTGGATGTAAGAGGCAGTTGCAAAATGTTCTTCTTTTTCAGACCATACCTTATTACCTCTCGTTTCCTGCTCATTAAGGTCATATTTCTCATCCCCTCCTCGATATTATTATGAAGAAAAAAAAATATTTGTTCTTCTTTTTCAGACCATACCTTATTACCTCTCGTTTCCTGCTCATTAAGGTCATATTTCTCATCCCCTCCTCGATATTATTATGAAGAAAAAAAAATATTTGATTGTGCATACCTAGATTTCTGAGAGGATCATTCCTATGTGTACGAAGAAACAAACACACAAAGGTGGTGGAGCCGTAAAAATGAGCTTAAGATGCGTAGAAAGAAATAAGGAAACAAAGAGAGCTTTATCAAGTATAATAATATCAGAAAGCAGCATAATTTAACAAAATAAGGTACGTGGGAAAAAGTTAAATTTTTGTAAAGTCGGCAAGAGTGGTGAAGCACATGCACATTACCGAAATTAAAACCGTTATAAGTACTAACGAAAATCATTAAACTGCTTAGGTTTTAACTCATTTATGCTGAGAATTATTTTGAGAGATGACATGTTAACAGTCTTGACAAAAGAAATCGACAAAAACTAAACTTGCATAGAAATGTTGCACTTGGAAGAAAACTGTAGGCTTACTTCTAAATAATCTCGATCTATCTAAAAAAAGAACTTTTTTAAATCGCACTTTTACCTTTCATGCGTTACCTTAAACTAATACATTCTGACTTTTATTCAAAAAGGTTTATCTTTCTAAAGATGTTAGCAATTTTGTTTATCTTTACCATTTTTGTTTACTCGGCACTATATAACCAGGATTGTCTCTCTATTTTAATGACTTTACACTTTGTGCATTTACCTTTTATTTTATATCTCTTTTACAGAATTTTAACTCCTTTATTACTTATTATTTATTTTGTAAGAGTACATGTTCACGTTTATTTGGAAGGATTTATTTTTCTAAAGGCTTAGCAATTTTTAACTTTACATTTTTACAATGGAACTTTTAATTGGCACTATATAATCAGGATTGTGCTTACGTGTCGTTAACCCTATGCATAGATATATGCACAATTCGACTTTATTTTACAAAATAAAACTGTATACTAACATTTTGAACCTTGATATGTAATATCAAACATCTGATACCAAAATTTATATTCAAATATTTTTATAAAATTGTCAAATATGGGTACCATGAATTCTGATGTTCGTTAAAACATTTAAAGAAACTATATATTTTGATATCAAAACAATTTCTTGCATTAATAAGTGTTTTTCTTTAAATATTGGATGATGACCCATGCATTTATGTGAAATATGTATATATGTATGTATGTATGTATGCATGCATATATGTATGTAAGTATTTCTGAGCGAGCGTGTGTTCTCGAATGACTTATAAGCAGATAAGTCCGCTTTTATTAAGGAAATTTCCTTCCTGGCATTTCGTGTCGAGTTAACCTGTCAAAACACGTATGCAGGTCTTGTTTACATCCTGTTTCAGGAGAACAACCTCAATAACTTTCGTCATCGCATTAGTGTATTTAGTATTAGTTTTTCTTCAAACTTGCATGTATAGAAATGAAGCAGATCAATCGAAAAGGTCATTTCTTCAATTCTAAAGAATTCATTATTTCAGACGTTCTGTACATGTATAAGTACATAATTGATAATTTATGGTTTATCAACTTGAAGTTGTGATCTAACTCTAACCAACCACCACACCTCACCCCACCCCACGCCGGGTTAGAAACTTGAGGATTGAATAAATTCACCAAAGAAATAATATTTACAATTGGCTAATTTCGTCCTGTTGATCTACATCAGAATGTTAGTCGCTATAGGTAATTGGATGCATTCCAGACTAGCAGTGGTTCGAGTCCTAACCAGACTGATTCTGATCGGTCGTGATATGTTTCACACAAGGCAATTTAAACTCCCAATGTCTTGGCACCAAATAGTCTTGCATGTGCTCATTGCCGTTGAGAAAATAGTACATGAATATGTATGTAAATTGAAATTGCTGAAATACAATACTGGATAACGTTTGGGACCCTGACATGGAAGATGGATGGGTTGTCATCCTTACCTCAAGTAATATGGAGTTAACATTTCTCGAATCCTTCCCCTCCTTGCCGTTTGATAGTAATGTGATAACACCAGAAACAGTATAAACCAAAAAGGTCAATTTGAAATACAATGGTGTGCTCATATTTATATTGCTTTACATTCAATTTGTTATGCTATTTTTTATATTCATAATGTTCGAACGTTAGAATTCAACCATATCTTTTACAGTTTTTAAGTTCTTACCAGAGGGAGTTCCGGCCTCGCAAGGATATGGGCTTAGGGCCTATATTCCCTATATGTGTGGGCCTGCCCTTTGAAGTTCAATAAATGTATATTTTATTACAAGCTGAGAATCTCGAAAATTTTCAGTTATGCATGGATATGTAATTAATAAAATATCCTTATGATTAAAGGTTGGGAATGTTCAAATATTTCACGCACGTCTTCAGTCGAGGAGTAATGCTTTCACTACAATACAATAACCCTGCCCAATAATACCATTTGATGCTAAAAATAACAAAGATAACAACATAACCGTATATCCTGAATGTTTAAAGAGTGTGTTCATAATATACGCGCCATTTTACAGCAAACACATATACTCACACACACACCCTCCACACACACACTCACCCACACCTTTCAGCTGAACAAATAAAAAACAAAAGCAAAAACCTGAGGTCAATTAACGGTATAGCTATGGTTCTGAACCGATATCTTGGACACCGTGAAGGGGGCTCAAACTGGACTGCCGGGAAGACTCTCAACAGTGTGTGTGGCCACATCACTGCAGTGTGGGTAGACTCCACAGTCGGATGGGCCTCCGTAACTGTGAACTGGAAACCGGTGTACCACTTTTTGTCACATATCTTGCCATGACCTCTAAATTATGCATGTAGTAATCTCTCATTTAAATGAATGTTTGTAGCCAAGGCACGTAGTGAGCATTAGCAAATTTGAATATTTCATGTATTTTGTTTATGTCGTGTTTATTCCCTTGATGGGTGAAACAGCAAACATTCGTATTACAAGAAAGATAACTGTGCAAAAACATTTGGTAAGTCATTCAAAAAATATCCATTGTGTACTAACTCTAAATGCACAAAACACACACACACACACAAACACACACAAATCAAACGAAACGAAGAAAAGTAAAAAGGAAGCAAACAAACAGTAGTATGGCACACAAAACATACAAATGAATACAATCCTTAAAATGGAGAAAATCTGAACATATATGACATTCCAAATTATCCGAAGGGCAAAATTTTCGAATAAGCAAGTATTTGTAGTACTAACTTTCTCCGATTGTATATACAGCCCGAGTACTATTAGATCAATTTTAGCAAAGTTTCTTTCAGCTATTTCACTGTTTACTCGCACAGAAAAAATAGTGAAAAATGACTATGGGTTGTACGGTGATTGTTGTTGTGTACTTACATGTACAGATCATATCACGGGGTATTATGATAAAAGTAGCCACTGTCAATGTGACAGTCTGTAAACACGAGAGAGAGAGAGAGAGAGAGAGAGAGAGAGAGAGAGAGAGAGAGAGAGAGAGAGAGAGAGAGAGAGAGAGAGATGTTGCCTTGAATTTGTAACTTGCAGATAGTATACTACCATTATGTTACAATATTTCATTCTATCACACCGTGTTAAAGACGTTCTTTAATATGAACTACTGACATTTATATGACCTTACATCCACATTAGCTGTTGCTTTTGTCTTTAGTATAACTTCCCGAATGACACTGAAATATGGGGTGGTGGTGTCGATGGGGAGTGTACATAGAAATTACTAATTCATAATATTTATACAATCTATTTAAGTTTCCTTTTTATCTTGTGTTACTCACCTATGTTGTTTACTAATAGGAAACAGAATTTACATACATATTCATGTACTACTTGTTTAAATACACATGAACACATGCAAAACTATTTAGTTCCCAGACATTGGGAGTTTACCCTTGTACAAGACATACCCCGGCAGCCAACACGGGATAGGTCTGTGTGGGTCTCAAACCCATAATCCACTGCTTGTGAGTCTGCGGCACTGTTAATTACCCACAGAGGCTAGGATACTGAGATATGGTACTTTGCATTTCCAGCTACTAGATGTTTGGATAATGATGACTTGCACAAGGTGTGTGTTTAATTTAAAAAAAAAAAAAATAAAAAAAAAAAAATAATAATAAAAAAAAAAAACAATGGCCAACTACTAGCTGTTTGGATATTAATGGCTTACATTATGTTACAATATTTCATTTTATCACACCGTGTTAAAGACGTTCTATAATATGAATTACTGACATTTATATGAATTCACATCCGCATTAGCTGTTGCTTTTGTCTTTAGTATAACTTCCCTAATAACACTGAATATGTGGTGGTGGGGGGGGGGGGGGAGACCGCATAGAAAGTTCTAATTCATAATATTTAAACAATCTGTTTTCCTTTTTATCTTGTGTTACTCACCTACGTTCTTTAATAATAGGAAACAGACTTTACATACATATTCATGTACTACTTATTTAAATGCACATGAAAAACACATGCAAAACTATTTAGTCCCCAGACATTGGCAGTTTAAAATGCCTTGTCCAAGACATACCCCGGTAGCCGACACTGATTGGTCTGGATGGGTCTGGAACCCATAACCCACTTGTGAGTCTGGAGCACTGCTAACAACCCACAGAGGCTAGGATACAGAGAGAGAGAGAGAGAGAGAGAGAGAGAGAGACGTTGCCTGGAGTTTGTATATCAGTCTTATATAACTTGCAGATAGTATACCACCATTATGTTACACTATTTTTCACACTGTATTAAAGACGTTCTATAATATGAACTATTGATATTTATATGACTTGACATCTTCATTAGCTGTTGCTTTTGTCGTAATTATAATTAAACTAATATCACAGTATGTGGAAGTCCGCATGAAATGTTCTGATTCGCAATATTTAAAAATCTTGTTCGGTTAATAGCAAACGGAATATATATATATATAAATATTCTAGGTAACTTCATTCAGCACTTTGATGTAGCGTATGACAAACATATTTCTTTACCGTAAATAGCCCCAGTCATGTTGTACAGTTACACCATGGGATAAATCACGCATTACATCGTAATGGAAAATTACCTTTGTTTTAATGTTGTCCAAACGGTGAATCTGGATTTGTCAGAAAGTCAATTTAGTGCCGCACTTCTTCGAATAGTAGAATGTAAGCTAGGTTGCTTCAGTTTCTGTTTTGATATGCATGCTACTATAAGGCTGGATTATCAAAGTAGTTCTAAAATTGAAGCCCAGTCCTCCAAACTTGTCACACATTGACTAATAATAATAATAATAATAATGAGGACCTAAAACAGTGCTTAAACTTTAAAAACTCTAAGCGCTTTACAATATTAGTTAACACATAAGGACGTATATATATAAACAAGATTACAAAAACAACACCGTGAAATTATAAACAAAAGCAACCTGAAAATAATTAAGGGTAAGGATTCATTGTTAATTCTTAAGTCTGTTCTTACAATCAAAATAGGCGAGTTTTAGAGCACTCTTGAATGAGATCACAGTGTCATTGTGTCATTGTGGTTCCAGGTAGCTGGGCCCTGGTACGCAAAAGAACGTTGTATGTAGGACTTGGTTTTGATAAGTTGGAATAATTAGAATACGAATGTCAGAAGAGGAGCGTACGTATCTAGAAGGGGTGTACACATGGGTGAGGTCAGATAGATATTTTGGACTGGAGGCAGTGAACGAAATGTAGCATAGAGAACAGATTTTGTGATTGATTCTGAAGTGAATGGGTAGCCAGTGGAATGTAAAGAGCAGGAGGGAGGAGTGCTCAGTTCTTGGTACTCTAAGAAAGATCAGAGCCGTTGTGAACTTTTTGAAGTTTCTGTAGTAGATATTGAGACGAACCAGATAGGAAGGAATTACAATAGTCAAGTCTAGAACGTACTAAGGAACACACGAGTGTTTTAGTGGCATCAACAAAAGGAAAATTGCGAATGGAGCTGATGCTTCTCATCTCCAGATTTGAAGACTTGCATATGTTCATGACATGCTAGTGTAATGAGAGAGTACTGTCGAGAGTGACACCTAGGTTTTGAACTGACTGTTTGAATTTAATGTTGGTGTTGCTGATACTTATTGTTTGAGGTAAAGGATGGGAATGAGAAAGTCTTTGCGTGGTAATCAGAATGGCTTCAGTTTTATCGTCATTCATCTGCAGCCTGTTACATATCATCCATGAATTCTCATCGGAAATGTATCTCTCTGCACCTTGGATGGTAGCATCAACTTCAGTTGGGTGACTAGATTTGTATATTTGGGTGTCATCAGCGTACGATTGGTGAGACACCGGATGACGATTTGCGACACTTAAGAGGGGCTGAGTGTATAGAATGAAGAAAATGGGTCCAAGAACAGAACCCTGTGGAACACCAAAACATAGATCTACTGGTCTGGAATGTTTTCTATTTAAGGACACAATTTGTGTCCTTTCGACTAAGTATGACTTGAACCATAGTAAGGCTGTATCGCAAATGCCAAATGCATGCTGGAGACGGTGAAGTAATAGATCATGGTCTATTGTGTCAAATGCTGCAAATAAGTCAAGGAGTGTGACGATTGTAATATTTCCCCTATCCAAAGCAGAGAGAAGGGCATTAACTACTTTCTGAAACCAACTTTTGGTACTTTGCCGAGGGCGATATGCAGACTGTACATTGCTAAAAAGACTATTTAAATTCAGATTAGATACACGTTGGGACAGAACAACTTTATCTAAGATTTTTTACATGAATGGGAGGTTAGAAACAGGGCAGTAGTTGTTTCAAATCGTTAGGGTCAAACATTGCTTTCTTCAACAGCGGCTTTACAATGGCAGTTTTGAAAAATGATGGTATGGAAGTATTGATAACATCGGTTAGTGAAGACAATATTGATTCTAAGCACTCAAGCAGCAGTGATGTTGGACTCAGATTAAGTTCACATGACTTTGGAGTGCTCTTCATCAGGATTGTACGCAAAAAATCCGTAGAGATAGGCTCAAATACTTTTCCAGGTTGCCTTTGAAATTCTATATTACAACTGTTTGGTGACGATGAAATTGTGTTGTCAAGTTGAACTCTAATGGTTTGCACTTTGTCAGAGAAGAAATTTGCAAATAAGTCCAGAAGGTCAACCGGAGAGAAGGTCGTTGGAAGTGGTGTACATTTATTCCTTGACATTAGCTTCTTAGTAACATCGAAGTGCTCTTTGCAGCTGGAACTTTCGGTGATCTTTGTACTGAAGTACTGTAGGTTGATTTTCGCTGCATTAACTATGTTTACGACATTCTTCTTAGCAGCTTCATTGATTTGCTTATGAATAGAAAGACCAGATGAAATCAAAAGCCTTTTAACCTTATGGCATTCTCTTTTAGCAGTGCGAAGCTGGTCCCTAACACTACTATACCTTGGAGAACACTTCTGAATGGATACTCTGCAGTTGGTTGCTGGCCATGTTTGTTAAGCAATGAACGCAAGCACTTATCAAGTTATTCAGCTGTAGGACGTAACAAAGTTGTTAGGTTTGCTTGGATGTCATGCATTAGTTTGGATCTATTTATCATTCAGAGGTTTCTCTTAGTAGGAAGCAAAGATGGAGGATTAGGGATTGATACGTCAAGATGGCAAATGACGCAGAGGTTATCTGATGCAAGTTCGTGGGACACCAATGAAGACTGTAAAATATTATCATCAGGTCTATGAAGAATCCAGTCCAAAATGTGACCATGTTTATGGGTGGGTTGGTTAACTGACTGTTTGAAGTTGAAAAAGTGAATGGAATGCTTCAGTGCTACTACGTGGTATCATATTCTATTATTGTAAAAAAATGACCCCCTCCCCAGAAAAAAAAGAACAATCACAAACGATGTTACATGTGTACTTCTTCCAGCTCATTTATGACACAACTTATATTAGATATCCGCACTTTGACATTTCATACATCAGAACTATGATACATCTTTCCACCCTATATTCAGTCTAGATTTAGTTATGCTCTATTGTGATAGTTCCTTTCACTACAGAAAACCATTTAAACTGGAAATCTAATGATACTAAGACTCCAATAATGAATAAATAATGCAATAAAATACATACTATACGATCTAAACTTTGAGGTTTGCTTTTCAGAATAAGATGTGGTTTCTGGTTTTTACTGAGTCTACATATTCCTCAAGCTTAAATGTAATATGGTCTTCTGCAATGTCTTTAGCTGGTATCTAATAGTTTTTTTTTAAATATATTTTTTTTGCATATTTGCAAGCCGTGAGCTAGAGGGACCAGAGACTGCCCTCAGTGGCAAGAGAGGCCAAGGGCACAGTGAAGCATCGCAAAACGCACCAGAACTAGTGAAGGGGCACAGAACATATGAGCAGTCTGCAAGCTAATGAGATCCCAAACCAGACAGCGCCTACTGCAGTTAAAATCCTTACTATTACCACCACAATAACAGTTGATGTGACTGAAGCGGTCTTGAACAATTTGAGGACGGCATGCTTGCTTCCTCCAGTGGCAGGGCTTCCATCAAATGAATCACCGCCCAATCCTAAGGCTGTCTTTGGTTTAACCTCTGCACAACAAGCGTCTGGCGCAGTACCCAGCCCTTCATCAGTCTCTAACACCTCTGAGGCACAGGACAATTTGCTTCATAGTATGGGTCGTTTTCATATCTCATATATCAGTACAGCCTCCTTGTCCATTAATGCAGGGGCTTTGGCATCCCGTTTAGCTTCTTCCTCTTATCAAGGCCTTGGTATGCAATTTGTTTCCCCTAGGACACCCTTACATTCCATGTTTCTGCAAACGATGAGGTAGAAAATATGGAATGATGAATTTCGCATCCAGAACTCAAACCCGTTGAACAACTTGGCACCACTAATCCATAACTTGATAGGAGAATACAGTCTTATTTCATCCTAAATCATGTTAATTGAAAAGTGCTACAAAACTCTTTCGAAAAAGCAATATTTGGTTCAGGGTTTCAAATTTTGCTTTCAGCTTGAATATTCTGGGCAAAGACAAGGCCTAACCAGCACAAATCTAAAATCATCCATCTCTCAGCCTGATGTGGTCGATCAAAAGTTAACCAAAGAAATAACTTTTGGTAGGATTGCAGGACCTTTTGATAAGAAACTATTTAGCAATTTTAAAATTTCACCCCTTGGAGTGGTTCCCCAAAAAGTCAGGGAGAAATCCGTCAGGGCTTGTGAATGTTATCAAGGCACCAGCCCTGGGCCTGTGTCGGAAAAAACATTTCTTTGAACGCTGCAATAAGAAAATGAACATGGTAGTTTGTAGATGTTAAATTTATACAGACAAGACTTAGTTCAAAAAGTCCTTAATAATATTGGTATTCAATATATCCCTACACCATGACAGCAACAATAACCAGATTCTTTCAAATATTAATATTAACCTTTGCCCAGTGTTTATGTTTAGAAATTTATAAACAGAAAAAAACATTCAGACAGTACAGTTGTATAATTTCAAATGAAAACAATTTCACGTGAACAAAAACAATAAAGCACTTTTAACTCTCATGGAATTCACCAGCACCAAATGGTACCAATACGTCAACAAAAAAAAAAAAAAATGAATGTCAATTATTGAACAAATTTGATTGTCAATACATTGCTTGATATCATTTTAATGAGTTTGGGCAATCATGTGTTGGCTATATTTCAAAGTTTCTGAACAAAAAGCAATAAATAAAAAAATTGTGTTTACTTGTAAATTATTACTTGGCACATTTTGCTTCATCTACAACTTATATGCAACATGAGTATATGTAGGCTAACCAGAACACAGAAGAAACTGAGTTTGGTAATTATATATCACTAAATTTGTGTCAAATATAAATTTGTACTCATATTCAGAATACCTGCATGAAACAGAGATTATCATTTAATTTCCAGTAATTCCATTTTGTCAGATAATTAATATTATGACCAGGTTTATACCAAAGTTTTTAATGTGGTAATATAAAAACTATTAATAATAATAATAATAATAAACTACTCCATTATTCATCAAGAAAAGTAAATGCCTGTGATTGTATTCCTTATAAATTTTCGTATGTCATTAACAATTAAAATACGAGTATTTTCTAACCAGAAAAGGGGGAAAAAAATCAATGTTTATTTAAACAATTTCATTTTTTTACTATTGTCTGTTTTTGTTTCTTCTTTTTTTTAAACATGTTACGCCTGTCCATCTTATTGTTACTGAATTATTTTCAGTTCTTTTCATACTGAATAAAAACTTAAAATGTATGTATCCTGGAATAATTATCGTTTTCTTCGAGAGAGAGAGAGAGAGGGAGACACCCAATTCTGCCTGCATGCTATAATGGGTTAAAGTACAAAATTAAGTTAAATAAAAACTAAAAATTCAAATAATAAAATCACATATGATGAAATGTGTTTTTTCCGACTACAGAGACCCAATTTGGTAATGGTCAGTACCAGCAGTTATTTCCCTTGTTGACAGCCGTGAGACTGGTTTACTGAAATGAAATATTCCTGTAACTTATAGGCTGTAATTTGCACACAGAACTATCGTGGCAGCCACGTTCTCAAATAAGATAAATTTGTTAAATTGTTAGTGACTTTGTTCATTTTTTCCTCATTAATTTGGGAAATTTCGTTGCAAGCAATACCAATACATGTGCAGCAACTGATCATAAAACCAGAAGAGCGAAAGAAGGCCATGGAGTTACCATGCATTTTTTTTTATGTGCGGGACTGCAGTTTGGTGGGCACTTTATATTGTTGCTGCGCTGTTTCTATTTCCAGCCCAGCCAACATACACTACATACACTCACCATAAAAAAAGCTATGACTCTTCTTTTTTTTTTTTTTTGCTGAGAAAAATCATCTTAAACCTGTGAAATTAACTTTTACACCACCAAAACACCAGCGGGAAGAAGGGGAAGGGAAAATTCCCTCTTAAAGGGAATACCTGACAAGGAACGATACCCTTCGACCCTAAAAGGTGTGTGTCTTCACGACACAAAAAACCCTGGAAATCTCAAATGTACAACTATATCTATAATAACTAGGTAAAATGAAGTTTTTTTCCCTCTTTCTTGAAGCCGAGAGGACATGGTAAATAAGACGGATAATACACATAAAGGCATTGTCTCACACTTTCAGAGGGGGAGAGATAGAAAGACCACTCTCTAGCCCCCCCCCCCCCAAAAGAGAGAGTCAAACTAGACTAAAAATGCAGATCAAACAAACATACAACAAGAAAACCTCTTTTTCTTTTCTAGTATTTTATTTTATTTTTGTTAAGCAGAAATATAACCCACCATGTCCTCCGCATTTTTTGCGATTCAATAAAATAAACCAAGAAATCAATACAAACAATAAAGGAATAAGGAAGAAAGAAGAGCAGAATACAGTAACCAAGATGGATGAGACATACAGAAATGCAGAAGAAAATAAAGAGATGAAAGACCAATCTAGAGACACAGACACAAAAATATTACTAATTTTTTTTTTTATATAAAATAAACAAAAACTCAAACAAAGTTTGACATATCAATGCTGTCCTAACAAGAACACAAGATTATAGCAAATCATCACAAAATATAGCACCTAAAATGGTGTAATGCCTGAGGAGGGGAGTACATGCAATATTTAGCTATCTCGTCAGACCAACGGAGTGAAATGAACGTGGACCTGGAAACAGGAACCTAAACAAGTATGCCCTATCAAAAATAATAACAACATGAACCACAATCAAAACAAATATTTAACTACATTTTTTAATCTAAATTCTTTTTGATTTTTTCATAACCCACTACAACAGACCTTAGGGGGATACATACAGATATAAAAACCATTTACAACTTTTGGAACAAATGGGGGTCACCTTAAAGGCCTTGTAGCTTAAATAGCTAGAGGTCCAAAAGGTGCCCACAAATTAAAAAAAATAAAAAGCACCCACACATGACAGTAAAGATGAGGAATCAGAGTCTGATGATATTTACGATGACAAGACAACGATGGAGAATTTCACAACTTTATTTGACTCAGAAGATGGTAAAAGTATGTATCATAAGCTTCATTAAATCAGCACACAAAGAAAACATTTTCTGAAAAACTTCACATCAGAATGGTTTCTATCCAGTATCATGTGCATCTTGAAATTTCCACTTAAACTAAACCTTTTGACACAAATTACATATTTTAATGGTTTCTCTCCAGTAATTCTCCTCAAATGCTTCTTCAAATCACCATTATGAATAAAACTTTCATCACAAACTTCACATCTGAATGGTGTTTCTGCAGTATGAATCACAATAAGTGCCTTAAAATGTCTACTCTGACTAAACTTTATATCACAAACTTCACACTTTAATGCTTTTTCTCCTGTAAGGGTTCTCGTGCACCTTCAGACTTTGATTCTCATTTAACATTCCATTACAAACAGTGCATTGGGATGGTTTCTCTCAAGGGTACAGGTCAAAACGCCCCACTGAAAAATCGCCCCCGACAAAAACGCCCCCACTTTTCACCCAATCGCCCCCATTGCAAAATTGTCACCAATCAAAAACGCCCCAATTTTTCACCAAATCGCTCCCATTCCAGTCAATAACGCCCCATGCGCTTCATTCTCTGCATTTATTATAACCTAAAAACGTCAGAAACGGAAGCGGCCTTAGTAATATGTGATGATTTCACCAGGGGAACAGGCTAATGTAGTGGTTAAAAATATATTTTTTGGTATAAAAAATGAATATATAATATTAAACAAATACTTGTAGTTTCTTTATTTACATATTTATTTGGTTAGTGTAACTAGATTCAATATTTTTTTTACAAAAATTGAAGTTATATTCTTTTAGCATACGACAGGATAAAAGTTACACGAATCAAAGCAATGGTGTACGCACTTGATTAATTACACCTATTTAATTGAACTGAATGAATGTATGTTTGTAAGGCTGGGGGTTAGGGGGTATTTTGATAGGAATCGATTTAGGCGTGATAGCTGACCACTCCCCGCAGGCGCACATGTGATCTCCAGCTAATTATCGTATTCGATGTATGAATTCGCGCAAGAATCTCTTTGATCCACTGTTTTGTTTTTAAATCCAGATTATAAAAAAAACCCATACATCTGTCCACTTTTGTTGAAACAAAAGTTGTACACAAACAGCAAAGAATAGAAACATAAACTTTGATGTGGCTTAATTATACTCATTGCTTTGAATTAAACCTTTGTTTGTGTTATGATTATTTTTGTGCACAAAAACTGGCCACTCCCCGCGGGCACACATGTGAACTCCAACTAATTATCATATTTGATTTATGAATTCGTGCAAGAATCTCTTTGATCTACTAATTTGTTCTGTATTGTTTTTAAATCCAGATCAAAAAGAAAACAACATACATCTGTTCACTTTTGTTGAAACAAAAAGTTGTACACAGACTGCAAAGAATAGAAACATAAACTTTGATGTGGCTTAATTATACTCATTGCTTTGAATGAAACCTTTGTTTGTGCAATGATTATTTTTGTGCACAAAAAGAGAAAGCATCAATAAAGCTTGCAACGGAAAGACCAGAACGAGCTACAAGCCTTCGAAGCCAATTGAGAATTTATTGGTGCAAACATGTTTTGAAATCAAAAGCTTGGACAAGCCGAAAATGACAATCTTTAACCTTGTTTCACTTATCTCATAAACAGAATGGCTAGTGACTGTATATAGTGTAAGAAGACTGTTAGACCAAGGCAAGAAGCTGTCCAGTGTGATGGTTGTGAAAACTGGCAACATCGCACATGCAACACAAATACATTAAACCAGCTTTCGAGAAGCTTACAGACGGTGTTGAAGATCAGTCACTACTCAAGCTGGTCCGCTACATGAGCAAGACTTGGATCAATAACAAAACCTACAAAAACAAGACCTGGACTATGTTTGACCAACCTATGCGCACCAACAACGATGTAGCGGGGTGGCACCGTCGTTTTAACAAGAAATCCAATGATCAGTCACCACCTTTCTACGAGCCGATCCAGAAGCTACACAAAGAATCCAGCTTGTTGCCAATTCAGTGAAAGCTCGTGTTCGAGGGCAAGTTATCTCGGTACCGGAGACAACAGGACCGAATGAATCAGGCCAAGATCTTCAGTTTCTGGGATCAGTTTTCTGGGATCAGTATATTGCAAAGGAGATCAGCACAACAAAACTCCTCCAGCTGTGCAGTAGTATCAATGGTCCTGTCCTTGACATGTAAAAACTCTAAAAATAAATATTGTCATTTTATATACATGATACAGTTCTTGTTTTATGATATGGAGAATTTTGATTCGATTTGGTCTGAGCAAAAAGAGAGTGGAAAACGCTGCCCAGCTGATAAATGCTGCCGGAAAACGCTTAATTGCTTCCAGAAAACAGCTTTAAATCTCATGAACGTTCCTCTTGACATGATAGGTATTTGAAATTGGGGCGATGTTGTGAAAAGTGGGGGCGTTTTTGATGGGGGCGATTTTGCAATGGGGCGAATTGACATGGAACCTTCTCTCAATTATGTGTCCTCATGGATACCTTGAAATTTACACTCAGACTAAGCCTTTTTGTCACAAACGTCACACCTTAATGTTTTCTTGGTAGTATGTATCATCATGTGTTTCTTCATATTACCACTACAACTAAACATTTTACGACAAACTTCATATTTGAATGGTTTCTCTTCCATATGTATCCTCAGGTGCACCCTGAAATTTTCACTTAGATTAAACCTGTTGTCGCAAATTGAATATCTGAATGGTTTTTCTGCAGTATGTGTCATTGCATGCCTCTTCAAATCACCACTCTGAATAAAACTTTGTATCACAATTTTAACATTTGAATGATCTTTCCCCAGTGTGAATCATTATATGTACCTGCAAATTTCCACTCTGACTAAAGTTTTCATCACAAACATTGAATGGTGTATCCTCATTATGAATTCTCATATACACCTTTACATTTCTTTCTCTCCAGCATGTGTCCTCATGTGCACCTTCAGACTTTGATTCTCACTAAACCTCCCATCACAAAGAATGAATGGATTCTCTGCAGCATGTATCCCCATGTGCACCTTCAAATTTCCACTCAGACTAATCCTTTGATAATAATACTTGATGATTACTCTGCCGTATGCATTATCATGTGATTTTCAAATCATCACTGAAACTATAAACTTTATTACAAACTTCACATTTTAATGGTTTCCTTCCAGTATGCATCAATACATGCTTCTTCAAACCACCATTCTGAATACAACTTTTGTCACAAGCTTCGCATCTAAATGGTGTTTCCCCAGTATGAATCCTCATATGCACCTTCAGATTTCTACCTTGACTAAAGAGTTTCTCACAAAATTTACATTTTAATGGTGTTTCCTTAGTATGAATCCTCATATGCACCTTCAAATTTCCCCTCCGACTACAACTTTTATCACAAACTTCACACTTAAATATTTTTTCTCCTGCATGTGTCTTCATGTGCACTTTCAGACTTGTATTCTCACTAAACATTGCATAGCAAACAGTGCATTTTAATCCCTTCTCTCCAGTATGTATCCTCATGTGCAGCTTCAAATTTCCTTTCTGACTAAATCTTTTGTCACAAATTTCACACTTGAATGGTTTTTCCCCTGTGTGTGTCCTCATGTGCATGTTCAAACTTTTATTTTCACTAAACATTTCACTGCAAACAATGCATTTGAATGGCTTCTCTCCAGTATGTATCCTCATATGCACCTTTACATTTCCAGTCAGACTAAACCTTTTATCACAAACATCACACTTGAATGGCTTCTCCGCTGTATGCATCATCATGTGTTTCTTCAAATCACCATTTGAACTGTACATTTTATTACAAACAGTGCATTTGAATGGTTTCTCTCCAGTATGTATCCTCATGTGCACCTTGAACGTTTCGCTTAGACTAAACATTTTGTGACAAATTGAACATTTGAATGGTTTTTCTCCTGTATGTATCCTAACGTGCTTCTTCAAATCACTATTCCGAATAAAATTTCTATCACAAACTTCACATTTGAATAGTTTTTCCCCAGTATGAATACTCATATGTACCTTTAAATTTCTACCTTGACTAAAGTTTTTATCACAAACGTCACATTTGAATGGTGTTTCCCCAGTATGAATCCTCATATGCACCTTCAAATTTCTATTAAGACTAAACCTTTTATCACAAACTTCACATTTGAACGGTGTTTCTCCAGTATGAATCCTCATATGCTCCTTCAAATTTCCACTCTGACTATACGTTTTGTCACAAACTTGACATTTGAATGATTTCTCTGCAGTATGTATCATCATGTGTTTCTTCAAATATGCACATAAACTGAACCTTTTATTACAAACTTCACATTTGAATGGTTTCTCTCCAGTATGTAACTTCATGTGCACCCTGAAATTTTCACACAGACTAAAACTTTTGTCACAAATGGCACATTTGAATGGTTTCTCTCCGGTATGTACCCTCATGTGATTCTTCAGACCATCATTCCGAATAAAGCTTTTACTGCAAACTTCACATTTGAATGGTGTTTCCCCATGATGAATCCTCATTTGCACCTTCAGGTTTCCACTTGGACTCGAGCTTTTGTCACAAACTTCACATTTGCAAGGTTTATCTGTAGTATGTACCCTCACGTACTTCTTTAAAGCACCATTCTCGCTAAACATTTTATCACAAAGTTCACGTTTTAATGGTTTCTCTCCAGAATGAATGTTCATGAATCATGTGATTCTTCCAAGTACCATTATGAATACAAAATTGTATCACAAAGTTCACCTTTGAATGTTTTCTCTCTCGTATGCATCGTCACGTCTACCTTTAAGCGGTCCTACTATGCATCGCAAAGACGGGCAATGACACGCAACGACGGTACCAAGACGACACAAAGACGTCTTAAACGGGTACTACTAAACACCGCAAAAACGCACAAAGACAGGCAAAGACGGGAAAAGACACGCAAAGACATTGTAAAGACGGCACATAGACATTTTAAAATGACAATAGTGGAAAATACTAAATGTTGATTCTAATTTTATAAAAATAGAAATGTTTCTATTGTCCATATGTCCTTCGTTTTATTTATTTTTTCTTGTTTTTTTTTTTTTAATGTTTGTTTGCACTCACAGTTGTAATGAATTATTGTAAATATTCCAAAATGTCTTTTGTCAACAAAAATGGAATCTTCTTATCATTATTTGTAACATATTTTATCTCATTTAATAATGATGCGGTAAATTCTGTGTGGAGTTTATAATATTAATAAACATGTGGTAAGTACTTGTTAAAGAGAAGCGCTCAAAGACATTTTAAAACTTTACTTAATTGAAAATTTCCTGTTATTTGTATATGTTTCATCTAAAGAAATATAAGAAATATATATATAATATATGTGTTCATAGTTTTATAGTTTGTGTACACCGCAAAGATGGGTAAAGAGAGGCCAAAGACGGGCAAAGACAAGCAAAAGGAGTTCAAAAACGTTCTTGGATGGTATTTTACTGTGCTATTTTCTTTAGTATATTTTGTTAAGCATTTGCTACACATTTGTCTGTATGGAGAAGCACAGAATTGTACCCGGGACTTGGGATGTGGACCCTGCTCTTTAAGTCCCATAATTTTGAATTTTGTGTATGCTAATTGCATACTTGTGAATTTCTCAAGCCAAAATTGTCCAAAACAAAAGTATTTAAATTATTGTATTGTATGAATTCATTTTTGTAACTGGAACCTTGCTTGTTACTGTTCTTTTCGTAGTTCAGCACGATGAGTAGGTCTGTTTTGTGTAGTGATCTTTATTCATAACCATTTGTATGCACGTGTGCACTTTTAGTTCTTCAGCAATATGTTCGTCTCCACGTAAAGCTATTGACAGCACATTAAAGAGGCAATTGCCGTCACCTGTCGTCAGAATTGTTTGAAGATCCAAGTCAACATCAGAACATTCCAAGTATGTGAGAGAGTTGAAGTCAACGCGTAAGTTTGATCGGTTGAAAGATGTTCCGTTCATACTTTCACTTTGATCTGGCAAGAGTGTTTTTTCTCTCTTTGCCATGGCCTTCAGGTGGTCCAAACTGTTTTCGGCAGCCTACAATACAATGATAAGTGTCGCTTGCTACTATGTACACGATTAAGTTTAATATTGCACCATATATTTTCATTAAAAGCAATTTATTTTCAGTTTTGACTATTCCGGTTCTTTGTGATATGCCGGTATAACGCGGAATATTAATCCCAAAATAACCAAAACGTAATCACTACCTCAGATGAAGTTCTCAGAAGTTTGAGTATATCTAACCATATTTGTCAAAATAGTCACGCATACGTATGAATAGTCTTTAAGTATAATAAGTCATTTTAAAAATGTATGTTCTGCTCTAATATAGTGTAAATTTGACTTTACCTGTTCCTTGTGATATGCCGTGTAACGTTTAATACTGACCCCTGCAGAGTTATTCTACCCTTAGTACTTAATTCTAATATGTCACTTCTAAATATCAACTTTTTCTAAGCTTGGCTATTAATATTAAAAATATATGTTGATATCGGAAGTTATGCTATGAATGATCAATGTTAACAATATCTAATTATCACAAAATAAAATTTTTAAACTTTATTGGATATATTCGTTCATGTTAATAAATTAATGAATACTATGAATGATCAATATTAACAATATCTAATTAAAATTTCTAATCACTAATGGATATATTCATTCATGTCAATAAAATAATGGGCACTATGCAAAAGAAAAATCAGGAGTACTGTCCAATAAACAGTGAAGTATTTGAACAGTATCCGTTTGTCGGTAGTATCAAAAGATGACTCGCCGGAATTGGTTTAACATTTCAAATACAAAATACAAATATCACAGAATAAAAGTATTAAATTGTTGAAAGAACCTCAACAAAGCTGACGTTGTTTTGGAAAATTGTTTACATCCTTATTAAATAAAAGAATACATGAGTGTTTAGAAGAAAATAATTTACTATCAGAGTTACAATGTTATGATACTTCATGTACCAATAGAGTTTCTAAATTAAAGAAGAAATAGTTATTTTTCAGTCACTGGGAAATGTTTTAAAATTATATACAGACTTTATCAAAACATTAAATCGAGTGTTAATGTTAATGGTAACTATTCAGAATTTATCTCATATGATACTGTTGTTCGTCAAGGAGACAATTTATGATTTACACCTATGTAAACGTATTGCTGCTTCTGTATGCAAATAACACTGTATTAATTGCTGCAAAATGAAAAAGACATGAATAAGATTCTTGTTTTTCCGATTATTGTAAAACCTGAAAAATTACGGCCAACAGAAAATGGTTAACATAGCTGACAGTCCATTAAATGCAATATAATTTGACTTACCTCCTGCAATCTGAGAACTGCGCTGTGATAGTTGTACAAACCTCCATCAGCATCCAGAATGCACTTATTACACATGTAGGGGGAATTTCTGGAAAGAAGACATAAGTCTCTGTCATTCAGGCCATTACATGAAGCATGCATCCATTTCTTACAAACATCACATTGTACAGAACCTAACACGCAATTTTCTAAACAAACTTCACATGGCCATGATTCAACCGTGGCCTTTTTACGGACTCGGCCCGGCATGATTATGCTTACACAACTTTATATTAGCCTTTTTGTTTATCTTTACAAGCATGAAAAACTATATACAAATTATTTACAAAATTATATACAAATATATTGTCCAGATATTGATAAAGAATACGAGCTTGAAACAATACAACGACTGACAAATATTACTTCGAAAGCATGTATGACGTATCTATGAAGGGTCAGTTTATATAGAGCGCAAATTAATGAATGTCGGATCGCGATTATCAAAGAATTCCGAAGTTTGTAGATTAGTATTTGATTAGCAAAGGATTATCGAACTTTTAACGTTATTGGTATTGATCAATTGTTTAGCCGACTTAATTTGAAGGCCACACCCCTTTAATCATTTTATATTAAATTACAGCTATCCTGAGGTGTGAATACATGTATACAATTAATTGGATAATTATCTGTTTCATGTATTGGTTCATTACCGAGAAGTTTGAACTGTCCTTGTACTGCCGCTATGTTAACTGAGTTAAACGTAGCGCGTGTCTACACTGCAACTTGTGATTATAACACGCGTTGACACCCATTAATCGGTTTACAGTAGCACTTCACTACCATGTACCGTACATTTGATATCAACAGTAAATATTTTCCAGTATTCTAAGTTTAAAAACGTCTCTGTCCTTGTTCTGCCGCTATGTTAATTGAGTTAAATAGATATTAAAGAAAGAACAATCAACACATAGACAAAGCAAACACTTCTAATTCTTATATATTTATAAATATAAATTTTGTATCAACAGTAAATATTTTCCAATATTGTAAGTATTTGCCCTGTCTTTCCCCGTCTTTGCCCGTCTTTGTGTGTCTTATTCCTTCGCTCAACACTTACCGTAATTTCATATTTTTAGAAATTTGCATGAGGACATTTCGTGGTCTATAAGAAAGATAGAGAGTGTAGAAAGTAACAATGAAAGTTGAAGAAAATTCAACTTCCGTATGTCAAAATATTTAATTATTTAAAGGAAAGGACGGTCCAACACATAGACAAAGCAAACATTTCTAATTCTTATATATTTATTTATATAAATTTTGCATCAATATTCAGTATTTTACATTATTGTCATTTTAAAATGTCTATGTGCCGTCTTTGCTATGTCTTTGTCCGTCTATGCCCTGTCTTTGCCCGTCTTTGTGTGTCTTATTCCTTCTCTCAACACTTACCGTAATTAAATAATTTTAGAAATTTACACAAAAACATTTCATAGTCAATAAGAAAAAGATAGAGTAGAAGTAACTTCCATATGTCAAAATATTTAATTATTTAAAGAAAAGGACGGTCCAACACATAGACAAAGCAAACATTTCTAATTCATATACATTTTTTATATAAATTTTGTATCAACATTCAGTATTTTACACTATTGTCATTTTAAAATATCTTTGCCCGTCTTTGCCCTGTATTTGCGCGTCTTTGCCCTTCTTTGCACGTCTATGTCCGTCTTTGCGCGTCTTTGCGGAGTTTAGTAGGACCGTTTTAAACCAGGGATGTCCAGACTTTAGTGATATGGGATCTACTTTTTACTGAGTCATACCAACACGGTGCGGTCTACCAGAAACTACTCTGCGATCGACCGGTCGACCGCGATCAACGTATTGGCCACCCCTGTTTTAAACTGAAAATACTGGAAAATATTAAAGGTTGATAAAAAATTTATAAAAATAAAAATATATAAATTATGCATGTTTGTACTGTGTATGTGTTGATCTTTTTTTAATTTTTTTTTTTTGGAGGGAATGTTTATTTGCACTCAGCGTTGTAATGAATTATGGTAAATATTCAAAAATGTCTTTTGTAACAAAATTGAATCTTCTTATCATTATTTGTAACATACTTCATGTCATTTTATCTCATTTAATAATGATGCAGAACGTTCCACTGGAGTATATATCGTCCAACCACCCGATCTCGTGAGAATCCTTCAATCGTGCGCCATGTTTCTCGCAATCTAACGTGCTTGTTTCGAGATAATGACGTCATCAACTGTGTCACCAGCGTTCTTCAAGAGTGACAGCATTGAATTAATCAGTAAAATCGGACAAAATGAGATTTAAACAGGTAATTTCATGTAATTGTAAAAAAATCATAATGAAAATCTATATTTTCAATAATGCCTTTTTTGTGTCAGACATTTTGGCCTTGAATTTTCTATTATATGCTAAAGATAGCGCCGCCAATCACATGATGGCTTTGTTTACATATTTTGAACAGGATAACCCACTTTGGGAATTTATACAACAGGATAGCTGTTACGGAATTATGTATATGGAATTAATAATGTGCCTAAACTTTTGTTCATTGACTGTACTTTAAAATTGTGCCAAATAGTGAGTCATATTTAAATTGGGTTTGGTTGTACTATTAGTCAAATAAACAACATGTTTCCTGTTGTGAAATAGGTCATTTGCAAGGAGTATATAAGAGCTTGATATACGAATTTGACGCATTCCAATTTTAGATTCTGTGTTGAAAAGATCTGTTTTTACGATCAGCCTGGAATCATCAGATGTTTGAAATAATAGCCATGCTGTAATGCTGTATTGTAAGGAATGCTGTATTGTAAGGAATGCCGTAATGCTGTATTGTAAGGAATGCTGTATTGTAAGGAATGCCGTAATGCTGTATTGTAAGGAATGCTGTATTGTAAGGAATGCTGTATTGTATAAGGAATGCTGTATTGTAAGGAATGCTGTATTGTAAGGAATACCGGAATGCTGTATTGTAAGGAATGCTGTATTGTAAGGAATGCTGTATTGTAAGGAATGCTATATTGTAAGGAATGCTGTATTGTAAGGAATTATTTATTGGAACCTGGAGTACTCACTAACATTTGGAGTTGTATTTAGGACTTTTGGATGCCTATGAACATTCTTAAAGATGATCTGGATTACATTATCGTTGGAACATCAAGACTTTCCAGACCCATTCATTTGGAACAATCTTTCATTCAGAACATTCGTTCATTACGAAGATCCAAAGAAATATGAACAATCTTTCATTTGGAACATTCATTCATTTGGAACATTTTATAATTTCTATATGTGATTAGGACACTAATAATTTATTGAATTATTTGGATTTTAACGCACGTTATTGTAAGTGTCTTTTCATTTTCACATTAATTATTTAGAAATAAATTGTTTGTTGATTTTTACAAACATTGTAGGCTTCACTTTCTTTTTGTTATGTTTTTATATCATAGGGTCGTAACAATAGCCAATGTAAATATTTGGTTTTAATCGCGTGGAGTTCTTATATAACGTAAGAAAAATTTACACTCGAAATGTATATTCACTACGGACTTTTTCGTTTCAGTATTATTTCATAATAAACAGATATTCTACATCAAAAGACATTGAATCTGTTGTAATAAAATGTGTATCCATTGACCAGTGTCTATTTTTAAATTTCTCTCTCCCTTTGTCTCTCAGTCTGTCTGTCTGTCTGTCTGTCTCTCAGTCTATTGAGTCATGTATTTATATGGTAAAGAACAAGCAAGCAGTAATGTAAATGTACAAACTGCTAATAGAATTAACGGAAAAAAATTTAATTGTTAAATTTATTATTTTTTATTTCAAAAACAAGGAGACGCTGTAAACTAATAATATCCATACCTTGACCTAACTGGCACATTGCAGTCATATGCCACGTGACTATTTAGTCAGTGTCACGAACCATGGATGCCACTTCCGGAAATAAGTAAACTTACACACGCTTGGAGAAACGGTAATTCTGAACTAATGTACATGTATGCCACAAAATTTGTAACGATGATTAAATGAAGTTGATATAGTTGAACACTTTATATGGTTATTTGAATAGATTATCACAATATTATAACGAACACGTTAAAATTCACGTTAAGTGCACGAACAGTGGTTGTTCGATGATATATTTGTGAGATCTGTCACATTCAGGAGCGCCAGACATTAGACGGATACAGACTGTTTCACTCCAACACAAAAAACTATCCAAATAACCCGAGAAGGCGAGACTCGGAGTAATGTGACCGAGTCATCCGCGTCAGTATAGCCAAGAATTCGCTACACATTTGTCTGTATGGAACATCATAGATGTGTACCCGGAATTTGGGACGTGGACTCTGCTTTGAAAGTTCCATACTTTTGAATTTTGTTTATGCTAATTGTACACTTGTGAATTTCTCAAATGAAAACAGTCGAAAACAAAAGTATTTCAAATATTATTTTGTTTCAATGCAAATGCTAACATATGAATGTACTGAATTAAGTTTATCAAATGTGCATCGTTTGCAAAGAATTTGTGTCTCGACCTTATGCCAAGAAAAACGATACAAAGGAATGGAAACGATCATGGAAGAACATTAGACGATCAGAGTGGCCCCAGCAACGAAGAGAAGCAGAACTTCTTTTGAGGCAAGCCGGCATTTCTAAAGAGACGGTGTGTGGAATTCCTGAAATGCAAAAACTCCAAGACGTGTTGGCTCATCGTTATACTTTGAAATTATACCCTCAAGTTGTTCGTGGAGATCTCCTGTTTCGAGGACCGGATTTTCCTGATGAAAAATACATTCACGTTTATCATCATCAAGAGGATTTCGATGCCATTACAACAATCACAGGATTTCTTGGATGCAGTTCCTATTGCGAGCAATGTGACCATGACTTTAGTAATCGGAAGCACCATATTCGTTGTGGAGAGAGATGTCGTGGGTGTTTAGGTTTCAAGCTTTGCCTTCCTGAAGGACGAAAAGAATTCCATACTCTACTTGCAAACGAACCTTCGTCAGTTGCACATGTTACGAGCGACATCGCACGAAACAATTACAACAACAGAAAAGTGCTTGTTAATTATCGACAGTGTGTTCTATTTCTGGACATCTTGTTCGAACGAATAACCAAAAGTATCACGTTTTGTGCAAGAAAGAAAAGATGTCATTTTTGTGATCAAGTCGTTGAATTGGATCATCAATGTTACATTCAAAAATATGACAACAAACTGGCGGAAGAATTAAATGACGACCAGCACAAGAAAAAGAAACAAGACAATGGTGTGGATTTGATATTTTTTTACTTTGAATGTTCGCAAGAGACTGGAATTCACATCCCTAATTTCTGCGTAGCGCATCGTGTTTGTGACAAATGCATTCATGAACCTTTAATTCATCATTGTCCAAATTGTAGCTTGACTCCTGGAGGACGAGAAAAGATCTTGTAGCTCGCATACTCTTGCTGATTTTGCAGAATAGATTCTAGACCCCACTGATGACACTTGGAGCGAAGAGGAAGTCCATCGTTACGGGAACTGTCATCGATATGATAGAGTCATGGCGCACAATGTCTCCGTTTACGACGGAAAATTTCTTTTGAAACATTATTCAGAACAACGAACAGAATTGCCATCAGTCGTCATGAATGGTGCTAAAGTCACTTACATAAAAGTAGAACACGCACAAATTAAAGATTCCTTGAGTTATTTAGTCATGCCTTTAGCTAGAATGCCTAACACGTTTGGAATGACAGAAATGGCAAAAGGGTATTTTCCACACTTTTTTAATATTGAAGCTAATCAACAAGTCGTGCTCCCACATTCACCAAAAATTAACTATTACGATCCTGACGGTATGCACACAGAACAACGAGAAGCATTCTACACCTGATACCAACTTCACTCTTCAGATTCTTTTGACTTTCAAGAAGAAATGTTGAAATATTGCCGATCTAATGTAGACTTTTTACGACGTTGCTGTGAAAATTTCGACAATTTTTTATGGATCCCTTGAAGGAAGCTTCTACCATTGCTAAAGCGTGTGAATTAGTATACCGAAAGAAATTCATGCCCGAGAACACATTAGCCATTCAACAAGGAATGACTAAAAAAATCTGACCTATGCTTTGAGACTTTATCTATGAACTTTGAAATGTACAAAAAGAGTCTACCAAAGAATCTTTACCTCTAATTACAGACTATATCTTCATCTCTCTACACATACTATATCTGAAAATCTTGACCTGTGCATACAGACGGCACTTAAGAGTCTTGATTTGTGAAATAAAGCTGTATCAGAGAACCTTTATATCTACATGCAGACTTTATCTGAGAAACTTGTCCTGTATTCAGAGACTTCAGGCAGTATCTAAGAACCGTTGCATCTACATACACAGTATATCTATGATCCTTACCCTGTACACACAGACCATATCTAAGAAAAGACGCTTGTCCTGTATACAGAGACCATATCCAAGAAGCTTGTCCTGTGCATACAGATCAATCCAAGAAGCTTCTCCTGTACAAAGAGAATATATATATATATATATATATATATATATATATATATATATATATATATATATATATATATATATAAATAAAAAGATATATATATATATATATATATATATATATATATATATATATATATATATACATCTGTTCAGATACATATAAACACTATCTACCATGTCCTACGCAAAGGTACCGTTTGTAAGAAACGTGTTTTTGTACATAGAGACTGAATCTTTACAAACGGACTGTATCTAAGGTCCTTGTCTTATGCATGCAGACTGTATGTAAGACCCTTTTCGTGTTTATACAGATGTTATCTAGGAACCTTGTCCTGTAAATATACAGACTTTATATAATACATTGACATGTACATTCAGACTGTATCTAATAACTTGGTAATGTACATAAAGTATGTTTCTAAGATACTTGTTCATAACATATAAATTATTGGTACTAACCTTGTCCTGTATATATATGCTTTAACTAAGAACCTTGTACTGTGCATACAGATTGCATGTAAGAAAATTGCCGTGTACATACAGACTATTTCTAAGAAGCCTGTCTTGAATATGCAGTATAGACTCTATATCTGAGAATTGTCATGTACATTTCCAGCACATGCACACTTTTTCTAACACCTTTGTATGTACACAGAGAGTATATATGAGAACCTTATCCCATACATAGACAATGTTTCTAGAAACCTTGTCTTCCACACATAGACTGTAACCAAGGACCTTGCTTATTACATACTGTATCCAAGAACCTTGTACATAGATTATATTTCTAAGAAGCTTGTCTAGCAGATACAAACTATTTCTAACAACCTTGCCCGTACACCCAGATAATATCTGAGAACCTTGTTATGTACATAAAGATTGTATCTACAAATCTTGTTCTGCACATACAGAAAAAAACTAAGAATCTGAACCCGTACAATGATACTGTATCTAAGAACTTGTCTTGAACATACATGATTGTATATAACAACGTTGTCCCATACATGCAGACTATCTCTAAGAACCTTGTTAGAAAATCTATTCTGTATTGAAGAACATTGTTTTGTACATGGTGACTGTATCTAAAAATCTTGCTTCGCACATACAGACACTATCTAAGAACGTTGTATTAGAATGAAAGACAATTCTAATAATGGAAGAAATGAAGACCAAGCCCAAGGAAAACTTTATAATCTATAATTAAATTCACAAAATGTCTATGGATGACTTTGCCATATGTTTTTTTATAATGATAAATACCGTGCATTTAAAAATCTTTTCCCACGAGATATACATGTATGCTATGATATTCTGTGTCTGTAGATATCTCTTTCATATCCATCCTCTTTCCCTGATTCCACAATAGATATACTATTATCGACCAATGTGAGATGCACACAGTGAATAACATGATATTGTTGTTGTTTTTTTAATGGATTTACAGAGCCACATTGTACTTTCAATTGGCAATTTAACTTGCATATTTAATGGTGTTCTCATGATATATTATTTTTGGGAGAAAAATATGTTTGCATAAATCTCAGAAGAATATATATATATATATATATATATATATATATATATATATATATATATATATATTGAGAAAGAGAGAGAGAGGGAGAGAGAGCGACAGAGAGAAGGGGGTGGGGTGGTGGTAAAAAGTAATTATCCGGACCCATTTGTGGATATATGAAAACTTTAGAATTATGTTTCCGACATTAATCTGTTTTCTTCACTGTCGTTATTAGCAGTCATTCCATCTATTCTTTTTTCATGTACATTTATAAATTATAAAAACCAGCAGAGATTTTTATGGTCTTGCTTTCATTCTTATCGTTTATGTAATTGTGTATATTGGTTTTCTGATCATCTGAAATATTGTAATTGCCAACTACAAAATATATTCTCTGTAATGAAATGTATAATTTTCATCTCTGTTATTAATTGGATTTGAAAAATATATTTTTTGTGCAGGCTGTAGTTCCACTGTAATGTAAGTAGGACACCAAGACTCTTCAACGGGCCTCGTCTTAACGTAGGCTTATATTTAAGTAACAAGAATCATTGAATTTGCTTCGTGCTTGTAGCCATTTGTTGTATTCGGTATCATCTTATTAAATACATAGTGACTTATATAATTATCCCTTATTGCTTTACTCACCGTTGCGTCGATAGTAACCAGCTTACTTATAGCAGATGTTAAAATCTCATCGCGTTTTAAAATGTTCTTGTATACTAGTTTGTCTTTTAAAGCTCTTGCAACTAACCCTAGTAAAGTTGCGCCATGCACGGTTATGCGCCATGCACGGTTAACGCCATGTCCGGTTAACGCCATGCCTGGTTAAAGCTATAGCTATAACAAAATTCAGTAGACGCTGTTCCCCTTCTATTCCTAAACTAGCAGCCTCAATATCCATTGATCTGGAAACTCTTGACCCACTAACGCCAACAACTTAAAAAAAAAAAAAAAAAAAAAAAAAAAAACACACACAAAATGTATGATTTTCATTGTTTTTGCTTACACTTCTGTAAAGTTCTATCTCTTTAACTAACCATTTTTAACTTCATTTGTTATCAACCTAAACTTAATGTTATGGACGTCACTTATTTGCATTTAAAGGTGATACTACTTTATGGCTTAATTATTTTCTCTGGCAGTATGCCTTGTACAAACTGACTCAAAGAAATAGGAATAACAACTTTTAATAATTATTTTATATCCGTATTAATTGGGTATTATATGGTGAATCTATTGTAAAATTAGTTTATATCCGTATTTATTGGTGAATCTATTGTAAAATTATTTTATATCCGTATTAATTGGTGAATCAATTGTAAAATTAAATATCATCTTCAAAAGCATACTGTAACTTACTGTAAGAGTTGAATGTCATACTGCATAGTAAAGTATTAAGTTGTTCGTTTATCTTACCATTTATTTATTTAATTTTGTAAAACAAAATCCAGTACATTGGTTTACTAAATGTCACACTGGCACCACATGACACCTCAAATTTTTTTTGTTAATTGTTTCATGATGTGTGCTTATATATATATATATATATATATATATATATATATATATATATATATATATATATATATATATAAGCACACACAAAACTACTCCTAAGGCAAGTAATGGATATTGCTTAAAATGTTTGTGTCGCGTGAGTATGCTTTCATATCTCTATCAGTCATAATCTGTGCTTATTTAAAACTTTTCAGCTTTTCCTTTGCTAACTTCTTGTGAGCGTTTTCCATGTTTTTGTTTTCCAAGTTCAACTCTACGAGGATCTTTAATCGTTTGTGAAGTTACATTATAAAATGATATAGGAACCGCAGAATTTTCTTCAGTTTTATATTCGCTACCTCTGTTTGATTTCGAGGGATATTACCATTTTCCTAAGCAGTAATTTAAATTAACTATACAGTGAATACAAGTTATTCAAGTTTTGTTTAAGAGTCCTGGCGTCCTGTTTCAAGTAAAGTTTTTGTCAACTTACAAATATCTTATGCTAATAGTGTTTGAGTTGCTGGCATTCTTACGTTCGGTCTTTGTTTATAGCACTGACGTTCTGTTTTGCTGTCGGATTAAAACATATGGCGTTACTATCGTAACGTCAGTAGAATAAACTTCGTCCTGATTTTCATTATTTGCTTTGTATATATATATATAATGTGCTTTAAAGTTATCAAGCTAAAACTTGTTTCTGAAATTGGTAATCCTAACCTAACAGATAAAGATTTAATTCCGTTTGTTGTGAAATAGTCGTAGTTCAACTCCTTTGTAATTCGTTTAAATTATCAGTTGGAATAAAATTCATAATCAAAGATGTCATTCTTAGTATTATTACATCCGACGACTTTGATATTTTAGCCAATCTAGAATTTACCAAAAATTCATATTTCCTTGATTTGTTTGAAATCTATTTTATCTAACTCCTTGTCATTGAACTGTTTATGTTATTTTCTTGCATGTAACATTTACGATACTAATATTTAACTCCAGTTTGTATTCTTCTCTTATTAAATCTTCAAATAAGTATCGTGTGAAATAGTCTTAGAAAGCAGTCTGCATCCCGTTATATCTTGTTCAGATTCTACAAAACCCAATTCTTTGTCAAACTGTTTTTGATCCATTTAAATAGTTAAACTATGGCTGAAGATGGCACTGGTCAAGACCTTGAAAATTTTGCTTACGAACCAAATTTTGATTAATAGTGTGTTAATAATATGTTATGTATGATGTTTATAAAATATTATAAATATTTTAGGTTATTATAAACGTTTTTTGACTTTAATATTTGCTCAAACCATAATGTTATGTATCAGGTTTACATGTTCGGCTATTGTCCTTGAATTAGGTTGTTTACTAAGTATTTGAGTTCAAGGACGGTTTTGGTAAGCAAGTTATTTATTTTGCGGTCAGGGTTGATTTTGTTTA
Source organism: Margaritifera margaritifera (assembly GCA_029931535.1). Taxonomy (NCBI): domain Eukaryota; kingdom Metazoa; phylum Mollusca; class Bivalvia; order Unionida; family Margaritiferidae; genus Margaritifera; species Margaritifera margaritifera. The sequence goes on from JAQPZY010001430.1 coordinate 1,515,508, forward strand.
CAGATAAAACTAGAACTTCCTTTAGAGTTGTGTTAAAAGTCACACACACCATATACTTTTCTAGAACATTCTGTCATGTCACCTATCTTTATATATACCATGTTTAGTGGACAGTTTTTAGTCTCGACCTTACCATCAGTCTTTAAAGAGTCATTACAGTTGTGAAAAATCATTCCAAATTCAGAGAGAGGAATTGTTTAAAATATTCATTGGATTATAAAAGTGCTCATAGACTTCTACATTTTGGATTTTGAATTGATGATTTTGGGATTTATGTGAACTTATTCAAAGATATTCTGGAGTACTTCATTTTGGCATATCAGCACATTAAAGACTACGGACACACCAGGACATTAAAGACTACTGACACATCAGCACATTCAAGAATACTGAAATTCTTTCGGAACATTCTATATTTAGGACTTATGACTAGGACACTAAGGACTATTGGATTATTTGGATTTTAATTCACGTTACTGTGTCTTTTGATTTTCATTTTAATTATCCAGAAATAATTGCTTATTGATTTTTACTTGATTTGTTGGTTTTACTTTCTTTCTGTTACATTTTACTTGGACCACAGAGTCGTAACAAATTAAACAGTAAATGTGATTATTGGGGAGAAGTTTTTATTATCAAATGATGAATTTGAAATTCCTCAACAAGCAGCTCAACAATTAGGTACACGAATAACTGATGACAGATTAAAAAATGCCAGCATGAAATATATGGGGATTGATGAAACTATATAATTTAGTTAAACCTCATTTACGTATTATTGGAAAAAACAAACGTTATATTATCAAGAAACAGATGAAGATAATGTTCAAACGTTTATAAAAATAAACTTGGTCAAATGTTTTGACTTATGTATATTTATTTTTAAAGAGGGGGTGATTTTTTGAAAGAGTAGGCTGTACAAATAAAAAGGGATTAAACGAAGCTCATTAGATCATACATCTAAAGTGTTACAACAGCCTACAGTATTACAACAGCCTCTACAGCCAACAATATTAACCAGACAGCCTATACTGTTAATAATTCCAGAGGAAAAAGAATTGCAAATAACTGACACAAATAAACGAGCATGTAAGAGACGCATGGTCTATAGTAGATGCGCAATTTTAAAAGAAATCTTGCAGTTAATGCAGACCAAGTGTTACCATTTATTGCTTAGTATCAAGGATACAGAAATAAAGCTGATGATTTTCTGAATTTACTTAATATTTAATCAAAAGTGATTTTTACAGAAGCTAGTATTGAGCGACATGTTTTTGGAATTTAAGAAACTATGCTGAAAAAAATGGAATCAGTATATGACCCCCCCCCCTTCTCTCTCTCTCTCTCTCTCTCTCTCTCTCTCTCTCTCTCTCTAAGGCGGACCTCCTTGACAAAGTGTTTCCTTTTTGCTGTAGGTAACTCCACTAGTAACATTCATCACATCACATGTCCACATTTTCACTTCAATGCATGAATTTCATACATTTAAACAAACACATGGAATTAATTATCATTCGTCAAATAACAATTATTAAGTCTGTACTGAACTTTCTTTTTCTAAACACAATCAAATGATTTTATTTTGACATTACTTTACCTATCCAATCAATTAAAGATATCTAAAACTGAGAAAGATGTCAAAATGTGACATCCATAATGCATTCACGGATCATATTATTCACACTCATAACGCATTCATGGACAATGGTGTTTGTGAGATATGCTTTTGAACTATTATCATAGTCGATTTGAATAAACATATGATACTCATTTTTGTATGCATCATCTGCATTTATTCCCCACCCTTTACATACACATTTTTGCGGAAGTATTTTGTAGTGTATAATGTAGCACGGTAGTGTATAATGTAGCACGGTAGTGTATAATGTAGCACGGTAGTGTATAATGTAGAATACATGGTAAGCACGAGTTTATGGAGAACTTACACGACTGTGTCACAAAAGACCGAATTCCGGATGATACGGGTTTGACCGTCCGATCATCAATGCAACAAAATGTTAAACCATTACTCTATTGCATCTTGTATACATTTTGAAGTCCATTATATTGAATATTGAGTGTTACAGGAATAAGTTGTCAAAATGTACACAAAATAAATTTATAGCTTAAACGCTAAGCTTCTTTTGGACTAACAACATAACGTCCAAATTTCTTACACTGAAAAAAAAGAAAAGAAAAGAAATACATATATTATGATTTTATTCTCAACTTTTTGTCATGAATCAGCAAATTTCTAATAAAAACGGAAACGATTAACTAATATGCTCCAATTTCTTTTGTTTGGTCATATTGCATCAGCGTGGATCTTTCTGTTCCAAAAACGATGGGATGAAAAACTAAGGCATTCTAATGATTAAACTTAACAACAGCATATTCCTTCACATAATATTATTTTTCTTGTAAATTTAGGGTATAATCTTTTTTCGGTTCGCATGAACTGAGCAAATAGTGGTATTTGGCTTTAAAACAGATTAAAATGGAAAACCTTTATATTTATGCTGTACAAAAGTTAACGATCAATATCGAAAAGATCTTTAGTTCACTTCAAAAAAGTTTTTATTACAGTGATATAAAAAAATGATGTGGTCTTAAACAATATGTAATCGCAACAAAACTATAAAAAAGCAACAAAGTTATATAACATATTATCAGATTAATAATAATAATAATAATAATAATAATAATAATATACAATTATCTGCTCATCGATATATTGAAGATACCTGATTTGTATTGGTATATTTCCAAATAAAGAATTTTACAATTATTAGTGTACAGTATAATTGACTTTTAATATATGCCAATATGGCACGCAGAAATGTAACTTTACATATATTGGTGAAAGAAACATTCACATACAAAGAATAACTTTATTTATCTGGATTTAAGTGAAATAAATGCCACATCAAAGCACAAATAAGTCAGATGATAATTAGTGATGAATGCTCTAAGCAAAGTTTCTTATAAACTGCCAGTAGACACAGTGCACCATATTGGTAATCAGTTGGTTTGTTCCAAATTCTGGTAGACTCAATTTTAAAAATATATATACTTAGTCTCCTCTATTCAATATAATTTTCCCCAAATCTTGCAATATATTCATGACCATTCTCAAATCTGAGCAATTTTTTATAGTCGTTTTTACAGAGATGCTTAATCCAGATATCGTGTTTACAAAAAGCAAGCTAATGTAGATATGCATACATGTTCCACAGCTAATGCCGACATAAGATTTAAAGAAGTAAATTAAAATCTCCCTAATATTCATGTATATACATATTCCCAGCAAAAGAGAAATAGAGGTGCGCCCAAATCCCCTGCCCCTACAGTGCGCCCTCTCCCCATCTTTATAAACAGTCATTTTCCACATGCCTCGCTAGTGAAACTGGTTGCTTTAATTGTTTTTTCAAACTTGAATCCCTTCATTAATTGCCGATCACAGTCTACTCGGATTAAACACCAAGTTGTGGGTGTATGTTAGCAGGAACGTAACTATAAGGTCAAAGGCGTTACCCCAATCGGTCTGGCTTTGAAGTGTCTATCTCATTAAAGTTTACTAGCATCAAAGACGACTTCGTTTGTTCTTTCTGTCACAATAAATAATCAGTGTCAAAGCCTAAATATTCTGAGCGAAAACCACTTTTTTAAACATAAAACCCAATGTAATTACAAACATGTAGTTTTGGGGAGTGGTGGGGTTGGGGTTGGAGAGGGGGGGGGGGTAAACTAATTTTAATTATGAAATACTTAGCTGCCACTATTGCATTGATTACTTTTTCCGGGACGTAAGTCCTCACGTCTGAGCTAAATAACTCCTTACTCCAATTAGTATGGAATGTTCTAGAACACTAGAACAGAAGGAACACAATCGCAGTCTGACTCCTACGTCATAGACCCATAGGGAATACTCTTCCTCTTTGACTTTGACCTAGAATACTTTTAGGACATGAATGAGAGAGAGAGAGAGACAGAGAGAAAGAGAGAGAGAGAAGATGGCATCTTTGGAACAGTGGCAGGTAAGTATTACATAATGAAAATTAGTTTTACCACCACTCACCAGGAAAAAAAAATGAATAGCAGTAATACATTACCTGCCCTGCTACTATTGCATTGTTTGGAGGGAGCCTGATGGCCTCGGAAAACGGGTATAAAATATTGTACTTACCCTAACTGTAGGAGTGTTCACTACCGTAAACTGGTAGAACGTTGGGCCACCTTTTGTGCCGTTACTATCAGGCCAACGAAAAAATGCCTTCCAAGTTATTTATGTGAAGGGTCGCTTCCTTCTGGGACACGAAAACCCTGAAGGAATACCCATTATGGCTCTAAGTGAGCGTCCCAACCGGAATCTGACGCGTCGGTGTACTGATAGGAGTGGGGATTTGAGGGTGTGAAAATGGGACTCCGGAGAAAAGCACGTCACAATTTGACCACCAGTTCGGGTGGTGGTTAAATTCTGATCCCAGTCATATTCGGGCTGATAGAAGATCCTTGTGCGGAATCCAGTTTGCCACAAGTAGAAGCGGGAAAGGACGCAAGTGGAGTCTTCCATGGGAAAACAAGTTCGCTGCGGATTTCAAGGTCCCCAGAAGTAATAGGTAAAGGTGAGCCGACAGAGATGTCTTGGCTTGGAGGGTTAAGAGGGACAGGATTTTGTCTATCCTGTCTGGAGAAACACGAACTCGCCCGAGCCTGGTGAGAAAATTCGTCACCACATATACAAAATCCCGAGAAGGGATAAGATGGGACTTTTCTAGGTTTCGGATGTGACCCAGGTGGGTCTCTGTGGACCAACAGTGGGACATGTCCTTCAGAAGGGAATCTTAGATGACAGTATGCATTAACCAGTCGTCCAAGTTATGGAAATTGGGGATCCCTAAGGACCTTAGGTGAGCTGCGACTATGTGCAGAAGGGTTTTTACTTCTTCCTTTAAATGCACCAACTTTGACTGGTGAAAGAGGATGGGGGTCCATTGGAGGAGGTTGTTCCCGCAAACGAACCCGGTAGCCCTCATTTAAGGTAGAAGAACACACACATCGTCTGCGATGCCTGACCAGGCGTCTAAAAAAGACTAGCTAAACACCCACCAGGGCACCCCTAATGCCTCTTCCCTCCTCAGTGGAAAAAGAGGAGATGCCCGAAGACTTTCTCCTTTGGCCTTTCCTACCCCCTGATCTAGCAAACCACGGGGAAAAGAGAACTTTGAATTGAAACTGCTTTTGAGACCACAGGGGCTGCATCTGCTTGAAAAACTAGAGAGAAGGTCCCATGGGGCGGTCGGAGTGAACATACTTCTTGGCCTGTTTGGACTGGCTAGAAGCAGCTGCAAGAGACTGGTGTTGCTGGTCTCTCAAATCTTGAGATGCTACTGAGGAGATGTCTCTGCCTCGAGAGGAGCAGCCCTTACGAGGTTCTTACTGTGGTCCAGCAAGACCTTCGATGTCTCTAAAGCAACGCCCCTGTGGAGACGGATCAGCTCTGTAGAGCGCCATGAACATAGAAAAAGCATACCTCAATGTCTTTGCCACGGCCTCCAGTTAGCCCCGACATGCCGTTGGAAACAATGATTCAAAAACAGATCATGACGAGGCGTACAAGCCCTAAGATCCAATGCATCCAGGGTCTTAACCAGAAGTCAAGCCTAAATGCCCCTTGATATCTCCATTCGTCAAGGGGGTGGGGTTAAGAGCGTAGAGGGGTGTGTTGACCGCCTCTTTTGCTGCTTGGCACACTCTTGTACCTTGAAAACATGTGTGAAAGCTCCCTTATCATCGCAGAATGCGGGATCAACAAAAGGCCTGGACGCGATTCTGCCTCTAAGAGTCTCTGCAAACTGGACAGAATCCTCTTTTCCTGTCAGCCCGAAGACTTTGAGCACAAATCTGGGGAAAGAAGGCAGTAACTTAATTTACCACCTTATCAAATGTCCAGATTTCTTCCTCATCCAACGCCTGGCTCGACAGGTGGAAGAAGACTTGGGACCCAAAGGTGGAGTTGGGGTAAGGACAGTGTCCACCGGGTCATCAGCCAAACTTGTTCGAGTCCACCAACACGGAAAGAATGTCACCGTCCTGCAAGAGGATGCAGGAGGACTTTTCCTCCCGTTGTCTCTCTGCTGAGAGGGACACGTACGAATATGGATATTCTCGTCCCGCAGCCCCTCAAGAGAGAGATGGGACTGACCTTAGTAAGAGACCTTCTAGAAGAAGAACGCTTCTCATCCTTTCTATATCAGACTATAATCATCTAGGGGGAGAGTAACGCCCCCTCCCCCGTCCTTGTTGTTTGCCCTGGCCGGAGAAGACGAGGCAGGTCCACGGCCTGTAATGTCTGCTCTGCCTTGAAGCCAAGGCATGGATATCCATGACACCATGAAGGATAAGGAAGACTCACTTCCTGGAAAGGGGTGTCTCCATGTTCCATAGGGATTGAAAGGAAACATAAGGAACGTGGGGATAGTGTCGTTCCAATCCCCTTACCCTAGTCGGGCGAGAACTGGCCGACTCCCTATACCCATCTGGATTGATTGGTAGCTTAGAGACTGAGAGGTATCGACCCAATCTCTGTCCCCAGACCGAGCATAAGACTCCATTGACCGGTGGCCGGATCTCAAAGACCGGTGACCAGTGCCTGGCGACCATTGACCGGTGCAGAAGAAGGGCGTTTTGTCTTCTCCTTATATATGCGGTGACTTTCTGCCAAGTCCAATACTTCGTCGCTCCAAAGACTGCAGATCGGACACCCGTCCGTACATACACATTCAGTGCACGCTAAGCATGGGGATTTATTGTTCCCACTCTTTCCCACGCCCTGCAACATTATATGCTAAAAAATAAATAGTTATGCAAAAAGGAAGCAAAAATGTGCCAGAAGAAAGAGTCCAGAACAATTTATCAAAGCACCGATTGTTTAACAAAGCGCATAAAACACAGACAATCTCCCAAGAGCTTGATTAACTCTCAGTTGTAGCAAGGACTATGGGGACTTACACTCGATCACTACAAAAATGTCACTTAAATGTCAAATAAGTTTTAACACCAAAAACGAAGGCACTTTTTCGATGAGCGAAATTGCACATGTCTACCGCATACGTCGACCAATTAAAAGTGGAAAAGTATCCTGTATAGGCCTGTGATGTAGGAGTCAAACTGGGACTGTGCTCCGTCTGTTCTAGTGTTCTAGAACATTCCTTGCTAATTGGAGAAAGGAGTTTGTTTTTTTTTAGCTTGGACGTGGGGAGTTGCATCCAAGAAAAGGTAATCAATGCAACAGTGGCAGGTAACATATTAAATTTACCATTTCATAACGGTTGTTCAAGAGATTTTTACACCTCTGGTACAATCATGCCGAGTGAAATATGTCAACGATGTTCCAAGCTTGAAAAGCAGAAAAGAAAAGTTGCAGAGCAGAACCATTCAATAATGTCCTTTTGGTACAACAGTTCTTTCATGTGAAGGATTTTATTTATTTTCACTGAATTTCTTTATTAGTTCAATGTTGTCGCTGTTTATCGATACCTGCCATATGAGCTGACACACGATGCTGTAATCAGCCTCATTTTGACGTGGAATGAATAATTAACGAAAGGCTGTATATGGACTTGACGTACGATATGAGATATTACACTGATAAATAAAATGAAAAGATAAAAACACGGACATTGAGATTACATCCTTTTTCTTATTGTTTTTTTATCATAGTATATATTGTAATTCCTAACATTATAGTTAATGTTGTGAGTATTGGCTGTAAAAAATACTCCATGTGCAATGCAAATACCTATTATTATATTGTACAACTCACATAAGTTCGTATCGTTGCTTACATTGTACCTATAAATAATATATGTACTACATATCATGTATTATTATATATAGTACTTATATTATTTACAGGTAAATTGTAAGCAACAATGAGAACCACTTTGTTACGTTTTATTTTTTATCATCGATAACAACGGCATCTCATCCACCCTACCTTTCTTTAAAAAAAAGGCTTTGAGATGTAGTTGTACTGTTTTTTATGTTTAATTCAGCTTTAAATACTTGAGGTACATTGTCGTTCTTAAAAGCTTCCTCTTGCACATCTGATGCATGTAACAAATGTAACAACTACATGGTTAGAACAGTGTTCACAGTATATACATGAATGCCTCTGCGTTGACACTTTCTGTTTTTTGGCCTAGCACCGTTAGAAGGAAGCTGCAATATACAAACAGCATTTGCTTACCTTCTTTGCCGTATATATCAAAGCGTAAACATACTACATGAAAAATTGATAGAATGGAAAACTTGCAGAAATATAGTAATAAAAGGAATTATTTCACAAGAAGTTTGTAACGGCAGATGAAGGGTTTTTAATCAATTACCGCAAGAACTTATACATAAGTCACCATGTACATAAATAAACTGTAAAATGGTGGCGGTAGAAATGTTAATTACAGCTTGAATATTTTCTTTGTTCTCTTTGTTGTTATTGCTTAACAGCCACCCAAAATTGTATAATGTTTAAATACTGCTGTTAGGCCATCGTAAATTGTTAGTTATCGCTATTTATAGTACCTGTGTCAGTGGTGTACTAGCAAGATGGCGATAATGTAAAAAAAAATAATAATAAGTTTCCCTAATATCTTTAGTCTCGGTAATGGCATGGTCTTCAACTCACTCGTCAAAAAGCTCGCCAAGAGTTACAAACAGTGTGCCAACTGTTCGCAGGTTTATTAATTGCTTGTTTTTTTCTAGCAGGTCACTGTAATGCGACAGAAGATATCTTTGTCGAAAATCACCCGGATTTTAGTCTGGTGAACCGAGTGATAGAGGGCCCTACATACCCCGAAGGAAAGATTATCTCCGATGTCATTTCGCCAATGACCACATTGTCATTGTAGTAGCAATCACGCTCGAGTGTCCCCGAGGCATTACTTTAGGGTTTTGTTTTGGCAGGGAAAGCACAATTACCCCTATCTGACTACAAACTGGTTCAGGGTGCACATGGTGGCCCCAATGGTCACTGTCTATCTGTTTTGCATTCTCATTCCATCATAACGTAAACTGTGTCATATCAACCCCAAGTTGTTGCAGATACTCTTCCACCAGTGGATAATATTCCTGGTCGATATCAATTTGTCTTGTGAGCTGATCTAATACGATGTCATCGATCTCAGAGTTGGATGGTGACGCCAATGATTCGTGAACATTGTCTATGTCTGATTGCTCCCCTATGGCTTGCTTTCTTTCACAAAACTACGGTTATCGCGTTGTTATCGTTGCTTAGTTTTAAACCACCAGCATTTTAAAAGGCTTGCGTTTAATCCCAGTGATACAAACCGGACGCATGTATTGCTGTGATCCAACCAAATTACGTGATTATGTTGGTCGTCAAGTATACGGTTTTTAAGTCGGTAATGGTCCCTTCGCTGGCTGTCTAAAAGAATGACAACCTCACAGATGGGGATTCCAACCTCTAGCACAGATGTGGCTGATAGCCAGGATTATCTTGCAGCATCGCCACCAAAGAATCAGGACCTCGTAGACTTATAATGTGATTAACAACCTGCAACCACTAGTGCTTTATTACAAGGGGGATAGTGCACTCAAGAATATTAACTGGTCTTCTTTTTCTTCTAAAATACTTATCGTGAGCTCATAGATGCCACATCATGTAATCTTCGCCAATCTAATTTTCCATTGGAAATAGTGCGCACTTTCTCATATGACTCCGCCCACAGGACTAACTTGTAGCGGTTTGTTTTTGTTCTTTTTTATCAACAATATTTCCAGTTGTGCTTATATGATCGAGGTTGACATAGACAAGCGGGATGTTGATAAATGCTAGGTTGGTTGGGTGCCATTTACATGGAAGAACCTCGACGAGCAATCCATGTGTATTCTTCGATAACAGAATCGGGTTGGGGTGGGATGGGGGCTTGTCTTAGATCATACTCTAAGATGCAGGTTAACCGCTCATTAAACAAGAAAATAGTTATGGTGTGGGAGCTTTCAGGTGTATCGATGACATTGTCAAAATCGGCATTAGTGCGAAATAGATGGTATTGCCGCAGGCGTTTCTTTCTAATAGCGATGTGAAATTTAATGTGGGAGGATGTTTCTTTTCAGGCAAAAGTAGCCAGCATAACTGACAAATATGCCCAACAGGTAGATGTGATGTCTGATTATGAATGGCAGGTGGCATAGCAGCCCCATGCGGTTTTGGCAAAATTGGGTGAACTTTGCTGTCTGGTGTGCTACAGCATTAAAAACCATTTGCTTTCAGAAGGTCCTCTGTTATCCACATTCTACATACGTCATGTCTACTTCCAGAAAAGGTCGCTACTCACCCAGCTACGATGTGTAACTCCAATGCATCTAGCAGTTTGACAATAATTTTGACACGTCTATGAAAATCTCCCATGATGGACTGAGAATGATGTATTACTGTTCCTCTGCCCACAGAAGAGTATATCCGGTGGAAAAAAGGTTGGCTTTAAAGCGAAAAGATAGAGCGATATAAACTGAAATTTAACTACTACTCGCAAGGACCTCGAGGAGAAAATGGATGGGCAACATTTATACTAGACAAGTTACAAGGCTTTACCCAAGCTGGTCCAGAGTGTCTCAACGGTAGCATTCGTGCATACGTCTGGTCTATCCTATCAGTGCAAGATGTTGTTGTTGTTGTTGTTGTTGTTGGTTTAACGCCATTTTCAGCACATTATAGGCTATACATGGCGGCCAGTTTTATCTAGTGTAGGAAGAATCCGGGCAAACCCCAGGAAGAACCACTGATCCACAGGAAGCTACTGGCAAGTTTTCTCACATACCCACATTGTCTGAGCCCGAGACTCAAACCCACCCGGACTGAGGTGAGATGGCAGTGATCAGTAAAGGTGAGCGCCATAGACCACTCGGCCACCTGGGGCCACTCAGTGCAAGTTGAAATCTGCAACACAATAGTGGGGACAGAGAAGGCCTGTGACACTAAGAGACAGTTTCTTGCAAACGTTGACGAAATGATCACAGATGAAACAAACACACCGAGTCGACACAAACGTACCAGGAAGCACTCAAATTTGCTAGAAGCTAGCAAGATTACATTCTTGGTGGCCGCCTCTACAGGATTCCAAGTGACATGGAACTTAAACTTGGCCCCTACGGGAGGGGGGGGGTTTGAGGAGGAGTGCTTAATAACCAACTTCTTATAGCTGGCGACAAACTGGCACTAGGCACCAGCTACAACATTACTTCGAAAAGAATACCAATGCAAGCATCTGCGCAAGTGCGAAGCGCACAAGAACCACAGCCAAGGGAGCATGAAGATGTTGGCTTGAACCCACCCACACAAGCCGCGGTGACACAAACCGGCACCATGCAAAACATTCAGGCATCAAAAGCAGCCGAAGACCACACGGACAGCAAAACAGTAACAATTGTGGGTCGTATTTCAGTGGGGCTCGCAGTTATCTGGTTGCTTTGCCCCTGAACGCATTGTTGTTCCGGCTGCTCTGGCTTTCTCATTTGCCTGCAGAGCGAGAGAAAAGAACTGCAAAGAATTCGACCACTATTGTGAAAACATGCACCACGAGATCTCCGGCCAGCCATCCGATGGCATTGCTTGCAGTTCTCAGCAAGAAATACACAATTAACCCAATAATTCACTATTTCTGCCAGCATTTTCAGCATTCCAGCCAGTCACTCCAGATTCTTGATTACCCATATTTTTACACCGCCGGAGTCTGGCTTAGGTGCCGGGGCTGAAGATGCCATTGTGCTGCCCGCACCTACTCCTGTGACTGCGAATACAATCATGCTTATCATGAACCCAAGCGCCATAAGAATTAAGGCTACAGTGATTCCCTGTCAGCTGAAGAGTGTTCTTGGCATCTGGGCTATGGTTGTATCCCTGTGGAGAATTCTGTTGATGGTCCAGCTGATCTGGTTAAACTGGGTGCAATGGGCTTCTTGGTCATCGCTCCTCAGGTCAGGAAGGCGCATTGAAAATATGAGCGAAGGCATAACACTGCAAATCGAGAAAAAGGCCCAGGTGGCAACCTAGAGCCACACTGCGCCATAATCGTCGTTTACCGGGGCTGCAGCAAAGGAATGTTTGCCTGCAACTTGCTCGATATCAGAATACAAGGGTCATTTCAATTGTATGATCATCATCTGCCCCCTATACGGCTCAACAAGGCATACGATAGGCCATGGGCACGCGATAAAATAATTAAAACAAAACGATGCAGGAGTATTGTTGGTTAACTCTGAGGGCTATGATCTGGATGCCCTGTTATGTGCGCTCTGTAAAACTTTTCATAAAACCACCCTGCGTTTTCTACTAGTCGATTGTTCTTTTCTTGCTGGCGTTCGGCATAAGGAAACAGCCCTTTCTAAACTCGCTTATGTCAGCCGCCATGCTGACATCAGTGTTTAGGTCATAACACAAAAGTACAATGCCGTTGCCTGTGTTTTCCGCAAGCAGAACCCTTGGATATCCCTTTTTTGCTTTAAAAACAAATGCTAATTTAGGGATAAACTGAGAGAAAATAATATCATTGAGGCCTCGCGTCGAGTAGAAGCCTATTAGTTTCTTAAACAGGAATTTATCTGTAAGTTCCTCTTGCACACATACCCACTAGTGTCCTACCAATTTCAATTTGCCTGCTTGAGAAAGTGAAAAGCATGTATCATGTTTAATGTGGTGGCTTTGTATTGTGTGAACCATATGCAATATTATAAGACTTGCGGTTTCTGGCTATGTGCTACTTACAGTCAGGCAATCAGTGAACCATATCCAAAGCTTCACGAGGACCATGTCAGTAGTTGTTAGAGACCTTGATACTAAGGATTTACTAAATGGCTTGGCAGCCAACCTGGAAGTCACAAGGATGGCCCACAAAGCTCGAATGACTGTAAGAATATCACATCAGCATGACCGTTTGAGCTAGTGGCTTCTGGAGTGGTGAAAGAATACAGACTGACCTGTTACCATTGTAAACCTAATGGAGATGGGCGATGGAGAGGTTTCAGAAACCTATGCCATATAGGAGGCTAACCTAGGGCCAGGATGACTGCTTCAGTGGGGTCAATTCTACTAGGCCTGTATATGGCAGTTGTGAGCAACTTTCTGTCCACACACAGTTGCGAGCACCTTGTGAGGGATTTAAAAGATGATCCACTCATCCCGGCCTCTTTGACAAGCATCAGCAGCCACCTCTATTTCAGGTATAACCCATTACTAGCACCAATTGCAGCTGGTATAAAAACCTACAGGCATGTTGAAAAAAGCAGAGGAAAAAATAACAAATATAACAAATAATGAGCACGACAGCGGAACCGTCAACTCTCTGAAGTTGGTACCATCTAAGCAAGTTGTTTGCTGAGGTGCATATTTTTGTAACAGCTTTCAACATTTGGGTGTATAAAAATTATTTACTATTCATTCTTGATTGCATGTTTTTGGTTGCACAGGCCCAAAAGTAGTGAACATTGTATGTATGTACCCAGATACTTGCAACCCTGATTACACAACTTATTTGCACACCTACATAAAAACCCACAACTTTGCACATATCAATGGGGTAACACCAACAGAATGTGAACTGTAAATGCATATGGTATAATGTTGTATTTATCTCTTAGTCATTCTGTTTTCAGCTAATAAAAAAACAAAACTATTTAGCCAGACAACCCTAATGTAATGAGACCTGGTGGGTTCACCATAGCACAGAATCATCTTTCCATAAAGCCGATTCTGTTGCATACATCTAATTCAGTATACATGATCCATGTTTATTGTTCACTGGTTAATACTCTGATGAACATGCATTTTATACATTAAACATATATTAAAGTTGGTAAAATAATTACCTGTGAATAATTATTGAGGAGTAAAACCGATTATGTACCAGGAGGGTTTTCCACGCTTATGGAATATATGTGGATAGTCACAAGGTTGAATATTGATAGGAAATGCAATTTTTAACTTCTATATACTTGCAGTAGTGATACAATGTTAAAATTTTCAGTATTATAATGCTTTATGAAGTTCAAATCATCTTAAGCATGAATCTAAGATCATTGTAAATATCAGATTCTACTGTGGGATTGGTGCTTGACACTGCTCCTCAACACCCTTCACTGAGTCTACTGTGAGATTGATGCTTGACACTGCTCCTCAACACCCTTCACTGAGTCTACTGTGGGATTGGTACTTGACATTGCTCCTCAACACCCTTCACTGAGTCTAATGTGGGGTTGGTGCTTGACATTGCTCCTCAACACCCTTCACTGAGTCTACTGTGGGATTGGTGCTTGACATTGCTCCTCAACACCATTCACTGAGTCTACTGTGGTATTGGTACTTGACACTGCTCCTCAACGCCCTTCACTGAGTCTACTGTGGGATTGGTGCTTGACATTGCTCCTCAACACCCTTCACTGAGTCTACTGTGGGATTGGTGCTTGACATTGCTCCTCAACACCCTTCACTGAGTCTACTGTGGTATTGGTACTTGACACTGCTCCTCAACACCCTTCTCTGAGTCTACTGTGGGATTGGTACTTGACACTGCTCCTCAACACCCTTCACTGAGTCTACTGCGGGATTGGTACTGTTTTATATTCTAGCTTTATGCAGGATAAACAAATAATAATTATCCAAGTTCTAGATTTGTCGTACATTTTCGATTATTCAAGAGATTCGTTTTATTCATTTGCATAGTCATTACAAGATTAACATAACATATATTTATTTGTGTTTACAAACCAAGCTAAATGAACAGTATTTAAGTGTAGATGCAAGAATGACACCTAAATAACACAAATCAAAGTTATCACATGGTGTCAGTGTTACATCTTGTGCTTTAAACATTCAAGAAATTCAGTATTTTACCTATCAATGTGTAAAAGTAACAAGTATTGTAACAATTGTATATTCCAAATAAGAATATACATCAGAGAAGATTATTACTAGCATTCATAGAATATAAATATCAAGGGTTTTTCCCTAGATGTTACCAAAGAAACAAAGAAAATATTATATCTTGGATTCCTTGTTACATCTGTCTTGCTGCCCATTTGTTTACTAAAAGAAAGTGTCCTTGTTCTAACCATCTAGCATCATTTCCATACCTTGTGTCATTTACCTGGTCTATGGAGAACAAAATCCTTGGGCGAGAAATTATACACTGAGATGCAAGAAAGATGTGAGTGTTTGTTGTACTTGTTACATCTTCGTTGAGCAGTTACATATCATTTCATCTCAAGCTTTTGCATGAAACATTATAACATTACATATTATAATAAGTGAATTTTGATTTTTTTTTTTTTTATCTGAGCAGGTATTATCATGAATACCTTTTAATACAAAGAGGTTTGCTAATCTCAAGCTACTAGACGTAACAAATGACACAACACATGGGTATTGTAGACTGTGGTACATGTTACGTCTTGGCTATCTAATATGAAATTAACAGGATGTTGTTACATACTATGAGTAATAGTGAAAGTTATCTTTTTTCCCAATGTTTAGTGTATGAAATCATCCCCAAACCAATGAATAAGAATGCTATTTATATTTTAAAAAATCTCACGAAGATGAAACATGGACACAAAATTAGGGCATTTTAAATGGCATACACGTGACATCATGTGACATCTAATTTGAAATCAGCATTATGTTTTACTCATATTGACTCAACATATCAAATATCTTCTCCTTTTCCTTAAAGAATTATTGTTACAAAATCATCCTCAAACCAATATAAAAGAATGTTAATGGCATTTAAAAATCTAACGAATATATAACAATTTTCTTGCGCAGACGTGATAATGTGAATATTTACTATTTAAAGTAAGTTTTGATAAATAAGGAATAAATATCTATATTTTAACTTATCAGTAAATATTTGTATGTACATCGCTCTCTTGATAACTCGGGGTCAGGCGTGGATTCCATTTTTTTTAAAACTAGAAAATACACACACACACACACACACAAAATGGCCCCTATTTGTTGAAGGTGAAAAAAATCGCGATCAAAATTAGTAAATGAAACCTTGATATATCGTTCTTTTTATCGTCAAAAACAGTGGTTAGTACCCGGAAATTTGAATCAACATCCTGAAATTTTCAACTTTTAATAAGAAGTCATATATTTTGTTCAATTTTCTTTCTAAACAACATTCTCAGTACACTATAAATAACAATATTCGACGAAATTTCAATCAATGAAAACGTCACTAATACCTACTGGTGGCAACACTTTAAAAATAAATTCCAATTAAATCCGTTTTGTCAAGTGAAATTTGTGTTTTAGTTCTATCTTTTAATTGGGTTTCAGTGTAATCATCATAAATGCAATAAGCCTTCTTGTATTCAAACGTGAAAAATATAATTCAACCGACCGCGAGCATTTCCGTGAGAATCAAAGTGCCGACCATTTTTTTTATCTCCAACTTGTGGAAGTATTTGTTGTGTTGTCACACTCAATTAAAAGCAGACCTGCTTTGTATTATCACGTTAATTACGTATTTTGTATAAAATCAAACAATGTGGGTGGAATAACAGAAAAGTTAAAAGGCGTGCAAATCCTGCCTGCGTAAGAGCTAGCGGACTCGGTCGTGTGTCTGGTCAACTCATTTCTATTGATCAATCGAACACTGTTATACATATTATTATGTAAGTAATATAATTAAACTAAATTAAATAATCCTACTCATTCACAAATGGGATCAAAGATAGTAAGGCAACCAAGCCAAATGAATACTTCGTGAAAAAAAAGCTTAGTTTCACAGATACCATTCATTACGGAGAAGCGAGTTCCAGAGTTTGTATTGAACTTAAAATTTCTAACTTGCTACTCAGTGATTTCCTCAAGGATGAGAAATTTCACTGTTACTTGATATGAAATCACGGCATCAACTTTTGACGTTAACGGTTGTTTCACGAAATAAATGTCCCATCCCAAGTTTTTGAAAAAAAAGGAATCTTGTTAAGTTGTGAATCGACAACAACAAAAAGCAGTGACGTAATACACAATGTTTTCGCGTAAACGTGTTGTTGAAACCGCTTGGACTAATGTTGTTAACGAGCTTTCAGAGGTTCGGTATCTTGAAAATAGAGGTAATTTATACAGAAAAGCAAACAACTACATTGGAAAAAGCTCTTTATTGATAATTATTCCCAATGTAATTATAAAATGAGTATTCAGCCATTAAACAGCCCTGTTACCCCCCCCCCCCTGCGGTTTTCTCGATGTCCAACTGGGACGGCATCCCCTTCTTAATTTTGTTTAGGTCGGTCAGTAACTTGCGCCCTCGCTTATAGTGCGGTCTATGTTTTTGGACAACGTTGTGCACGAGTGATCGAGGGAGAGGTGTATCTGGGATTCAGCGACTTTCAGGTCCTAAGTTAGCATCGGGCAGTTTGTCAGATTGCTGACTCTAAACAATCGGCTTTTCAAAGATTGTTTTGATGCATGTCACCGATTTTATGGTGATTAGGTATTAATTTCTAATAATACAACTCGTGGGATTTCTTTGACAGATGTGTTTGGAAATACAAGGCACTCATTTCTAATGATTAACCACCAGTAAGATTTAGTTCAAAGCATGATTGATGTTACGAAAATGTGGCACACACAGGCGATGTTTATGTTGTTTACGTGGTAATTATAGGAGACCGATACAGACCCACTGCTTGACAAACAATTAAATGGTCAAAAATAAGTGTTCTCAAATCATTTTCAAAGTCGGATTGTCAAATATTTTGATGCCTGTCACCGATTTCAAGATGGCTAGATGATAATTGTTAAGTAAATGGATAAAATAAGTGTTCATAAATTCTTCAGTTGTGAGTATAAATAAATCATTACAGTCTAGCTTTCATTATTTCTCTCTCTAAAAATATAGCTATTTCCAAACACTTTTATATGTCTATATACATGTCTGCTTTTGTTCTTCTAACTATATATGCATTCTAACTCCTTCTAATCTACATATCTATCTACATTTACATATATATTTTTTGATAACTTTAATTGTTGGCATGTGGTTTTAAGGTGCCAACAAAGATAAAAAGAAAACAAACGTTTCAATAAATATAACGCGAATCAACATCATGAAATTTTCAACTTTTAATAAGAAGTCATATATTTTGTTCAATTTTCTTTCCAAACAACATTCTCAGTATGCTGTAAATAGCAATATTCGACGAAATTTCGATCAATGAAAATGTCACTAAAGATTACTGGTGGCAACACTTAAAAAAATACATACCAATTAAATAAGTTTTGTCAAGTTAAATTTGTGTTTTAGTTCTATCTTTTAATTTGGTTTGAGTGTAATCATCATAAATGCAATATGCCCTCTTGTATTCAAATGTGAAAAATATAATTCAACCGTCCCAGCTATGTCCGCGAGCATTTCCGTGATAACCTAATTAAGTCCCGCCTGTTTTTTTTATCTCCGATTTGCAGACGTATTTGTTGTGTTGTTACACTCAATTAAAAGCAGACCTACTTTGTATTATCACGTTAATTACGTCCTTTGTATTAAATAAATTAAAGGGGGTGGAATAAAAGAAAAGTTCAAAGGCGTGCAAATCCTACCTGTGTAAGAGCTAGCGGTCATGGCCGTGTGTCAGTCAACTCATTTCAATTGATCAATCGAACACTGTTATAAATATTATCATGTAAGTAATATAATTAAACTACCTTAAATTAGCCTACTCATTCACAAATGTGATCAAAGATTGTAAGGCAACCAAGCCAAATGAATACTTCATGAAAAAAAAGCTTAGTTTCACAGATACCATTCATTACGGTGAAGCAAGTTCCTGAGTTTGTATTGAACTTAAAATTTCTAACTTGCCACTCAGAGATTTCCTCAAGGATGAGAAGAAGTTTCACTGTTACTTGCAGTGAAATCACGGCATCCATATTTTATTAATAGAACAATCAATAAATCGACTTTTTACGTTGACGGTTGTTTCACGAAATAAATGTCCCCAGGTTTTGAAAAAGAGGAATCTTGTTTTGTTGAGAAAAAAGGGTGATGTAATACACAATATTTTCACGTACACGTGTTGTTGAAACCACTTGGACTAATGCAGGGTTGCATCTAGCATTTGGTAAATTTGGGCACTTGCCCCCACTAAATCTGAAAAAAGGGGGGCCAACATAATGACAAGGGGGACCTACCATAATGATGTAAAAAAAATTTAACTTTCAAACAGAGCAATAGCAAGTATAATAAGTGTATTAAATGCATATAATGTGTTCTGAATATTACAGTATAACATTAAATACACGTGTTCTGTATATTACAGTATACCACTAAATGCATATTGTGTTCTGTATATTACAGTATAACACTTAATGCATATCATGTGTTCTGTATATTATCATACAACACTAAATACATATCATGTGTTCTATATATTGCAGTACAACACTTAAAACTGAAACCAAAATCTTGTTTTCTAAGAACAGTATTTTCTCTACACACTGACCATTAAAGATCAAACCATGCACTGCAAATCATGTCACCCCTCTGTCCATTCTTATATCTTAAAAAACAGTGTCACGTATTTACTGTGTGTCACTTGATAAATGTCATGCATGTAGTTTTAAGATTTTCACTTTGTTTCAAATCCTGAATCGCCTGTTTGTGAGATGAATTCAATGTGTCTGTCAGGGGTTGATATCCTGAAATTAGCAATTCCAAGTGTGAAGGAATTTTCTTTGACAGTTTTTACACACCAATTGTAAAGCATCTCATTTATTTCATTCGTTTCCAGTCATGGTTGATTTTTTTTCCAGTCTGAATTGAAAGATTTTATTTTTCTTGACGTTGGAAGGACATCTCAGTTTCAGGTCTGACATCTTTAGCATCATCTGATACTAGGATTTGTTTGTTCACTGTCGCTGTGCCTATTGACAGAACAATCTGCACTCTGACTATTATTTGAAGTTTTAACTGGTTTTGCTATTTAACGCACTGTCCCGCCAAGCTAACCTCAGCATCAAACATTGATCGTCCATTTCTGTCAGGTAGTGAAATAGATCTTTGTTGAATTGACAGAAAAGGCAGAGGATGTTCCTACTGCATCTAACATGTTCTCTCCTGACCTTTCTTCGTAACCAATCAGAACTGAGCACGTGACACACAGGAAATATGTGACATATTTCACAACTACACCAGGTCAACATATCCGTTGAAAGTGACAACTGGGATTTTTACATTAAAAGAAAACATATATCAAAATAGCGCATTCTTCACAAAAAAATGTGCACAATTCTTATTTTTTGCATGATTCTGCCCATTTATAATTTGAAATTTTGCGGGAAATCATAAATTTTGGGGGATTTTCATGATCGCGTGTCCTAGATGCAACCCTGCTAATGTTGTTGACGATCTTTCTGAGGTTGGGTATCTTGAAAATAAAGGTAATTTATACAAAAAAATAAACAACTACATTAGAATAAAGCTCTTTATTGACAATCATTCCAAATGCAATTATAAAACGAGTATTCAGCCATTAAACAGACCTGTACCCACCCCCAACTGAGGTTTTTTCTATGTCCAGCGTGGATGGCATCCCCTTCTTAATTTTTTTTAGGTCCCTCTGTAACTCATGCCCATGCTTAAAGTGTGGTCTATGTTTTTTTACCCCGTTGTGCGTGAGTTATCGAGGGAGAGGTGTGTATGTATATATATATATATATATATATATATATATATATATATATATATATATATATATATATATATATACATATGTACTGTGGTGAGATTGAAGTGTATCAGACTTGCAGAACATAAAGCATTATAACCTGAACATGACCACTTTCTCTATTTCTCTCAATTTTCTGAACGGGCAAGTACCTTGAATACTTGAGCTTGCCTGAGCCAAATTTGAGCTTGTCACGGAAGACACGCTAGTGGATTTGTAAAGCCCTGCATTTGCATGCTAAAAATCAGGTCAATGAAAATCCTCCCTCTTCTGAAGCCCAAACTCCTGACAAAATTATGGAATCTCCTGATTTGTCCTAAGCTGAGCTCTCTGTTCTGTCACATGTATGCCTCTGACTAAACTTTTTATAATAAATGTCAGTCTTTAATGTTTTTTCTCCTGTATGTGTCTATGTGTGCACCTTTAAACTTTGATTATTGCTGAACATTCCATCACAAACAGTGCATTTGAAAGGTTTCTATCCAGCAAGGATCCCCAGGTGCACCCTTTATTTTCCACTCTGACTAAACCTTTAATCACAAACATTTCACCTGAATAGTTTCTGAGCAGTGTGTATCATCATGTGACTCTTCAAATATGCATTAGAACTAAAACTTTTATCACAAACTTCACGTTGTGAATGTTTTTTTTCCAGTATGCATCCTCATGTGCACATTCAAATTTCCCCTCTGACTAAACTTTTTATGACAGATTTCACACTTGAATGGTCTTTCTCCAGTATGTGTCCTGGTGTGCACCTTCAGATGATAATTATCATCGAACATTCCATTACAAACTTCACATTTGAATGGTTGCTCTCCAGTATGTATCCTCATGTGCATCTTGAATTTTGCACTCATACTAAACTTTTGATCACAAACATTACACTGGAATGGTCTCTCTGCAGTATGTATCATCATGTGACTCTTCAAATATGCATTAGAACTAAACATTTTATCACAAACTTCACATTTGAATGGTTTCATTCCAGTATGCATCCTCATGTGCACATTCAAATTTCCCCTGTGACTAAACTTTTTATGACAAATTTCACACTTGAATGGTTTTTCTCCAGTATGTGTCCTTGTGTGTACCCTCAGATTATGATTATCACTGAACATTCCATTACAAACAGCGCATTTTAATGGCTTCTGTCTAGTATGTATCCTCATGTGCATCTTGAACTTTCCACTAACACTAAACCTTTTATCACAAACTTCACACTTGAATGGTTTTTCTGCAGTATGTACCATCAAATGTTTCTTCATATACGCACTAGAACTAAACATTTTATTACAAACTTCACATTTAACATTTTTAAATAGTTCTTCTCCAGTATGTATCATAGCATGCTTCTTGAAATGACTACTGGCTCTAAACATTTTATCACAAACTTCACATTTGAATGGTTTCTCTCCAGTATGTATCCTCATGTGCACATTGAAATATCCCCTCTGACTAAACTTTTTATGACAATATTCACACTTGAATGGTTTTTCTCCTGTATGTATCATCATGTGACTCTTCAAATAGTTACTAGAACTGAACATTTTACCACAAACTTCACACTTGAATGGTTTATCTCCAGTATGTATCCTCATGTGCACATTAAAAGATCCCCTTTGACTAAACTTTTTATGACAATATTCACATTTGAATGGTTTTTCTCCTGTATGTGTCCACGTGTGAACTTTTAGACTGTGATCGTCACTGAACATTCCATCACAAACAAGACATTTGAATGGTTGCTCTCCAGTATGTATTCTCATGTGCATCTTGAACTGTTCATTGAGCAAACCTTTTATCACAAACATTACACTTGAATGGTTTTTCTACAGTATCCTCGTGTGCACTTTGAAATTTGCACTACTACATATTTTAAAAATTACACATTTGAATGGTTTCTCTCCAGCATGTAACCTCGTGTGTTTCTTCAAATTTTCATTTTGACTAAAACCATTTTATTACAAACTTCACATTTTAATAGTTTCTCGATAGTCTAGTATATACATAAAACGATTTTATTGTTTACGCTCCGAATACGAGTTTCCGGTGTGCGCGCGCAGACGGGTGCGTCTCTTTACTCAAATATACTCATATACACTAAAATATAAACCATATGAAAAGTATATTTATATTGTGTTATTGGTGTATTTTAAAAAAGATGAAGTTATATATATATATATATATATATATATATATATATATATATATATATATATATATATATATATATATATATATATATATATATATATATATATATATATATATATATTCAGGCCCGCCGACAGAAATTTCGGGCCCCTGGGCAGAGCAGCCATGGACCCCAAAACTAGTTTAATTTTTTGTATATAAAAACGTGTGTACAGTTTTGCATATAGAACCTGTAGCATTCTACCATAACTTAGACTCTTGCATGGAACAAATTTTTATATTTACTGAAAAGATTGATTTATTTTTTATAACTGAGTTGACGGCTGGCCCTTAGAAACCGCCGGGCCCTTGTAGCAATTGCCCCCCTTCCCCCGCGTCCACCCGCCCCCCCCCCCCCCCCCCCCCCCCCCCCCCCGTTAATATTAATCTGTTACTTTCAGCGTTTTACTGATCATGTGATGATGGGTGTAGTTGTCAAATGAAATCTCGTTTAAACCTGCAGTCGAATCCGTGTTAACTGATTTCACTATTTGGTATTTTTCGGGGTTTTCTTCTGCATGTTAATATTAAATATATTCTCTATGTTTATCAACATCCATTTCATTACATCATTACACATTGACATTTGAGTTGTATTGTTATGTGTGTGTATGTATGTTCACCAACTACTTTTTTAACCATGGTTTTTAAAGTGCATCAAGTATATCTAGGACTATAATTACGGTTGAGTGTTATTATAGTACCAGGATATGTCTAGTTGATATGTTCTCATGTAATTATAATGATTCTTTCCTGAAAAACAAAACACAATTAAATGTTGATGTTTTATTATATATATGTGAATCAGGCATTTTATTGTTTTCGGTTCTATTTATTGGAATGTATCAATTAAACAAATACGCCACGAATCCACTGTTGGATTATGGTAATGTGTAAATTAATCGGTATATTTCAATGAACACATTTCTTGTCACATGATTATTTCTGTGATATGAGTGATTTCTGGCATACGTATAGTCCAGGATTTTCATTATTTATCATGTTCTATTACATGAAGTAAATAATGCAGTTAATTAATTAGATTATTATATTTGAAATTCTTGATTTAGTAAATTACAGTCTACTCTCATATCATCAAAAGCAGTGTATAAATACATGTTTCGCTATTGTTAAAATATCTGGAAAGCTTTTAAACAAAAAATAAATTAAATGCAATTAATTTTTTTTATTATTTGTCAAAAAACTATATCATTAAAAGTTTAAGTAAATATATAATATAATGTCAGCGAATACTTTTGGTACTTTTATTTTTCACGTTCATTCTGTGTATGTATTACGATTCGACGTTTATTATACCTGTCCAATCAAGTACGACCGAGTGACGTCATTACCATGAATTGTGCTATAAATAGGAAAAATGTAAATAATTCGTATCAAAATCCTTTATTCAAAGTTATTTTGCTTTTTATTATTATTAAAACAACTACAAATCATAATTTCCGTGTGTACAGCGATATATACACTGGAAAATGTAAATACTTGTGTATTTGGGTTTTTGACCGTATTTCGGTGTTTCTATTAACCCCATCCGCAGTCAATAACAGAGAAAGTGGAGGCTTAAATTATTTACATTCATCAATTATCGATTAAAAACTTTTCTTCCTATATAAATATACATCTTTATATATATATATATATATATATATATATATATATATATATATATATATATATATATATATATATATTTTATGGGCAGATTTGAGTATATTTGAGTGTATACGAGTAAAAAGACGTGCCGCGAGCAGACTAGTTGGCACGAAACGACGAAAAACAAGTTCAAAGTGTGCACTGTCATACCTCATACCTCACTCCGCATTCTCAAGTTGAAAGACTGTGCCTGTATACCTGTTCTTCTTTTGAAAACTACTTTAAATATTTTTTAAAGTATATCATATAAAAAGACAAAATGCCTGTTAGTTGCTGTGCTGTTGGTTGTACAAACCGATGTATGGAACAAAGTTTTCTTTTTACAGGTTCCCGCACAAAAGTACGATATTTGAGCGAAGCAGACGTGAATTATGGTTGAAGGTAAGCTTTGGAACTGTTGCACTACACAAATAACCACTTGATCATGTCTACGCTCCATATACTGTTATAAATCAAAAACATACATATTATAAAATGACAATTTGACATCTTACTGCAAGTTGTACCAAACATATATTTTTGCTTACCATTATTTTGCATGCCATAAATAATCAACGTAAAATTCAAAAGGGGTGGATCACGTTAAATATTACCTATACCAGTGGTGACCACAAAAGATTTTATCAATATCTAGGCCTATTATGTGTCACAGGGCTGAGCAAATTTTGTTTTATCCACTTGTCCAGGACAAGTGGTTTCAGAAAATTCACTTGTCCCACCTCACTTTTCACTTGTCCGAAAATGGTAATCACTTGCCGAGATTTGATGAGATGTATGTACTTAATCCATAGAAAGTACAAACGAAATAATATACAACATAATTATTTCTTAAAAGAATTTAAGTTTTCAAAAACATTGGTTGATATACATTTGGCTACTTGAGGTACATGTATATATGTTTAAGCTGCTAGATTTTAAAAAAAATGTCCATGTACATGTCTGCCACCAGCACCAGCACTAACCCAGCAGTTGATAGCTGTGTCTGGGTTAAAGTCCTCAAGCTCTGGTCCATTTGGTGAAATGTTCATTATAATTTTTAAACTTTCATGGTTTAAGGAATTCTCGCACTCAGTAGCAGTCTTACGTTTTATCCCTCCACTTTCACAAGAATTTTCCTTCTTTAAATCGACCCTATTACCTTCCTTGCGAAAATAATTTAGCAAACTCATTTTATCCACATAGAAAATATCAGCTTGCTTGACAACTACTTCTAAAGTGATCATAACAAACATTTTCTCTTTTAAATACGAACAGAGACAGCTCACTAATTAGCGTAATTGTTTCGCATCAAACGCAATATCGCACGTGAACGCTGAAAGAATCATTACTGTCATTTAATCAGTTCATAAAGGAAACCAACACTGATGTCGGTAAAGTACCTTTCATTAATTTAATTACGCTCGCTCGCTGGATTAAAATCAGAGTGAGCCGCTCGTGAGAATCTGGTTTGAGTAAACACAGTGCAACAAAGCCGCTTAAAACACTATTAATTAATTATACCGGCTTTGTTTTGTTGGACGTGTTTTGATTTGCCGATAATTGGGTCGCTTAGCCCAATGTGCTGTCAAGCGGTAACAGAACGTGCACATATGCGATAGTTATCACTGACCATCTGTAGGTGTTATACAGGAGGTAAATGTATACATGGAGAGGGGTAGAATCATGTATTCAGCAAGCCTGGAGGGCATGAATGGCCAAATAAAAGTAGATATAGTAATTAAAGCACGAAAATAAGGACTTGCCCTACATTTTTAAAATAGGAAAAAAGCACTTGTCCCGGACTAGTGACTTGGAAAATGTTACTTGCCCGACTTCGAAAATGAATAGTCCGTTACGTCGGACAATGGGATTTGCTCAGCCCCGTGTGCCCAAAGTTTTGTTTTTAGTACTACTTTCTATTTATGTAACCATATATGTAACTATTTGGTAATATTTCTATACCCATTAGCATTGAATAATTTTGTTTTTAACACCGGTTTAGACAATGGACTAAACTTTCAAAATATCTAGAATTTTAAACCATATATCTTCATAGAATTATAATCTATTTGAACATTAACTACATTTTGTATTTAGTATTCTTTGTATAAATACTCATATATTTCAGGCAGTTTGACGTAAAAATTGGTCAGAGGAGATGATCAAGACAGCTCGTCTATGTAGAGCTCATTTGATTACAGGTATTTAAATATTGGATGCTACAGAACCAAAATTGTTTTTATTTTCTGTTATGTTTTGCAGGGTGACTTAACACAAAGGTCTGATCTAACTACTAGTACTTTAATGGCTAGATTATAACTTACTAAAACATAGGAAACCTAGTTTTTCACACTAATCATACGGCATATAGGGTTGCAACAGAGCCTGCAGCTGACCTTATGTGACCTGTAACTGTCTAACCATTTGTAGCAACAGAATGTTCGTACCATATATTACCACAACTCCCGCTATAAATGAGCATAGTGTTTTTTTATGTATTATTCACATAGCCATTTTTTTTCCTTATGAATTTTGTAAACATATTCAAATTTGACAAAGTTCTATTTCACACATGAATATGTATTTCAAATAGCTTCTAGATGAGTTGGAAAAGCTCTACTAAAAGTAGTTAAAATGTAAGCCCTATCCCTATAACATTCATAATCATCCTCGCTTACACGAAAACATAAAAATACATGGTGATATATTGGCATTGCCACTAGGATCTCTAGTCCTAAGTCTAATTTGTCTTCAATCCAGACGGTATCACTGCACAAACTGACCAAATATAACAGAGGTATTATTATGCCCTTTAGCACTTCCAGCTTCTAATATTCACAAAACACAATATAAAATTATCAAATTCACATACATGTAACAAAATCTCTGTATCTTGTATGCTTTTTTTATTAGACGTCCACTCCTTGTTCGAATCCCCCCTTATTGGTTTGGTTCATTCATAGCTACTGGCGTTTAATCATTCAGTTCGGTGACCTCCTTGTTAGTGTCTTTGTATGTATCGTATATATCTGGTAACGTCTCTTTTGCTTGTAACAGATGTCTTCTGTTTCTCCTGTATGAAGCGCCATCTTGAGTTTGCACATCATAGACCTTGGAGTGCTACTTTTTCTAATAACTACAGCTGGTTCCCAAATAGCTTGTCTTCTTATTCTTACTTTGTCTCCAGAAGTCAGGTTTGGAAGCTCTTTAGCTGTTCCATCATACTGTTTCTTTTGCTTGTATTTCTTTTCATTCAGTTTCCTCTTTAGGTTTCTTTGGGAATTAGCTATTATATACTGTGGCAAGATCGAAGGGTATCAGACTTGCAGAACATAAAGCATTATAACCTGAACACGACCCTTTTCTTATTTCTCTCAATTTTTGGACTTGCCCAAGTACCTTGCAAACTTAAACTTGCCTGAGGATAATTTGAGCTTGTCATGGGAGAGAGGCTGGTGGATTTGTAAAGCGCTGCATTTGCATGCTAAATATTGGGTCAATGAAAATCCTCCCTATTTTGAAGTCCAAACTCCTGACCAAATCTTGCAAATCTCCTGATTTGTCCTAAGCTGAGCTCTCTGTTCTGTCAGGTGTATGCCTCTGACTAAACTTTCTATGATAAATTTCAGACTTTAATGTTTTTTCTCCTGTATATGTCCTCGTGTGCACCTTTAAACTTTGATTATCGCTGAACATTCCATCACAAACAGTGCGTATGAATGGTTTCTATCCAGCATGTATCCTCAGGTGCACCTTGAATTCTCCACTCGGACTAAACCTTGAATTAGAAACATTTCAATGGAATGTTTTCTGTGCAGTATGTATCATCATGTGACTCTTCAAATATGCATTAGAACTAAACATTTTATCACAAACTTCACATTGTGAATGGTTTCTTTCCAGTATGTATCCTAATGTGCATGTTAAAATTTCCCCTCTGAGTAAACTTTTTTCTGACAAATTTCACACTTGAATGGTTTTTATCCAGTATGTGTCCTGGTGTGCACCTTCAGATGATAATTATCATCGAACATTCCATCACACACAGTGCATTTGAATGGTTGCTCTCCAGTGTGTATCCTCGTGTGCATCTTGAACTTTCCACTCGAACTAAACCTTTTATCACAAACATTACACTTTAATGGAATGGTTTCTCTGCATTATGTATCATCATGTGTTTCTTCATATATGCACTTGAACTAAACATTTTATCACAAACTTCACATTTAACATGTTTAAATAGTTCTTCTCCAGTATATATCATCACATGCTTCTTGAAATGACTTCTGTCACTAAACAGTTTTATCACAAACTTCACATTTGAATGGTTTATCTCCAGTATATATCCTCATGTGTACATTAAAATATCCTCTCTCGCTAAATTTTGTATGACAATATTCACACTTGAATGGTTTTTCTGCTGTATGTATCATCATGTGACTGTTCAAATAGTTACTAGAACTGAACATTTTGACATAGGGCACCTCGGGTGGAGTGCCACTCAAGAGCATTGCCCCCGGGCGCCTCGAACCCTCGCCCTGCCACTGCAGGGAGAGTTGGTAAATGTAGTGATTCAGTAACTGTGGTGGCTTGCATCAATGCAAGAGACAACAACATACTCCCATTGCTAGTTATTAAGGGAAAGCTGGGCAGAGCACTAAATGCTTTTAATGTAGTGAAGGGACCACACGGTGCAAAGTATACCTACCAGCAAAGGGCTTGGATGGAGGAAAACCTGGGAACCAAATGGTTAAAACACCGTTTCCTTGTGCAATGTGGTATGTCGAGGACACAACTTCGTATTCTTGATTCTCTTAGTACGACTGATACAGCCAAAGCTAATGATATCACACTATTCAATCTGCCCCTCATGCTAGTCACTGGTGTAAAAGACCATCTTTGGGCCATTCTCTAAACCGTATGATCAAGTATGTGCAAATAACTGATCTCAGAATCCCTTAACAAACGGTTTGTAAATGGGAATGGCCTCAGCTATTCAAAATTGCCTCCAAGTTTTCCTTCAAGAAACATAATATTCAAAAGGGATTTGAAGCCTGTGCTACAGCAGATCATAATCCCGTACAGTAAAATCTCACCAATTCTCATGAGCTGCTCATAAGCTTCACATGAGAACCTTGTTAGAAACGTATGCAGATTGGGTAGATTTTACAAGCTCATGTGTGCAGTTTGTTAGATCTTGTGAGCCATTGAAAAACTAACCAAATTTTCTCATGTGCAGATTTTGCCCACGTGAGAATTTGAATGTTCACATGAGAATGTATGACTTAGAAAATATTCGTTCCCCTTACATCTGACTATGTTTGAAAATAAAGCAGAGTTCTAACTTCTCACGTGAGAAAATTGGACTTCGATTCTGATCAGACACATTTTAGATTTGATCTAAGTTGGTTTTTCTCATGTGAGTTAGAGACCCATCCCATTCTTCCATAAAGAATTATGCTTCAAGAATTTTGCTTTCAAAAACCAAATCAAATAATAAAATTAAATCACACAAGATTAAATGTGCTTTTCCGCGACTGATCCGGTATCGAGAAAATAAGGCCGGTTATTTCCCTTGTTTACAGTCTGGAGACTGGTTTACTGATCGCAAAATATGCACATACTGTTTTGAAGACACTACAACACACAACTACCATGGTAGCCTCGCTTTCAAACAAGCGCCATTTTCAAATTAATCGATCGTTAATTCGGGGAATTTCATTGCAAGCAATACCAATATATGTGCAGCAACTGATCATAGAAACCAGGAGATAATTTAAAATCATGGAATTGTCATGTTGGTGAGTAAAATCAAGACCGTATTGCATTTTGCCTGTTTACGGGTGCAGCAGTTTGCTCCCACGATTTAATACGTCAAATAAGATGACCGTGTAATCTTGCTCCTAACAATCATTGAGACGATAATTTTTCAGATCATTATTATTTACTGCTGCGCCTGCCAAACTGCGGTTCTCGATGCATTAATGTTGTCAGTTATCGAGAATAGTGTGACTAGATTAGTATCCTTGATCTACCATGGTTCGTGTCCTCAACGTTAATTTTAACGCTTATATTATAATTTGTGAGAAACTATTGAAATCGCCATAGAAAGTGTTCAATTATATCTGCTTCATTTATTCACAAACTCTCCAAATTCTTTGCTAGCTGCCGTTTTTCCGAGCGTGTCTAAATGTGTCTATTTCCGGAAGTAATCTGTGGTTCGTGCCCCTGAAATAAAGGTCACGTGACGTAAGATTGGAATGTGACAATTAGGTCAATGTTTACTCTAGAAATATATCGTGTATGATGTCTATGTATTATTAATATTTGCAGATGCAATACAAATCATTTCTTTCAAACCAATATCGACTGCAATAAAACACTTATAAATAATGATGGCAAAAATATGAAAGAAACAAAATATGATGCTTTTTTTTTTCAAGCTAAGTCTGATCAAATTGTCATATTTTAAGGTACTGTAAAGTTTTAAAAGATTTTTTGTTTATGCTATTTGATAACAAAGATTTTGTTCCCGTAGGCCAAAAAAAACAAAATTTAAAAAATATGTGTTTCCGGTCGGCCGACCGTCCCAGTTTCACGTTGCTGACCCTAGCACTTCCCCCCAACCCCAATTTTCTTTAATTTTTATTAAATCACATTGCCGAATTTGATTTGTGCATCTAACTGAACCGGTTTTGATCAGTACTTTAAAGCCCTTGAAATTTTATTTGATTTATATATAATGTTTAAAAAAATAAAAAAAATTTAAAAAAATTATTATAAAAAAAAAATCACATTGCTGAAATTGATTTGTGCATCTAATTGAGCCGGTTTTGCCCAGTAATTTGAAGGGCTATAAATATTATTTGATTTATATATAATGTTTTAAAAAAAAACAAAACAACTTTTTATTATAAACAAAATCACATTGCCGAAATTGATTTTTGCATCTAATTGAGCCAGTTATGCCTGGTACTTTGAAGCGCTTTAAATATTATTTGATTTATATATAATGTTTAAAAAAAAAAAAATGTAGCTGCCTATCCTGATTTTAAAACCAGTGCAACAGGAAACACACATTTTTGTTGTTGTTGGTCTTATTAAAATATTTCAATGAAAAATTGCATACTATATAGTTTTTCATTGGATTTATTTTTCTAACATGATATTAAGAAGTGCATGTTATAATGACCAGATTTTTACATTGCCTTTGCCGTCTAAAAAATCTCTGTTTTCGGTTTCCCGCTAATCAAAAGGTAAAGAAATCCAACAGGTGAACAGTAGCCCTGGCTTGAATGGCTAACACTCACTCCAGAGCCACAAAGTGTATGGCATGAGTAAAATTTGCCATTTTCATTGTATTTTTTCAATTTGATTTGTATTAAGTATTAAAATA
>JAQPZY010001606.1:1200000-1517500 GCA_029931535.1 Margaritifera margaritifera
GTATGTTCATGACAGTTCTATTGTACAAGGTTTGTTCATGCCAGTTCCTTTGTACAAGGTATGTTCATGACTGTTCCATTGTACAAGGTATGTTCATGACTGTTCCATTGTACAAGGTATGTTCATGACTGTTCCATTGTACAAGGTATGTTCATGACAGTTCCATTGTACAAGGTATGTTCATGACAGTTCTATTGTACAAGGTTTGTTCACGCCAGTTCCTTTGTACAAGGTATGTTCATGACAGTTCCATTGTACAAGGTATGTTCATGACAGTTCTATTGTACAAGGTTTGTTCATGCCAGTTCCTTTGTACAAGGTATGTTCATGACAGTTCCATTGTACAAGGTATGTTCATGCCAGTTCTTTTGTACAAGGTATGTTCATGATTAGTTCTATTGTACAAGGTTTGTTCATGCCAGTTCCTTTGTACAAGGTATGTTCATGACAGTTCCACTGTATAAGATGTGTTCATGACAGTTCTATTGTACAAGGTTTGTTCATGACAGTTCTATTGTACAAGGTATGTTCATGACAGTTGCATTGTATAAGGATTGTTCATGACAGTTCCATTGTATAAGGTTTGTTCATGTCAGTTCCATTGTACAAGATTTGTTCATGACAGTTCCATTGTATGAGTTTTGTTCATGACAGTTCCACTGTAAAAGGTTTGTTCATGACAGTTCCATTGTATAAGGTTTGTTCATGACAGTTCAATTGTATAAGGTTTGTTCATGACAGTTCCATTATACAAGGTTTGTTCATGACAGTTCCATTGTATAAGATGTGTTCATGATAGTTCCACTGTATAAGATGTGTTCATGACAGTTCCACTGTATCAAGATTGTTCATGACAGTTCCATTGTACAAGGTATGTTCATGACAGTTCTATTGTACAAGGTTTGTTCATGCCAGTTCCTTTGTACAAGGTATGTTCATGACAGTTCCATTGTACAAGGTATGTTCATGACAGTTCCATTGTACAAGGTATGTTCATGACAGTTCTATTGTACAAGGTTTGTTCATGACTGTTCCATTGTACAAGGTTTGTTCATGCCAGTTCCTTTGTACAAGGTATGTTCATGACAGTTCCATTGTACAAGGTTTGTTCATGACTGTTCCATTGTACAATGTTTGTTCATGACAGTTCTATTGTACAAGGTATGTTCATGACTGTTCTATTGTACAAGGTTTGTTCATGACTGTTCCATTGTACAAGGTTTGTTCATGACAGTTCTATTGTACAAGGTTTGTTCATGACAGTTCCATTGTACAAGGTATGTTCATGACAGTTCCATTGTACAAGGTATGTTCATGACAGTTCCATTGTACAAGGTATGTTCATGACAGTTCTATTGTACAAGGTTTGTTCATGCCAGTTCCTTTGTACAAGGTATGTTCATGACAGTTCCATTGTACAAGGTATGTTCATGACAGTTCCATTGTACAAGGTATGTTCATGACAGTTCTATTGTACAAGGTTTGTTCACGCCAGTTCCTTTGTACAAGGTATGTTCATGACAGTTCCATTGTACAAGGTATGTTCATGCCAGTTCCTTTGTACAAGGTATGTTCATGACAGTTCTATTGTACAAGGTTTGTTCATGCCAGTTCCTTTGTACAAGGTATGTTCATGACTGTTCCATTGTACAAGGTATGTTCATGACTGTTCCATTGTACAAGGTATGTTCATGACTGTTCCATTGTACAAGGTATGTTCATGACAGTTCTATTGTACAAGGTTTGTTCATGACAGTTCCATTGTACAAGGTATGTTCATGACAGTTCCATTGTACAAGGTATGTTCATGACAGTTCCATTGTACAAGGTATGTTCATGACAGTTCTATTGTACAAGGTTTGTTCATGCCAGTTCCTTTGTACAAGGTATGTTCATGACAGTTCCATTGTACAAGGTATGTTCATGCCAGTTCCTTTGTACAAGGTATGTTCATGATTAGTTCTATTGTACAAGGTTTGTTCATGCCAGTTCCTTTGTACAAGGTATGTTCATGACAGTTCCACTGTATAAGATGTGTTCATGACAGTTCTATTGTACAAGGTTTGTTCATGACAGTTCTATTGTACAAGGTATGTTCATGACAGTTTCTTTGTACAAGGAGCATCAGTAAGAATCTTTTTAAGTTGAGTTCTACGAGTGCTGAAAACCGAGAAAAGAAACGAGGCAAACAGATGGACAAATGAACAAACATACACAAAAATGAAGATCAAAGATAGATAGATAGGTAGGTAGGTAGAATTCTGATGTATAGTCTATTTTGTTAATATCAGCGTGTACATTTTATGTGTACATATTGAGAAGTAACTGATATTTCTGTTGTAATCTCTGTCTACTTCTATGAGGTGTGAGAAATAGTTAAATTACATGATACATTTTGCGTCGATAAACACGAATTTTACCAGTAAAGGTAGCTCGTGTGTGACAGTTATAAGTTATTTCCTACAGATGGTTGCTTGGTTCATGTAAGTAAGTTAACCTTTATTGGCTTTATTTACAAATATGTTTTCATTGTTCTATTGTTCCATAAATGTTCTGATAAAAATGTCCCCACCCCGACGCTAAACTTTCAAGTCACAACCCGTAATAAAACATTTCTACTTTGAAGAACGAAACCTATTCTTGCAAATGCTACATTTTTAAATCGCTTTTAAAGATAAAATGACATTTTTAAAAAATGAAATGATGAACATAAAGTTTATCCTTTTATAACTTCGTTTTGATCAATTTACTTTCTGGCTTCGTTAAAAATTCATCTTTGCGTAAATGTAGTTAAGCTTATTTTGTAGGAAGGGGTAACATATACACTTTCACTTTGAAGTTAGTGATAAATCAGCAACCTGCTGATTTGTATTCAGCCTGTGTTACCTCTGCGGTTGTTGATAGTTAGGTTTTTTTTTCTTACAGGGCATACATCGCAGACATTATATTTAAGTGCGCCGAGAGATGAACAGAATTTTAAAAACTAAGCAGACACTATATATAGAAAACAATAGGGCAAAACATTTAGCTAAAATTATTAATTTCGAGAACGTGCAGAGCAACTAAAAGATTTTACTGTGCCATTTAACTATATGCGTGGTTGTAGTGTGTAAATTTATGTTTGTCCTGCTAAAGCAAGAAAGCAAGAGTAATTAATAAATACGTAATGATTATATATATATATATATATATATATATATATTTATATATATATATATATATATATATATATATATATATGTATGTATGTATGTATGTATGTGTGTGTGTGTGTGTGTCTTCTTGTTGATTGTACAGGTATTATCCTGTACATCGAGTGCCTATAAACTGTGTGTTGTTGATGATGAGATTTCGTTGTTGCAAGGGGCGCAGTAGCTCTGGTTACCGTCATACGCAGAATACCGGATTTGATTCCCAGAATAAGCGGCTGTTGTGTTCTTAAGCAAGATCCGTTATTCTCATTGCCCACCATAAAAAGTCTCTAGATTAAACAACTTGGTGTGATAACGTACATCATTTCTCAGAATTTCGTGTAATTAATTCAGTTAACAGACAAAATACACCCCCTCTCTTTCTCTCTCTGAGAGGAAGAGGAGAGGTTGCATGGCTTGCTAAATCGCATTTTAAAATGCCATCTGAAATTAAGTTATTATATCCCGAACAACGTAGTGCGTAATTTCTAATTCCAGTGCTGTTTTACAAATTACACTTTCGAAAATAGTCCAGGTCTGGATTAGGGCAACTTCAGATGGAAGTTACCTTCAGGTATTTTCTATCTTTAGCATTATGTAGAAAAAAACCAGAAAGAAAACAAATTGTAGAAATACAAAAGCAAAACAAAGAACCTACTCATAGAACAATCAGTTGACCTCTAAGAAGGAATAAACAGCGATGCTATGTTTAGTATTTATGTCAAAACTGTAATTTATGGTACAAGCATACGCATAATTGTAGACCAGATGACAGCATTCTTTACCACATGAAGAAAATGGACAAAAATACCTTTTAACCAGTAGATGTTGATATAAAAGAATTACAGAATTACAGAAACAAATCTACATTAGTTGCCTCGGTGCAAACAAATTCAGGCAAGTAGTGCATTTATTTACAAAACTAATTCGTTTTTAAATATGATTCACTGGGTAAGGTGTACATGGCGAAATTAAGAAAATATTCCAACCTGCGTCTGTTACTTGTAGCATAACTGTCTCTGCGCTCTGCATAAAATAAAATGTAGGTTTATTTCAAGGACGGTTGCCAATGGATTTTGTTTCGTTTACAAAAGCTGATATAATTCATGATATATCTACAAAGTATGTGAAATATCTGAATGTAAGAAATAGATATCCTTATAGTGCTAAAGTTAGTTTGGTGCCCCATCCACACCCCACACCCCCAATCCTCTCATCGGCATTTTTGCCTGTTATGGTTGTTTGTACGGTCTTGTATTCGATTTATTTCAATATGAACAATTTCTGGAGGTAAATAATTTGAGTAGTCTTCTTCCTTAAGACTCTTGGTATGTATGTATGTATGTATGTTTTCGTTTGTTTTATGTTTGTTTTCCATAGCACAGAAAAGCAGGTAGGGCTTATTCCATCTGAGAAAGGCCAATCACTGATACAGATCATTAGGTCTGACATTCGATCATGTTATAAAAAGTTTCGTAGATGAAAGCCACAAGTTTCCCCCCGCCATATAGAGAATAGATCCCAAAAAGCCAGACAAATGTGACTGATATAGTTTAACCATGATTCATACAGGACTGACATTGTACATGTATGCGTGTTTCACATAAAAGTACACGAAGCCGAAACCTGACATACATTTACTGTGTCGGGCATCAGAGCAGTATCTTTGAAATGAAAGAGATTTTATTGGGCACTGGGGCTCACAAATATGGGGGGAAAATAAGGAGATTTGAAGGGAAATAACAAAAACTATAGTGATAATTACGTGGTAATATTTTTTCGATTGAATACCTGAATTTGAAGTATGTCAGCACATATAATTTATTGGTCAATCAGGAGCTCATAAATACATGAATTGAAAACATTCATCCTGATGAATCATTCTGTGTCTTTTTTATGATCAGAGACATTTATAACACGTATGTGGTATATATGTCTCTGCTATGATGAAGCTTTCAATGTCCTTTTTTTGAAAAAGGGACTTGTAAGAACAATTGCCTTGTACTTCTCCTACAAAAGTATTATATGATTAAATGATCATGGTTGGGCGTTTATGGAAGTGTACATTTTACCTAACCACTCACAAAGTTTGTTAACATTGTGAGTGATAGTGTAAAATTTCCACTTCTATAAATACCCAACCGTGATCATTTAATCCTTTAAATTCCAAATTTCCTCCTTTCTGTCGCGAAAAATGAGCGGATTCCATCAACAATAACAACAATAAAGTGATGTTAGGTAGCATTTTACCAGTGTGTAAGGGGCAGTCCATATATGAAGTCACGCACCGAGGTGGAGGGGGGGAGGGGGGTTCGACTTGTATGACGATGTGTAAGGGGAAACAACACCAGCGCCATATACCAGAGAAAATGTAAACCACGCAGCATTGCAGTATCGCAGAAAAAGTGCGCAGTATTGGAGGCACTTGCGCAGTGGTGCTAAACGCTGATTGATTGATCGATTTGCTTAGGAACAATACTCACTGCGGCTCCCACGCTGTGACAACTGTACTATTTCTCATCCTCCCATGCACAGATAAAGTCCCACCGGTCTCGACAAGTGTATTTCTCTGCTCGCACGTAATAATTGCATGTTCTCTGCACAAATTCCCCATTTTAACGATTCAAAGTGACTTGACTATGGATGAAACATAAATTATACCAGTCTTTGTTCGATGCGTACGTGCTGGCGTATTCTGCAAAAAGCAGAAAGGTTTGCCAAAGAGAACTAGTTAATAAGTGGAACAAAATAAAAAATGACACGGATTTGCCGGTCAAAGTTGATCATTTGTTAAAGGAGACGAAGGCGATTTCCACGAACAAAATTATCACTTCTTACATTTTGGGCGAAACAAACACCTTCAGCTAAAGAAAAAGACGTTCCGGTAGAATTTTCTCAGGATTCTGCTCAGTTTGATGAACGTTTGACCGATGACGAGGTTATCGCTGCTGATGATTTCATGCCTAACACTAGCAATTCAGCGGCGACAAGAATTCCTGCAGTCCACTTACAGTCGCAGTCGCAGATTGATGTCTTGAATTCTGATCTGGTTGGCTTGTATGAAGGACAGAAACGAGGACTACTAACAGGTGAACAGGATAGAGAGTTAAAAGAAAAGAAAAAAAGGAAGATTGAATTGGAGATCGGGTTAAAGAGAAAGAAGGATGATCAAAAAAGATCACAGAAAGCAAGGGATAAGAAGAAGAGGAAACTGAATGTTGTGTTGGAAGAAAATCCCGAACTGCACAAATCCTTGAATGTCAAGACCAGATCTGGTAGGCCAAGAATTGAAGAAGATCAGCCGTTGCTACTGAAAGCTATTCTGGACATTGCTATGCATGAAGCTGCTTCTCATGAGAAAAGACAGAGCGACGTTTACAGAAGCATCATAACATTTGATCAGTTGACTCAACAGTTGAAGATGGATGGCTTTATCATCAGTCGAAGTGAACTTTACCTTCGTCTTTTGCCGAAGCACAGTTCGTCATTGGAAGGTCAACGTCATGTGTCAATGGTCCCAGTAAAGCAGATTAGAGCACAAAACGATCAGCATGCAAAACATATTAACGGGCAGTTTTGTACAGCCACAAGCAGGCACTTGGAGGAAATATATTCCATGCTAAGGGCTAATGAGATGTGTTTCATAAGTCAAGACGATAAGTATCGCGTCTTAATCGGTCTGACCGCTGCCAATAAGCAGAGTCCACTGCTGATGCAAGTGGAATATAGAGTCAAACTCCTTGATTATGACCGGGTTGTAGCTGCCCGACAACAGCTATTTCCCTCTGTCTGTGCCGGAAACCAGATTAAGTCGAACGGTCTTCGGAACCGAGAAACTGTTGGCTATTCGGGTCCAATGTATATTGCAATCAGATCAGGAAAGCACTCGTCATCGACAGCATTCAGCCATGGGCTTGACTTCGAAAAGTTGCTAAATCTCCAGGAGTTCGAGGCCATTACCAGGAACGGTATTGGTCGCTTGGTCAAACAGTTTCTTGTGTTCACCGTTGATGGCGATCCGGATGAAAATGCGCGATACGAAAATGTCATTCAGGTTGCAATCCACCATTTTCTTCAACACGATCTCGACGCTGTGTTTATTGCAACAAACGGATCTGCACGAAGCGCCTTTAATAGAGTTGAGCGAAAGATGGCACCACTAAGTAAGAAACTGAGTGGATTGATTTTACCTCACGACCAATACAGCAGTCATTTATACGAAAGAGGTAACACCGTCGGCGCTGAGCTGGAGAAGAAGAACTTTGAGTTTGCCGGAAAGACTCTGGACAATTTTCCGACCGTTGCTGAATATATCGAGCCAACCAATTCAGAGCTCTTGGAACGGGAATTATCGTTCAGAGATCAAAAATGGTACAAGCCATTACTTGACTCACATTGTGAAGTGCGCCGACGACACATGCTGTTCGAAACCAAGAAGCACGTATTTCAGCGTGGTTACAGGCAGGTTTCTTCCTCCTCCTCTACCTCTCGTTCAAACAGACGAGGGACATAATGTTCCGGTACGAGCAACAGACGGAGCGTCGCACAAGTTTATATCCCTTTTTGCATCTCAAAGTCTGAAAGTAGACGACATCCTTCCCTGCTCTACAAATATCTTTCGGTCGATTCCATACGACTTGCACTGTCCGTCAGTACAATCCGTGCTTAGTGACAGGATTTGCAAGGTATGTCATATGAACTTCGTCTCTCTGGTCATGCTGCGCAGTCACTCTGTCTATCACAAACAGGTATCAGTTCCATCGAAGCGCATCAGACCAGTGAGAGTGGCTGCTCGTAGGCAACGCAAGATGATGGTCATAATCGCGAACGAGGAGAATGGGGAGAGTGCGGATTGGCTTGATGAGGAGGAGCTCGATTTGAACAAAACAAGCAAACCAAAAACAAACAAACAAACAAACAAACAAACAAAAACAAACAAAAAA
This sequence comes from Margaritifera margaritifera, assembly GCA_029931535.1. Taxonomy (NCBI): domain Eukaryota; kingdom Metazoa; phylum Mollusca; class Bivalvia; order Unionida; family Margaritiferidae; genus Margaritifera; species Margaritifera margaritifera. The sequence goes on from JAQPZY010001606.1 coordinate 1,208,135, forward strand.
ATAAATAAATAAAATAAACCCACTTATAAATTGGCACACATTAAGAATAATTAAATCGTGTGTTTAAAACGTTTCGTTTATCATGTCATTTTATGTGATCTTCATTTAAATTTTTGAGGCAAATTTAAATCCAATTGTAACAAGATCCCTTTCAACCTGTACTCAATCGCATTTGAGAAAAGCGGCGCAATTAAAACAAATCTCGTCCTAAAATAGCCCTGCGACTCGGGCCCTATTCCCGTTTGCATTTCTCGATTAATCACTGAAAGCATACTTACAAAACTTGAGCGCAAGGTCGCATACGAGACAATGAAAACATGGTGAAATAGCTTTTGTTTGTTTCAGTGTCATGGGACTTGTCCAAGGGAAAACCCAGTTCTCGCTTACTGAGTCGAGCTGAGACTCGAACTCACGTGGACAGAAGTGAGATGTGAGAGTGATCTGTAAAGGCGAGCGCCTTAGACTACTCGGCCATCCGGGGCCCCCGCTTATTTGGAGTAAGTCTATTGTGAATGTAAGGAACGTCGTAGGATCGTCAATCATAAACCGTTATAATATTTGAGGGGTGTTTTTAATTTTACATATATTTTTTTAATATTCTTCGCCGACCTTTGGGTCTGAAGAAATATCAGGTCTAGGTCGTCACTTTAACATCTTATACTGAAGGCAAAGTACATGGTACACCACATGAATTGTGTCATTCAAAAATCCCTACTTAATCCAATAATTTATGAGTATCGGTTCCTTCCTGTCAAGTATCAAATTCTCATGTCAAGATGTTGCTACTCCCCGCCCCCACTTGTATCTAATTACACCGAGGCTCTATAAAGGATAGTACTTTAAACATAGTATCCAGAGATGGTACGCCTGAGACTCACCATGGTTAATGCTACTGTGCCCTACTACTGCTGCTACACTACTACTACTATTACTCTAACCATGGATCTCACATACCAGAGGTCGATGGAGGATTAAACTGATGTTTCTACAGGAAGGGGGTGGACTAATCTGCGAGGGATCGTCGCTCAATCCCGGCGTATATTGCTGTGAGCTCTATAAGAAACCTATCTGGTTGTTGAATCTTCAGCCTTCACCTTGTAACTTCCATAGTAACCATGATATTGTAATCTCCATGATAACATTTTGTCCTGCAACCACCATAATAACGTTCACCTTTCAACCGCCATAATGAGAATTATGAAATGCGGATGAATATGCAACCAATATATCGTTTATTTCGCGAAGTATATATTAAACATAACCTTTATAATTTCCCTGCTTGTGACAAACGGATAGCATTATTTTCACAGAGTATAGATAGTGTTTCCTTTCTAGCAGTAATAGTTTTGGCGGGATATAATATTTGTCTAAACTCGTAAGTCAGACAAAAGAATGCCACGGCGATTATCAGTATATCAGTTATTGTTATTATCAAAATTAATTTCTCCAGTAATCATAGCTAATATGTGTACGTAACACAAAAGGATATGAGTCGTGACATCTGTACAACATGATGGTCCGAATTTCATATAGGATGTTACATAGAGTAATGTTCCACAGTGCGGCTTATTAAAGTCATGATCAAACTAATCTCCAGTTTTCTTTCTCTTTCTTTCTTTCATTCATATAGATTACTTCCACACCATCGCTCTCTTAGGATTTAGGCAGGTAAGCGCAAAAACACTCCAATGTTCTGGGAGAACTTCCATTGTGGCAACAGGCACCCATTCTGTTAAAAGAAAACGGTGGGGATCCTGTTCATGGTATGGCTCTCCATGCACAAGAGAACATATTTGACATCAGTATAATATGGATGACACACTTTTTAGTATTATTCTCGCTGATGATGCTAAGAGAGGTTTTTGGAAAATCTTTCTCCCGCCGGTATTTTAACCCGGAATCTTTTGCACAAGATCTCCCCAAGAGCTAAACTCGAGATCACCACTCACCTACCTCTTAACTCGAGATCACCACCTACCGACCTCTTAACTCGAGATCACCACTCACCTACCTCTTAACTCGAGATCACCACCTACCGACCTCTTAACTCGAGATCACCACTCACCTACCTCTTAACTCGAGATCACCACCTACCTACCTCTTAACTCGAGATCACCACTCACCTACCTCTTAACTCGAGATCACCACCTACCGACCTCTTAACTCGAGATCACCACTCACCTACCTCTTAACTCGAGATCACCACCTACCGACCTCTTAACTCGAGATCACCACTCACCTACCTCTTAACTCGAGATCACCACTCACCTACCTCTAAACTCGAGATCACCACTCACCTACCTCTAAACTCGAGATCACCACTCACCTACCTCTTAACTCGAGATCACCACTCACCTACCTCTTAACTCGAGATCACCACTCACCTACCTCTTAACTCGAGATCACCAGTCACCTACCTCTTAACTCGAGATCACTACCTACCGACCTCTTAACTCGAGATCACCACTCACCTACCTCTAAACTCGAGATCACCACTCACCTACCTCTTAACTCGAGATCACCACCTACCGACCTCTTAACTCGAGATCACCACCTACCGACCTCTTAACTCGAGATCACCACCTACCGACCTCTTAACTCGAGATCACCACCTACCGACCTCTTAACTCGAGATCACCACCTACCGACCTCTTAAGACCATTGTGCTTGTAGCTTTTGAATAAAACTGAATGATATTCAAACAGGCAAATAGTTTTATTTCATCCTCCTGGAGCTCAAATGGGTATCTTATCCCTCCGCGCACAAAGGAGCGCTCGCATTTATGTATTATTGATCTTCAACATAACTCACCACGTGTAGTCCATAGCCATCGTCCATGGTGACAAGACGTTATTTTAACGTAAGCACGTACCTTTCGAGACCCAGGTGGACAGTCGTTTTAACCGGTCATTCATAATAGAGAAGGGTTCATTGAAAGGAAAGGATACTGCATGTATTTCCATGTAAAATTACACATTTTTATGTCCTACTACGACAGTGGTTGGGGCATGTAGTGTTTCCATTGTCTGTTCGTCCGCTGAGGTGTCCGTCACACCTTGGTTAAGATTAGCGTTTATTTTCATTACAGGCACTGCAGTGGGGCATCCTTATTCCATTAACACATTTCTAGTTCTTGGACAAGTAATAAAAGCTTAGAATCTCCATTTCAATGATAATTATGATATTGCTCTTGATATATAATACCACTGTAAACAAACGGTATGCCATCAGATATATGTATCATTTTTAATAAAAAAGTTTTTCATAAAGCACATCCATTATTTCCGAATTGACCTATTATCATCAGATATCGTATATCAGGTGCTTGTTATAAGGGACATCTGTGCACAGCCATGCTTTATTCATGAATCTTATTACATTTAAAAGGTATAGCTAATCTACCGTTGTGTTCAGTAGATCAATAATTGTAATTTGCTAATATGTCATCGACAGGTTGTTTTCTTTATGAATTACAAAGCTTTATTTTTTCTTACCTTGTTCAGTTACCATGTACACATTGTTTCCATAAATATTTTAGTAATTTACAGCAAACATAATCAGGGTTCTAACTGAGCATTTCTAACATTTCTATTTTGGGATCTATTTATTGAAACATAATACAGTAGACTTTGCGTCAAGGAAGCAATTTTCGACAGTCATAATTAGAGCTCCGGAAATTGTGATTTTTGTATCATTAAAGCGATAGCTTATAACAGTTAAACGAGGAACATAAATGAAATAGTTAACTTAAAGAATATACAAATACATAAATACACGTACATATACAACCACCTATCTACCTACCTTCTTTCCTGTCAATCAGCCTGCCTATCTACCTACCTACATGCATACTTACCTACAGCTGTACATACATACACTTGTGCATACACACATACATACATACATACATACATACATACATACATACATACATACATACATACATACATACATACATACATACATACATACATACATACATACATACATACATACATACATACATACATACATACATACATACATACATACATACATACATACATACATACATACATACATACATACATACATACATACATACATACATACATACATACATACATACATACATACATACATACATACATACATACATACATACATACATACATACATACATACATACATACATACATACATACATTACATATATGCTTCCAGAATACTAGTATCTTCCATAATTTGCAAAAGTGGAGGACCACACATGACAACTACTGATATGGGGACTTGTGAATCCCCTTTGCCCCTGACCCCCCCACCCTTTAATGTGGCCTATGTTTAGCTTTTATCAGAAGAGCCATGGTGTTTATTTCCCTCCCAAGATCTGTCTTCCGATTGCTGAAATATTCTGTAAGTCAAACGAACATGTGAAGATATATCTCTACAATGACCTCGCATTTCAGTTTAGTGTCCTCAAAAGAAACCAGCCAGTAATATCTTGGCCATCCTGATGTTCTAGAATTTATGAAAGAAAAATGCATTATCATATTTATTGTAAATTTACATGTAATGTAAAAAAAAAAAAAAATAAATAAAAAATTCCACGACAGGTGTGAAATCTTAAAGATGCTTTATGATACATAAATATGACTAAAAGAGTTTCATCTACTGAGCATCGTTATTTTCCAAAATAACAGTCAGTTATGTCCCTACTTTCTTATTTGATTCCTATTAGTTCCAATGGTATCGATAAAGGTTTGCAACAAGATGTAGAAATACATGAACTTCGTGTTAGAGCTTTGGGGTTTGATTGGACTGACTTTATTATAGACAGACAGAGATCCACATCCATCATTTGACTGTGACTTTATCATAGACAGACTGAGAGACATACAGCCATGATTGGACTGTGACTTTATCATAGACAGACTGAGAGACCCACAGACCTTCATTTTGATTGGACTGTGACATTATCGTAGACAGACTGAGAGACCCACAGCCATGGACTGACTTTATCGTAGACAGACTGAGAGACCCATAGGTTTTGATTGGACTGTGACTTTATCATAGACAGACTGAGAGACCCACATCCTTGGACTGTGACTTTATCGTAGACAGACTGAGAGATCCACAACTTTGATTGGACTGTGACTTTATCATAGACAGAATGAGAGACCCACATCCTTGACTGGACTGTGGCTTTATCATAAATAGACAGAGACACACAGCCTTTTTTTTTCGCTCATACGGATACATCCTTTTTATAAACTGAATTTTAAGAAAAGTGTGAAATGAATGAGGGTATCAAAAGTTCCGAACAAAAATAAAGTAATCACGAAATACATATTTTCATTAAAAATTTTTTACATACTCCGCAAAAATTAAAGTACAACGCGTATGTATTTTTACTGTTTGAATTAGTGTTAACATTTTAAAATTATTTTTTAATTTTTTGCATGTGAAATTGATCGTTATCCAAAGCCAGTTACGACTTTAATAAATTTTTAAAATATAGAAAAAATTTGATATCCAGATGTCAGCGTCCAAGTATGTGTATACAAAGTCAGGGCAATGCTGGTATGTAATATTAAACGATCATACCAATTACGTGAATACAAAGTCAGGGCAATCCTGGTATGTAATATTCAACGATCATACCAAGTACGTGAAGACATAGTCAGGGCGATCATGGTATGTAATATTCAACGACCATACCAAGTACGTGAATACAAAGTCAGGGCAATCCTGGTATGCAATATTCAACGATCATACCAAGATTTAAAGTAACATTTGACCCACACAGTTTATAAACATATACAACCCCCAGGTACTTCAGAATATGCACACACACACACACACACACACACACACACACACACACACACACACACACATATATATATATATATATATATATATATATATATATATATATATATATATATATATATATATCGTCATGCCTATAACATCGTCGAGAGACATATTTTGCTATGTCTGCTTTCGAATAATATATTCAAAATGATTGTAACTCAAAGTTGGATTGTCTAAATTCTTGGCTGTATTATTTTGGTTATAATTCCTTTCATGCTATGTAGAAATATATCTAGGCATATATCTAGGCTATAATTCCTTTCATGTTATGTAGAAATATATCTAGGTTATAATTCCTTTCATGTTATGTAGAAATATATCTAGGTTATAATTCCTTTCATGTTATGTAGAAATATATCTAGGTTATAATTCCTTCCATGTTATGTAGAAATATATCTAGGTTATAATTCCTTTCATGTTATGTAGAAATATATCTAGGTTATAATACATGTTATGTAGAAATATATCTAGGTTATAATACATGTTATGTAGAAATATATCTATGTTATAATTCCTTTCATGTTATGTAGAAATATATCTATGTTATAATTCCTTTCATGTTATGTAGAAATATATCTAGGTTATAATACATGTTATGTAGAAATATATCTAGGTTTCAGAGATTTCTTTTTATATAGGCAAAAGGTCCGATTTCAAGATTGTACTTCACTCTAAGCACATGAAGTAAACAATATGTGTCGGGAGGGATAGTAACAATATGTGTCGGGAGGGATAGTAACAATATGTGTCAGAAGGGATAGTAAAATATGTGTCGGAAGGGATAGTAACAATATGTGTCGGAAGGAATAGTAACAATATGTGTCTGGAGGGATAATAGTAATATGTGTCGAACGGGATAGTAACAATATGTGTCGGGAGGGATAGTAACAATGTGTCGGAAGGGATAGTAAAAATATGTGTCGGGAGGGATAGTAACAATATATGTCAGGACGGATAGTAACAATATGTGTCGGGAGAGATATCAAAATATGTGTCGGGAGGGATAGTAACAATATGTGTCGGGAAGGATAGTAACAATATGTGTCGGGAGGGATAGTAACAATATGTGTCGGGAGGGATAGTAACAATATGTGTCGGGAGGGATAGTAACAATATGTGTCGGGAGGGATAGTAACACTATGTGTCGGAAGGGATAGTAAAAATATGTGTCGGGAGCGATAGTAACAATATGTGTCAGGACGGATAGTAACAATATGTGTCGGGAGGGATAGTAACAATATGTGTCGGGAGGGATAGTAACAATATGTGTCGGAAGTGATAGTAACAATATGTGTCGGAAGAGATAGTAACAATACGTGTCGGGAGGGATAGTAGCAATATGTGTCGGGAGGGATAGTAACAAGTATACAAAGTAAACTACATCAAAAATATTTGGATTAGCACACAAAAGATCAAATCAATATAATTTTAAGTGGTACATATTTTCATGGAAATACAATGATTAAAAGCGAAAAAGCCACCGAGTATTTGTTGCATCAATAAGAAGTATACCTTAACGATATAAAATATGAGAGGATAACTTCTGATACACATACAAGACTAATACATATGGCAGACAGTAGTATGAACACATAAAGGTCTAGGGCACCCGTTATTTGTTAGTACTTTGTCACATTTCATAAATGCGCCAGAAAAGCGGACAAAATACAGACTTTGTAAGATGTTTTAGTAGCTTTGCATTCGCTCCGTTGGTACATAAACAGGAAATAAAATTGGTAAAGACCTAAGTACCACTCAGCATGAAATTACATTTTTAAAAACCTAATTAACACTCAGCATGAAAAAAGAAAATGACTCAAAATAATAGCGAGTACTTAAAAACTATCCATTTCAATGCTAAGTTATTGACATTACATGATCATATTCTAAAAGCAGAGCTAACAACTGAGCCAGAGTTTAGATGGTAGATAGAGCAAATAAAAATTACTAGGTACAATTTTACCAAGCAACAAACTTGAACTAACTAGATAGTCCTTGGTTACTGAAGATAAACTTACATTCATAATCGACTTGAACATCTCATTCAAATTAAATTTATAGGGCGGCTCTATCTTGAATCCTACAATCATAATCGACTTGAACATCTCATTCAAATTAAATTTATAGGGCGGCTCTATCTTGAATCCTACAATCATAATCGACTTGAACATCTCATTCAAATTAAATTTATAGGGCGGCTCTATCTTGAATCCTACAATCATAATGGACTTGAACATCTCATTAAAATTTAATTGATACAGCGGTTCTATCTTGAACCCAAAAATTTGGAATAACACCATACTGTAGGACACAATGAAAGCAGTATCGAGTGCTGAATGATGTGGGATGGTAATAATGCTTTTCATTTCTCTCTTACGTTCAGAAAAAGTAATATAATATTTTCATTACATTTCTTCAGTGTAACTATTTTGTTAATTGACTTGTGAAACTATTACTTTTGATTTGATTAGTTCAGTTTTTGGTTCTTCAAATTTAGGTTGGACAGGCTTTGGCTCAAAAGCTTTAATTACTAGGAAGATTGTTAAATGTGCACAGGCGAGAAAACCAGTCTTCATATAGACTCCACATTGCAGTAATAGTAAACAATAGGTTTCAAAACAAAATAAAAATTACAGTTACTACGTAAGCGCTAAACGAAGCAACCGAGAAAGTCAGAATGATTCTAGAGAGGAGTTGGTCTTGTGCACAGTACATGCATTGGAAGTCTCGTGACACAATGGTAAACAAATAAGTAAACAAATTAGCAAATGAGCCACCATATGTGTACGAATGAAGCAGCTCAGGTCATCCTGAAAGGTCTTGGGAAGGAGTTGGTCTCGCATATGACTTGCGTGGAGAGACACGTGAAATTAAGAAATAATTCGAAAAATCTGCCTATTTGATTTTGTAAAAGTTCAGCATGACATAAATATCAGGTTATGAATAGACCACCACAGGATAGAGAGAATGTTGAATATAGGGAATTATGTCATTGAACGTTTCTTTGACATTTTCCATACCAATTTGGACATGAAATATGCAAAAAAAAAAAAAAAAAAAAAAAAAAATTAAAAAAAACCCCCAAAACAACAAACAAACAAAACAAGTGGATGTTTGTCAGGATTGAATATTTAACACTGCACGTAGACAGATATCAATCAATAAAAGTAAGCTCCTATCTTGATTTCCCTGAATTGGTAAAAACAGAACAAGCAAGCTTGCATAAACATAACGATAATAAGGATGACATACGTTTTTCTAGGCAGTTTAATCTATACTAAATACTTTGAGTGATGACGTAGATAGACAATAAAAATATAGTTTGGTTATATATAGTCATTGTTTTGACAGATGCCCTGCAACACTACAGTGCATTATAAAATGTTACGCGAATATGATATCTCCGTAAACATGTATGAAATAGTTGAAGATAAATGCATTAGAGCAGTTAGAGTGTCAGAAAAAAAGATAAGCATATTCACACTTTGATTCTGTTGGCTGAAATGAAACAATACCGTTATGTTGTCATAAAAGATATATGCAGACTAATATCATCACAAATAAGAACACCTGATGAGAGGAAATACATCTGTAAACAATGCTTGATTTTTTTTCAGCGCACCACAAAAATGTTCAGATCACAAAAGACTATGTTACAGTGTAGACACAAAAGACTATGTTACAGTGTAGACACAAAAGACTATGTTACAGTGTTGAAACAAAAGACTATATTACAGTTTAGACACAAAAGACTATGTTACAGTGTAGACACAAAAGACAATGTTACACTGTAGACACAAAAGACTAAGTTACAGTGTTGAAACAAAAGACTATATTACAGTGTAAACACAAAAGACTATATTACAGTGTAAACACAAAAGACTATATTACAGTGTAGTCAGTACGAGAGGACGAGTGGTTTTCCTGAACCCTGATGCTATATTATATCCGATAGCGCGGCGTCATGTAGCAGAGGTCTGATTGTCTAGACATTTATAATAAATTCCGAAACATTCAACGTATTAAACAATTTTATCACATACGGAGGAAAGCAAAAGAAATAATTAAATAATTACTTTTTACACTTTTACATACCTCTACAGCTGAAGATTGCTTCCGTAAAGTGGTCAGCTCCCTGACAAAGCTCCTATGCATTGTAACGTTATGTAGAAACACAGCACTATATGTGTGTAGGACGTGGTCAAACCCACGGCCTGAGAACACGGGCTAAGCGGGCCCACACTGCCAGCACTTTGCATGTTCTGCATCAATGAAACCCAATATATATTGATGTTCATATATAATACAAAGGTAGTTTGTGCACACAATTCCGTCACATTGTCCTTGCTATAAAAGACTACTACAAACCGTGTATTCTCTTTGATCATAGAATTGTACTTCTGTACGATCACTCACACATATATTTTAATATGTCTTCTACTAAAAGCTAGCTTGGTTAAATGAGTTGCTTTCTGTTAAAGTCGTCAAGATTCTTATCGTCATCAGTTTGAAAAAAGTATTGGTTCGTTGATTCATATCAACGTGTAACTCTAGCCACTTGTCTAATTTATCTTATGGGTCTGGTCACATATGTATCTTTGAATATGCACTTTCTATCGCAGGCAATGTTCCATAGAAAAATTGGACAGATGCTAACGATGTGATCAAACAAGTCTTTGTATTCGGTCTGTAACAAATTTAGTGCAAACAATGTTTTACCACAATTAGTCACTCCACAAATGATCATATTATAATTCTTACAAATACACTGATACATGTCTAAAATGGACCTGTTATGAGGTTCTTACAAGTACATTGATACATTCAATTGTTTTGAATGTTAACCTAACCATCTGAACGAAACAGATATATATTTTGTGAGCGTCAGTATTTTCTTTTCTGTTGATTTGCAAATTGTTACCTTGCTGCACATTGGCTCATTTGAAACCATTACCATGTAGTCTGTTATCGTGTGTACTTCTCAAATCAGGCAAGATGTAGTGAATGTCAGCGAATTATTGCTGACATTTAGGTTGCTCTGTTCTATGTTCTTTTGTTGAACATCAATAAAATACTTAGTGGCCTCTGTAAACTGTTGCCTCAATAAAAAATCCTGAGAATACACCATGTGTTGGAGTCCTTATATAGTCACTGAGATCTTCTCTATTGCGAGTTGTAAAATGTTCGGGATTCCTTTCTCCACTCTTTTTGCACAGTATCAAAACAGCCTAGCTCATACTGGTAATATCAAAAAAAAATTACGTTAGTTAATGGTGTATTGGCTGTTATGCCTATGATTCTATTGCTTTTGTTATGTAGTCATAACAAAGCGAGTCAATATTTGGAGTTGTCATTCACCGATTGAACAATTTATTCAAAAGAAATTATATCATAATGTAAAAAAAAAAAAAAAATGGTTTCCATTTTATAGTCCTGGTTACCACCTTTTATCACTTCAGACCCTTTGGCGTGTTCAAGCGTTCAATTTTAAAATCTGAAATCTCGTGGTATAGCACATGGATACAGTGGACAATGATCTATTAGTATTTGAAAGTCAAGTGGCATACTAAACTTCATTGTATACACTATAAACTGAACATTTTTGGTATTAATGTGTTGCGCGTTACCAGCTCTTAGTCTTAACTTCCTCAATTGTTCACTCATGATACCTTGCTCAGTTCTGTTTATACAAACCATTAAACGTATCCACAAATCTTTGTATTTAGTGCAAATGTCGCAGTCATTTAACTTGAAAAGATCAATATGATATAGTTATGTCTTTAAAAAGCATTCTTCCTAAATTGTTACCACCGCATTGTTAGCATTTCCTTTAACCTTCATGTCAAATGACACGAAACAAACTACCAGGTACAATCATAATATTGGGCTTAATTTTTTAATACAAACTTGCAATGTTTGCTCTGGATTAATGATGCTGTGTGCATGAGTTATACAATAATGTGTTTGATTGAGGTATTTAACTCCCCAGCTTGTTAGGAGTTATGTATTTACCGTACGTCGACATTTTCGCTAGTGAATGTGCTAACAAAAAGCCTAAAAAATATGTAAGCAACATACATGCTAACCCTCATTACAAATGCGGTGGATTCGTATTTTACTTGGTCATGTAAGGATTGGTAAAAATAATTAATTTTAGTTTGCCTTTCTTTTTCAAGTGTTGGTTTATCATTTAAACCATGTCTTCCATCATCACTATCAGTAGACAAAATACAGAGAAAAAACATCGTCCAGGTTGTTCAAATACTGAGTGACCAAACCTTCCTCTCTGAATCTTTGTATTCAAGTAGTCAAGCGCCTTGGTCATATTTTCATTGAAGTCTTCAGTTTTTCTATGGTATTCCTCTAGGTTTTTATCTTGTCTCATTCGTAACTCATTATCCCCATTAAGTATCAAACAACTTAAACACATATACTTGTCCCTGTAAATGCTAAACCGTTAGCTATTGCTCCTCCAATCATAATTTCTGCTGCTGCAGCCGTTCTATTTAAGAGCAGCAAATATTGATACTGCTTCTAATGTATATTTTAGCTTTTGAAAATGATCCCGTTTTCAATTATAACCCAACAAGTAAAATATTGTTCTCTTCCAGATAGAATGCACGTGTTTCTCTTACACTGTGAAGCATATTTACGTGTTCTTTTTTGAGCTATATTGAACAAGCAGTACGTTGGTGGCTGATGGAGAACAAATTACAGACTTCAATAACTTCTTTAAAAGCATGGTGTATTCAATAGTAACAGCAGATATTAATATCGTGTGATAAAGTGTGTTCATTATGTTTCTTGTTTCGCCAGACATGTTGCTATTTAGCAAACTGGAAAACATACTTAAAGTTCTGCTAGTAATGCATGTTTGATTTTAAACTTGATTGTACGTTGATAACAATTTTGTCAGATAAAAAGTGTGTGGAATCAGTTAGGCGTGAAAATAGAATGATTACATTTTTGCAATTTCTTCAATGCACATTGTTGATGGTGGATCTATTGACATTTCATACAGATTTTTCAAAATCATGCTGTATGCAGCTGCGAAAACAAATTTAAGTGGTGCCGCGTGGTAACTTTATGTTAATGGGGGGGGGGTTCCTTCACTAGACATGCTGTAATTTATCTAGCCAGAAAGTTAGTCAACTTAAAGTTCTGTTACAACATTTTTGGTATTGCATTATATGATACTTTCATGGTTGGATTTGTCCCTTGTGTTTTGGTCTATTAATCAGTTATTTATTAACATCTTTTACAACTGTGTGTTTAAGTGTTTAAGCAACCTTACGCTTTGACCAAATGAACAAGATTCCCATAAAATCAACTCCATCACCTGTGAAATTATAGATTGTGCTGTTTGAGATCGTTTCATTTCTTTCGTGTTGTGATTTTCCACTTAATATTACAGCATTTTGTTCCTTCTTCAAACGTTCAACTTTGACTCGTTTAGAAGCCTGTAAACGTTTCCTAAGTTGCCTATCAAGTTCAACTCTACGTAGATCATTTTGTCCTTTGCGAAAGAAGTTACTTCTCTAGGTCTTTGGTTATCTTGTGTTCATTTTGCATTTTGACTTCCACACCTTCTATTTATTTTACGACGAAATTTGTAAGATATATCAACTTAAATCTGAACCTATACAAAAATTAGTTACAAGTGACTTACCGTATTACAATACATAGTGAAAATACTTTGAAATGGAATCAGGTAAATAAAAGAGCTTAACCGAATATTATAGAAGAACCAGCGGTTATTATAAACTGTGTCCTAATGCGCACACAAAAGTTCATAGATAGAAATGGAGAGATGAAAAGAGAGAGTACAACCAAGAGTACATGAGAAAATACATGAAACAAAGATACCACAGTGCTGAAAACTTCAGTTTGAATCAAGTGACAAGAGGTAGAATTGTACAAACACTAAGGAAACATAGACACACACACACAACATTGAAAATACTCGATGTCCTTTCTGTCGATTATTATCAGAGATGGCTAAACTTCACATTTGTCTGATCCTGACCAGCAAAGAAAATGTTTTCACTGACTGAATACAAGATGTATATTAGCCAGCGAAAACAAATATATAAAACAAATGCCAACATGCCATTCAGTGAGGGGGATAAAAGATCACAAGAAAAACATTTAGTCATTCAAGATGACCAACTTTATCATTAATCAAATTTTGAAAAGTATTGCCCAATCTATTTTCCCCGTACAACTTCATTGAAGACCAAACCGCTATTCCAGTAATGGCATCTGTTGTAACGAGCGTGGTTAAAGGCACAATTGTATTAACAATAAAGTAACCGGTTCTCATTTTGAATATCAACATTTTTGCAAACTCTTTTATTTCCATATTGCCTTCAGCTGTCTTGTTGAATTCTACACGCTTAAACGTTATCAAATTAGCATTCAACATGGATAGAGGCACGCCTGGCTTAAATTATGAAAATCCGGTGAAATATCTAATTCCATTGGATGTCATGTAGTCATCTTTAAATTCATTATGTGAAATATCCAAGTTGTCAAGTGGCAGAATTTTGTTGATCGGTGATGTCACAGTGTAAATTACAACATCTGAAAATGATTTTTGCAGCTCTGGCATTGATAAATATTTCATAAGTCTTTTTTACTCAATTCTCATCTATGTTTTCCAAATGTTTTTCGGTCAAGCTTTTACCGGTTATTTCTTTGTATGTTCCATGTACAACTGGAATATTTTATTCCTGTTTGTATTCTTTAAGGTTGTGTACTATTCCAGGATAAATGGATCTTGTTTGTCTTCGATAAATCCCAATTCTATTTCCAACTGTAACTTTTCCTTTTTCTTGCTATTTAAGTAACCAAAAAGCGGCAAAAGGTGGTGAAGATTTGGAAATGACAAACAACTTGAAAATCTTTAATATGCAGATGATGATATGGTAGATACACACATTCAAACAGGAACTGATAATTTTGTTAATATTGCTAAGGGTTAAGATCAAAATATCGTTCGTTTTATTTCGGACTATCATCTATAAAAAGAAACTAAGTCTGATTGGAGGTACTATTCAGACAATATGGCCACAAAGTAGGATCCGACGTTATAAGCAACTATACGAGAGGTATGCATACAGATAGTAAGGGTGATATATGGCTCAATCCAAAGACAAATACGGTGATCCAATTCATGTAAGGATCACCAAATATGCCAATGTTAAAAGATAGTATAATAGAGAGAAAAGCCGAAGGTTCTGCTTTTGTTAAAAAATAAACGATAAGGATGTAGCAAACAAATACTTGATATTCTTCCCGAGGAGATGAATTTCAGGGGATATTAAATAGACTTTGAGACATAAAAGAAACGGGAAATCTTTTGGAAAGTCTAACTCTTCCTACTTTCACTATAGCAGATGAATTTTTGGATTGATTAAATATATTTGAAGCAGCAGAAGACCGTCGGGAATGTACTTGGGAAATTTAAGTGGCAGAGACACACTCTAAATATCCGATTGAACCATCAATTACTATCAGACAACCAATATAAGTACCTGAGGAAACAGATATGTAAAACAATAAACACAAATGAACCACCGGACCAGCTGGTAAGAGAAGCAGACACTATAATCGAAGACAACCACAAAAAAGCGGAGAACTTCCACCTGAAGAGAAAATATTATTTACAACCGAAGAGAAACAAAATTAATGGGATAAGTAATTGCTGTAGAAGTTTTCAAAATCAAAATAGAATCCATGAAATTTTATTTTAAAATGCATGAAAAACAGATTGAAGAGCAAAACAAAAGATACAAAAATCAGCAGCAGAATTACCTGGAATTATTGGAAGTGCGATAGGTAGGTTATTAAATATTGTTCAAAAAAATGTTTCGTTACTTTTAGAATGCGTTATGTTACTTGTCTTGCCATTTGTTGGTTTGTTACTTGCATTATTGGTCAAATTAGTAAATTAAGCGACTACAAAAGTTAAAGGCTCATAATCGGTTCTAAAAACTATGAGTATCCAAATAAACGATATTTTGTTTACTTTGTGACGAATGTTGTTGTTTTTTTCTTGGGTTTTTTTTGGCGTTTCTAATGGGACTTTGTCCACACGTACGCTTTGTGTCCTTGTCACACAACTTTGTGATCACCATGTGTCTTTTAACATCAAAGAATGTCATAAAATTGAAAGACCTGAGAGTTAAACCATCGTCATCATAGTCAAAGAATGTCATAAAATTGACAGACCTGAGAGTAAGACCATCGTCACCATAGTCCTTCTTCTCTATATAATTATTACTCACCTTATCTTCGTGTTTGTCCTCTACAGGCACGGTTTGTTTATCAGCCCTTGGAATACTTTACTTGGTTAAATTGGTATTGACAGTAGGGTTAAATTCCAGTTTAAACGAGTCACTGGATTTCTGTAAATTGTTCTTGTATTCAACTATACTACCCATTTTCATTACTATGTCACTGGGTAACAAAAAACAAACAAACAAACAAACAAAAAATACAGTCTCCTCCAACAGGATAGTTCAATTACCCGTTTTACTCTATTATGTTCTGCTGGAATTTTACCTTTAAATTTTAATCTGTATCGTAACCTTGCTGTCCTAGAAATAATGGTTCCGTCAACTTTTTAACACCGTCTAACACCGTAACAACGGATGGAGTAATATATATTACCTTTTGAAACTGTGCATCTAAGATCCAAATTGCATAGAATCTAATACCTTGATTCAATATAAATATTTCCTTATCTATCAAGCCATTACTTTCTTGCAGAAAGACGTATGTACAACCTGTAGGTTCTTCTTTTCTCCCCATCAGTTTCTTTTCATCAGCTGCCAGTCTCCAATACCAAAAAGTACCAGTCCCATAGTTATATTTACGTTTGTAATGGGCTAACACAACAGCTGATGTAGGTTCCCCCAAACCATGATGTACAATTGTATGTTCTTCCTGCACATTATCGAACAAGTACTTATTTTTGCCCTTGACGTATTTCCAGTCATGCAGTGGAGGAATGTTCAAATTGTTGCAGATCAAATTAAATTTTTCAAATCTATGCTCTCGTTATTTGATTTGAGTATCTTACATTCATACAGAAGCTTTCTCATCTGAAAATGAACGTGAAATTTGTATTCTGATTTCGGTAACTCTTGTATGTTTCTGTCTATCAAATGCCAGTATGAAATACCGCAACCAGCTAGTGTCATCCATACTGCCCTGTTTAGTTGATTCTCGTAAAATGTCATGTCACACTGTGATCTGTATTTTTGTTTATTGATTCATCGCTATGACATTTTAAGTGTAGTTTTCAGAAATGTTCAGTGGCTTGTATGTGAAAAATCAGTATCAGTATAGTAAATTTATATCTCGTTCAATATTTATGACATTATCCTGTGTTATTGGAGAGTGAGACTGAATTAAAGGACAAGGATAATGGGCTGTACTGGTTAGTTGTTTAAATCTAAAGTCCATTACCTAACATCCGAATATATGTGTGTAATTAGCTTCTCTTGTGCCTATACATTGATCCATTATTTACTGCTTTTCCACGCTCACATATAATTCTCTACTTCATTTTGCTAAGTAGACGTTTCATTTCCACCATTGTAATACCATATTGATCTCATTTGTTTTACGTAATCTCTGCATATCTGGTCAATTGTATTTCGTTTTTCTTTTTTCTCCACCAGCTTTCTTTGTGACATTTGTAGCATTTTACAACTGTTGATATATCTATTTGTTCCATTTCTTTCAGTAGCTATATCTTCATTACTTTAGGATGTCTGTGAAAACTAGATCTTCAAAATCTGTATATCTGCACACAATGAAAAGTGTAGCTGTTTTTACTTCATGGCGTGAAATATGTTTTCAAATCAACTGATTCTGGTTACTTTTGTGATAATTCGGTGTGACTGAAGGTTGGATTGATGTGCTAAACTTTTTCATCGTAAAAGGTTTAACCATGAAAAATGCATTGTTCATTGAGTATTTGTGTGATTCGCTGCTAAACTTTCTTTGAGTGAAGTTTGAGAAGTTTAAATTCTTTGAGTGAAGTTTGAGAAGTTTAAATGTCCTGATGACTGTATTAACGTCTATTCGATTTTCATTGACTTTTATTTGGTTCAAAGTCTCCTAGACCAACTTATAGTCTTTTACTATGTATTTGTTTTTCAGCTTTCTTTTTTAAATATAGTTTGAAACAATATCATATTCTCGAATGTTGTCTCTTTTCATTTCATCTAATATGTCTTGTATTACATTGATAGGACAGTGTGTTCAATCGTAGTCGCATATTCACGTTTTTCATGTGTACCATTTTGTTGTTTCATTGTGATGATTTCACGCAGTTTTTATTCTATTTTTTGTCTCGTTCAATTTGTTCCCACAATTGATTGATATTTGTGTAAGCATTGACTTTTGGCGTGATCAGCAATCCAACAGAACATCCATCTACAACATATAATTTTATTTTCCATAATTTGCAACCTTGTTTCCATCCTTTCAAGCGTATGAATGATTTCAGATCGATGTGAAAGTTTGTCATTCCAATGGATGACTAAAAAACAGCTATTTTGTATACTGAGTCACTCTATGCAGTTTTGAATCTGAACTGTTTTGTCACAAATTATATCACAATTATGATTTGGCAAAGTTAATGAGATATTCAAGTTGTGCCCTACATTTAGCCATATGCAAACTTGTTTATTTGTCTACATCAAATATGTAATTTAATACCTCCTGGTACTGCACAGTTTTGATAATCTTGCTATCAGGATCGATATTTCTTATCTCTATACTTTCATCATTCATTGCAATCTGTAAATCATCATCATTCCTGAAAAAAATGTAAGCTATCTTTTCGATGTTTGAAATAGGCAAATCAACATTTATATTATACCGAATCCTGTTTGTATGACAACTCATTGAATATTTATATCACCGCTCTAAAACTGTTGATTTGATCACAATGCAGCTTTGATCCATTATTTATCTTGTTTAAATAATTTCAATTATTATGTGTTGTAATTTCTCAGTAGCACAATTATAACATTTTATCAATCGATTTAATGTAGCAGTCATGTTTCAAATATCACGTTTGTATGGTGTATTCAGTAGTAAGGCACATAGGAGGCTTTGAAAACATCTTTGAAAATCCAGCAGTTTAGGAAGTGGGTTCGTATTCAATGGTATTTTTGTTTTATGCAAAATGTTCAGAAAGTAGTCTCGTGTTTTGTTTTTTTTTTTTTTTGTTTTTTTTTTGCAGGAAGGTTTCAGTAGAGTATATGGCTGATGACCGAGATGGTATTCGAATTAATCAGTCAATCATTTTATTTTATTTGTTGGGCATCCAACAACCCACGCAAAAACAAAGTCTTTAATATTTTCAATTGAACTAGTGGTCTCATGCTGTCATGAGCCATATACTCTCCTAGTTTGAAATGAATGCAAAAGGTTTTGGTTCCAATTTCACTCGCCATATGTTCATTTGTTTGTAACCCTGTAATGTTCTTTATTATAGTCATTAGTTTCTTGTAGTGTTAGCAAAGTGCTTATTAGTAATGTGCCTGTTGTATGGAGAGTATATGGCTCACAAAGGACAATGAATTTAATACGGTTCTTTGCAAGCATATAATCGTGATTTTTTTTTCTTTTCTCTTTTTTTCGTTCTTTTTTCTTTTTTCTTTTTATTTCTATTATTTTCAACTGATGACGGCAATCCTATAAACTGATTATAAGTGGATTTTTCTTTAATTTATTTTATTTTGGCTTTTCTTCCATTTTTAAGTGCATGCCTTTATTCTTTTGAAGCTGTTGTTCTACGTGGGAAAGTTATATTTGTATTCAGAATAAGTGAATTGGGCGCTTTTTATTTTCCTGAATGTACTTTGCAGTAAAACAAAAACCAAAATAAAAGGAGCTAAAAGAATAAGAGGATTTTAATTTATGTTAATGTGTGTGGAAAAAAATTCATTCCGAAATGCAGATAAATTTGTAGCCTGTCGCTGTTTTTAATCAAGAGAATAACAATCATATTAAAACCCTATAAGAAAATATATATTAATCTATGATTGTTCTCGTGAACTTTCTGAAACGGTTCCAGGGGTAAGGTTTGAAAATTATCAAATGATATATATTTAACATGCACTAATTCGCATTCATCCAGATATATCTATCTCTGCGTACTTTCCAAGTGCCAAATATCGCCCAAGGAATGGTATCAGAGCACTTTAAAGGGGTGGGGGAAAGAGGTAATTGTTCAAAGTAGACTAATCACCAAACCAGAAATAAGATGATTGTTCAACATATCATCTTGTATACAGAGATTTTCTTTTTAAAATTTCACCACTTCGTAAGAGAACAATTTTTGACTGATCGTGAAAATGTACGACAATTGCACAGAAAACAGTGAAGTCATAACAATTTTAATTTTGCATGTTATATAGAAACACTACATATCTGTCTAATACACGGAAATCAGATGAGCTTCATGCAAATAAAGTTTCACCACAGCCTGCTCCTTCTGTTCAAGTATAACCGGTGATGCAATACAAGGTGACAGGGTTAGGGTCATTTCGGGTAATGGAGTGATTTATAACAGCTAACAAGAGATTCTCACAATCAATCAAAATGCAAAACCAAGCGTGAACAATAAAGGCTTTTGTTTTATTTCAAACCACAAAGAACAATGTTTGTTATTCTTGAGATATGATTGGTTAGAGTAAGTTTTTCAACCAATGCCAAGCCTGAAATAGTCGCACAAAACATTGAGATTTTACATGCATAATCATCTGAGGAGGCGAGTGTAGAGTCCACTTAGGAGACATGTTACTTCTCATAATTGGGTACCTTCTTATATTTTCCATTCAATTTAATTCAGTTCAATTTAATTTGTTCATATCAACAAAAAATATATTACGAAGTCGAGGACAGACAAGGAAAGAAGCGTACATGACAAGTTTTGCAAAAAAGCTCCTTGCCGTGTATTCAACGCATATGCACAAAGCACTCATACATGAACATAGCATTATTAAGTAAATTAATTGTACGAAAATAAAGTCATTTCAACAGGCCATGAGATATTTAAAAACAAAATTCCAATTCGCTCTTTAATTCTTGTGTGGCTGGAACATTTTGCCGTAAAACATCTTTGTTTTGCCATCGATTTCTGCCGCTATTCCGTAATTTTATAATGAGAAGCTCAGTAACAATCAATACAGAGAAACTACACTTGGTAGAGAATGGCCGTGTCCAGCAAGATTTAGGATTATGAAAAGCATCTCAACTAAACCTGCAGATCTCTGTGATATTGTCCACAAAAACAATAGCCAATTTTTCCAGGTCTGATATTAACATTTCTCATCAACAGGACCCAAAACGTATTAATTTGTTATGCTTCTAAATTTCCCCGACTACCCAGATGTTCACTGCGTATGTCTAAAAACGTATACGTTCTTCATATTATGTCTTTTACGCAGATTTATTGGCCTTGATCAGAACAAAATGATTAAAGCATAGCTTTCTGGAGTTATCTGGAGTATTAATAGCATTACAATATTCCCCTTTTGGGATTCGTTCCTTTAGCATTATTATATGTGCATTAAGGTAATTCGACTTGCTTTATGAAAGCTGCATATTGCAAGCCACCCATTTGTCTGAAGCTTTATTACGTTTTCCTCTTTATGCCTCAGTTGTATCATCTTCGCAAGCCGAGATTCATAGATACACTTCGTTCGACATCTACCCTTGGCATATGCTACTAGTCCAAACATAGGTTTTAATAAGTGTTCTCTTGCCTATGAAAGAGTTACTGCCCGTAGCAAGTTAAATCAATTGACTAATGAAAGTGCTCATATCATGTCAGCTATTCCATGGTGTCCACATGCTTTCACTCGAAAGAAAAACGTGTATGTGAAGAGTTTGAACTGGAAAAACTGACATGCGAGAGGTGCTGTTGTCTACAGAGGCCACGTTGCCTATTCCCAACAATGCGAGAAGTAATCTGATCAGCTTCTTCCAGCAGCATCCAATCAGAGGGCAGAGCTGAAGATACTGTTTTTAGACAGCTATATATGCCAAGGGTCAAAGTGCATCCAATCAGAGGGCGGAGATGTAGATACTATTTTTGCTTAAGTTCAAAGTGCATCCAATCAGAGGGCGGAGATGTAGATACTGTTTTTGCTTAAGGTCAAAGTGCATCCAATCAGAGGGCGGAGATGTAGATACTGTTTTTGCTTAAGTTCAAAGTGCATCCAATCAGAGGGCGGAGATGTAGATACTATTTTTGCTTAAGTTCAAAGTCCATCCAATCAGAGGGCGGAGATGTAGATACTGTTTTTGCTTAAGGTCAAAGTGCATCCAATCAGAGGGCGGAGATGTAGATACTGTTTTTGCTTAAGGTCAAAGTGCATCCAATCAGAGGGCGGAGCTGTTGATACTGTTTTTGCTTAAGGTCAAAGTGCATGCAATCAGAGGGCGGAACTGTTGAAACTGTTTTGAGATAGCTACATATACCAAGGAACAATGAAGTGAATCAACGACCCGTTGCTAGCAAAGATGTAGTTTTATATGCCCATACCTCATTTTTAGATCTTTGAAACTTTATAAATCTTTAATTTTTAGAAACTTATCTTTCTCCTTTGCGTCAAGTTAGACTGATAAGAGATTTTGTAATGCAAAGACAGGAAATATGTTTACCGTTTAACAGCGCATGCCCCACTTTCATAATTCATATGTACTTCAAGAACAAAACTCGAATTTTTAAACTCATCAACTGAAAATAATATAAAAAAATATTCTTATCAACCTTTGTTTTAGAACAGACTTGTCGGTTTTAGTCATAACCTGAACACATTTTTATATATTCTGCATTTATATGCATTGCATTTTTCAAAACATATTTGGAACTTAAATCAGGTGTAAGTGGTTGGGACGAAGAATCGTTGAGTGTTTGCATTTGTTAAACACGAAAAGAAAACGGTTATTACTACATTCTGGGCCAATATGGCCAATGGCGAAATGAAAAGTGAAAGATTCACGGTAATTTCGGTTGCTATCGTTAGATAACACTGAACAAGCGATTTTCCTCAACAATCGAATTATAGAAATAATCGTGAACATTATGGTTTTTAAAATGTATATAAACCAAACATCTTTTACTTGTTGCAAATGATAGGATCGCGAATTTTCCATTGCGCTCTCTTGATAATTTAGTGGCACGAACATTTTTCTGTGAGACAAAGGTATCTTTTACTTTGAGCCACTTTTGGAAAATTCTCTTTCAAATATGAAGACTAACGGTCTAATATTCTAATATAAAAAGACCGATCAGAAAGTATCCATTGTTTTCCTCCCTAATTGAGAATGCTCTCAACGGTTCCTCGCGTAATATAAATACAGCTATATTTAGGGTGACCACTGACAGAACTCAAGACTACTGGACACTCCTTTGCACACACGCAAAAATTATCATGTTAAGAAGGGGACACACCAGCTGAAAACCAAATTGTCCGGTATAAAACTAGACGAATGGCCACCCTAACTACATTGCTATAACAAAGGTCTTTTGCATAGATGGATTTGCTTTAATCCGGGTGTAATTATCTAGGGATAGCTGTATTGACTTACATGGAATATATATACTACTCCAAGCTTTTCCATTTAGTATTACTTCGTATGTACATCAATAACAATCAAATTTTTCATTCTGAAACAACAAAGCAGTCATTTGTTTGTCTCCTTCATAGCATAGTTTATAAATACCGGTATTCATTCCTCTGAAGAAATCCTTGAAACTTATATATATATATACCTTTAATTTCGTGAAGATCATCTCATTCCTCTTTATGTAATATATGACAGACAACTCTTTTAAAAGCTTTCTTTTTAAAAATAAGGATTAGGAATCATTAAGAAATATAAATTTCCCCAGCTTTTATAAACATCTCATCTAATAAGCACATATTCAGACCAAATTTTCGGAACTAATTAATTTTTGAAATTTGAAAGGAAACATCCCTTTTTTAATGTATGATTTTTTTTTTTTTTTTTTTTTTTTTAATTGTAATTTATTCACTAGCTGAACACATATATTTAGGGACTAATTGCTGAGTCAGTACTCCGCAGTAGTGGTGCCTGATCTTTCGTCATCTTGATTAAGATAATACGAGAGTACTTGGCTTTTTTGAAACATGGTAATTATCTAAGTGCGTGTACATTTTGCCTGTCGATACACGTGCAAAATGAATCTTCTAAGATTCATTCGTGGGAATCAGTGGAGCGGAATATGAGGGGTATTTGAAAAGTTCTGAATATTTTGTTACAGATTTTTTGTTTTGTTTCTATGAACCTGTGAATACATTTAAATTCGATCGATAGACAAAATAACTTTCTATAAAATGATCTGCAGCTGCACATGCAGCACGCCGGACACCTGTAGATATATGCGTGTGACCTAGCATAGGTAAATGACAGTGACCTAAAGATGTCAGAAAAGATAAACAATTCTGCTACTTAGCAAGATCAAACCGTAAAATCCGGGCGCTCTTAGGGTACTCTCTGACTGATATCAAGGCCGACTTGGATGAAGTTTACGAATGTAATTCTCTGTCATATTCTACAATTTTGAGGTGGTTTCATCGGTTTAAAGATGGAAGCGGATCCATGAAAGAAAACCCACGTTCTAGAAGATCGTTGGTTGCGATTGGTGAGCGGGAAGTGGCTGCTGTGAAAGCAACAGATGAAAATGCTCGCTACACAGTGGACGATATTTACTTTATCACGGGCATTAATTCGGCAGCTAATTTTAATATACTAATAAATCATTTGAAGCTCAAAAAGGCTTGTGCAAGTCGAGTCCCGCGTTTGTTGACGGCTGATCAAAAACAGACTCAGGTTGAAATCGCCAAACAGTTATTCGCCAAATATGAAAAGAGTGACCATCGAGGTTTGAATGAGATTGTCAAAGGTGATGAAACATTGATTTACTTGTTTAAACTCGACTCAAGAGAAAACGAGCAGAGACTACAAATCGCGTGACGTAGTCGGACTGTCAAGAGATTTTCATTCCCATTATTTTTCGATGCAAAAGGCCCGGTCGTCCAGGCACCTGTACCTGACTCTGCTATTTTCACTGGACTTTCTTGTGCCTCCAAAGTGTTGCCAAAAGATGTGGAGCACTACAGAACCACCCGTTAGCGCACCCGTACCTGCGGAATCCATCTACTCCATGACAACGCACAGGTGCATAAATCCGCCGTCTTTACAGACTTCCTGAAGGAGCACAGCATCCAAACTTTCCTCACATCTTCCATACAGCCCTGGTTTAGCTCCAAGTTATTTTGGCTGAATCCCGTTATCAAAGATTTTCTGAGAGGCAGATGATTTGAAAGCCGCCATTCAGTTGGAAGTGCAGTTTCCCAGTGTTTGAACAATATACCCAAAAAAGTAATATACAAAAAAGTGATTACAAAATGGCATTTAATAATCGCATAATCCGACTAAGAAAGTGTGTAGAGGTGCATGGTGCGTACTTTGAGGGGATGCACTGAAGTATACTGTTCACTAATAAAGAACTTTGTTGAACAGCGCAATAATATTCAGAACATTTTAAATACTCCTCTTACAGTAACGCGGTCTGCTGGATATTTGTTTCCTCTTGTTTAAATGATCTTTCAAAAGCTCCATTAAGTTTGGTATGAGCAGTGGCGGCGCGAGGGTTTGAGGTGCCCGGGGGGCAATGTTCTTTAGTGGCGCCTCTACTTTGCCACAGAGAATAATTTTTATGTCAGTTGCCAACCTACCTCCCCCTCCCCCCCCCCCCAATCTACGCCACAGTTACAGCTAAAAGAAAAAAGAAAAAAAGCTCCAGACGGCGTCCCGCTACCTCGCCGGGCGCCCTGGGGCAATTCCCCCTCCATGACCCTCCCTCCCCTCGTCGCGCCACCACTGGGTATGAGATAGAACTGCAATGGATAACAAATTTAGGACTGGAATACTCGAAGTGGCACACTCGACTCGGTCTCAAGCACTCGAAACTGTTGTCACCGACGGCACTGTCTCCAGCTAGGTCAGAGAACATGACTTCCCACCCCTTTCAACAGTATTGAAAATGAGAGTACAAAATATTAGTACACTTTATATTGACAAGGAACGCAGAGTTTGGTCGTATGTTCAGTATATGCACTCTAAAAACTGTACGTCAGTTAGCAAAATCGCAATAAAAGGATTCCGATTGTCCGTCATATTCGGTTGATCAATCAGAACGCAGTATTCCATTCAGCGCATTGCATCATGTTGGCTAGCCAGTGCGACCATGGCCGTGGGTCACTTTAATGTCGGAAACAGAGGAAGCACTTGGTATTTATTCAGAGGTAGAAAAGTCAACAGACTGCGCTTTTAGGAATGAAATGTCGAATATTTGAACTAAACATCGCTACAGATTTTATTAGGCCACAAACTAGAATAGCTTGCCAAATCATTCGATTAAAAGTAGGTCGTGTGGAAGCGTCTTCGCTTGTGTTTCCAAAATGGTACTGTATACAGACCTCATGATATAAAACAAAGAAGAACCGCCATGGTTGCCGTAAGGCAAATTTAACTTACTTGAGACGAAAATCGGAAATAACGAGTTTTCCGAATTGTCAGCAGGAGTTGTCTCCTCCGTTTTTCATTACTCTAGTCCCAGATTGGACTCTTGTATAAGATGTGGCAGAGTAATACTCGGGAACTCAAGTATACACGCATATGTTGTGATATTGGTATGACGTGTAGTACTTTGTTCCATTCATTCATTAGTACATTCAAGTGAGCTGGTCCCGGTAGTTAGTTATAAATAGAACATGTAAGCAGAACAGAATCGGGACTAAGAGAAATTTAGAGAAAACATTATTTGCGATGCATATATATATAAATATTTATACAGTAGCGTACTAAGGGGAGGGGGGGGCGCCATAACAGCTGATAAAAATTTGGGCCTCGTATTCTGGATTTTCGGGCCCTCATCGTCGCCCCGGGCTCCATTTACCCTTAGTACGCCACTCTATATATACGTGGTCTGCCTGAGATTATGATCTTGATGCAACCATATGTTTTAATTTAATACATATACAGTGTTTAAATCAAATAGGCTTAGAATTTTATGAACATGCGCTGAAAGATTGGATTAAAAGTTGTTAACATTTCAAAGCCAAGTGTGGAAAGTTTATTTTAATCGAGTATAATTTTTTCCTCATACAAGCATAATAGCCATTTATTCAGGATGACACATTACTCCACCTGCATACTAATTATAGGTTATTTCATCTTTTGGGAACGTCTACGGCTGTCGTCATAGCCCATGTGGCCTGTCTGAGCCAATGGCCGCTAGTCACATGATCTCATCTAATAATTTGTGTCAACCCGCACAGCTAGCTGTGTAAAACTAGGAAGGCATTAGACGAACAAGCATTAGCGGCTGGACCGCAGACTTGTAAATAGTGTAGAAATTCGATGTATTGATTTAAACATGGCTCCAGGTCCAGTTGAAGAGCTGGCTCTTGTGGACTTGGAAAGGTAGGATTCTTTTTTTCTTGTTCTTCAAAATTTATGACTGCTATGTCAGAGTTTTCTTACTTCTGCTTTTCTCGATCGAGATTTTCTTTGGGCGTTGCCGCATAAAGACGGTTTGCGCTGCGCTGTTATCACAAGGGCAACAAGCAAAACAGGATGTAAAGTGAAAATCTGCTCCTTTTTTTGGATGATTCATTTCAATCAAAATTGTTGCCTATCCCACATAAAACATTTAAAGAGTGCTATAACAGTTAGAATCGCCTGAAAAAGTATTTTTTATATCCCATCCATCATTTCATAGAACATGACGCGCTATACTAAAGTCTTTAAACAATACCAAATCCAGTAAAAGTATGTTTAGTTAGTTTTTTTCTTTCTTCAGGATTTACATTTTACTTTTTAGAAAGGAACCTTTGAAATTGTTGATTTGTTATCAAAAAGCGGAACAAATCTATATTTGAAACATAGGAATTAAACAAGTTGAAAAGGGCACAAGGTATCAACCATTACACGACATTTCTGATTGAAAATTTAGATTTGTGCTAACTTAGGGATGAATTAATTCTAGAAGAATAAACTCGAGGATGGAACATTTTCTATCAATTTGGGATCTTAAACCATGTATCTGGATTTTAGACGAGACATGGGGATATTTCCAACACATTTCCGTATTTCTTAAAAAGAGTTTCTTTCTTCGTCACGAGGAGGACAGTTGTGTGTTTTTTTTTTTTTATTGTTTATTGTTAAATAATTAATGTATATGCGTTATTTATGCCATACACATCGACCGACTTAACCAACTTTTAATATGGGTCATAACAAGGAGATAGAGACCTTCAAATGATAACCTTCGACATTCCAGCTGTGGTACTTAGAAATATTCCCACCAGTTGGGTGATATTAGATAAGCTAGCATCAACTTATCAGATTGTAGACCCTATGAAAACAGCCTAGTCTGGTTCCTACAATACTTTTGATTTCTTGCATGTGTTGGCTCATAGATTCTGACTTTGCGCGAGCAGCTCGGAAATGTGAGGTTTCCTTTTATCTTTTTTTTTCTTTTCTTTTCTTTTCTTTATTTTTATTTTAAACTTACTTACTTACTTGTGCACATTCCATGTCTTTATTTCAGATGACAACAGTGTTTTATATTTATCTCAAGTTTTTAATACCCTTGCAATAATTGATTCTGATTGACGCAAAAGTACGAAGATCTTAAAGAATTTTTCAGACAAATACGATACATATTTCCCAAAGTAGTAGTCAACAATAGTTTTCTTTGCCTCCCCATTTTGTATATTTATTATTCTATTAAATTTGATCAAACTTTGGGTTATTTACCACACACCCCATTAATTAAGTTTGATCAAACTTTGGGTTATTTCCCCCCCCCCCATTAATTAACTTTGATTAAACTTGGACTTATTTACCCCCATTAATTACGTTTATGACATTGCCCTCATAATTCCTACATAAAGGCGTGTTTAAGTTGGAAGAAGAAATTATACTTTGTTTTCAATAATGGTATACGTATATTTGATTTTAGCCATGAGATAAATTCACAGAAATTTGTTCTTTTTAACAGCTATAACTTTATTTTATGATCTTGTCTGGTACATACTTTAACGTTGCCATTTACTTCTTAGACACAAATATGGGAACATTTTGTCTGTAATTCGAATCGATGTTTTGTCCGACGATTTTGATTGAAGTGCAATATACATCGTGAAATAGGATGATTTCAAGTATGTGTCGCAAATATCTAAAACCGAATTTTTCATTTATTTATTTATTTTATTCGTGCAGGTCGAACAGGGGTGCCTCAAAACAAAGACGTGATCAGATCAATATAGAGATAGCCACCATGCGGGACTTGCTCCCACTGCCAGAAACCGCCCGACAGAGGCTATCCCAATTACAGATCATGTCTCTAAGCTGTGTCTACATCCGCAAATGTAACATTCTGCAAAAACGTAAGTCTGTTTCAATCTGGTTTAATTAGGTTTTTTCTTCTTCTGTAACTGCAGCCTTATCACGGATCGCCCAGCTATGCCCCCTGCACGTATCAGTCGCAGAACACATGGCACAAAACAAGCAACCTCTCATGCAGACACAGTAACTGAGCAATTTCAGGATCTGCTGGGAAATGCCAGCTTTCAACGAGTTTCTGTAGGCAACTAGGTGCATGTGTTTCGATTTCACACCCTTGAATATATGTATATTCCGTAAATAAGGCTTAAATCTCCTAGAAACAGCATGTAGATATTTTTAAAAATGTTGGGAGCAGATTCTAAAAAGGTGTTATTTAACAGGAGCTAAACTAACTCAATATTTGACGGTATCAATATATCGAACATATTTCAGCCAGGTATTATGCATGCTGATGAACAATGCTATATACTGACTTCAAATTCTGTATATATATCTGAACTGTAAAGTTGGTTCAGCTACCATTCAATTTTTACTGTGATAATAAATCAAAATTGTAACAAACTTCTTTGTTTCTTTTTCGTAGTCTTTCAACCTGGACGCAGTTCACTTGATATACCGTACGACTTTTCTCAGGTAAATACCTTTTCTCATCTCTTGGAATTTGCCCTGTGACCTTATGGGGTCCTTTTATAAACACTTGTTTTACATTGAGCCTCATTGTTTTACCAGAAGAATTATCTCTTTTTTTCCCTTCAAAAATGAATAGGGATAGGAAGGCGGTGACGTATTATATATTTATCGCATTCTTCTTTAAACCGAGCTATTGTGTTTTACCACTCAGGCGTTTGAAACTACGCAGTTCCGACCTACTCGGGAAAGGGGTGCTATTTTTGGTGTAAGTACATGAAAGACAAAACCGGTTTTCTGTCGCTCAATTGCCTTGTTAAGGCTAACACCATGTCTCACATACGATGTGTCATTGAGGCCCATTTTGGGAAAACAGACGGAGATTACCGATTTTTGAATTACTAAGGCTTCCGTTGAGAGCGTAAATACTTTTTTTTTTTAGTAACAAATCCTTTCTGAAGCAAAATAGTATTTAAAAAAATTAAAAATCCCGCAGACAATATTTCATGAAACTACTAATTTAATTGAACGTATATTCAAGACGTGGCATTATCACTTTGGCGCTATTCAAAGCAGACACAGTAACAACAACAAAAAGCAGACACAATAACAACAACAAAAACACCCTACATCACTGCTGAATGCCAATGCCAAGGAAGCTGATCTATAATCTTGGAAAAAATGTAAAAAGAGAACCGCCAAATATTTAAGAGGACGTTTTTTTTTTTTTTTTTAACCCAGACGGTGCCTCCATTTCCTCTAACTTTGAATGCCAGTTTGTCACTAAATGCTTACCTGTAGGGTCGATACTGTGGCCTTACCAGTCTGTTCATATCGCATTGACGTCATATGTTTCCACTACGACTGTAATAGAAGAAGCATACCTGTGGTACCATACAGTATAGCGTAACCGTGCATGGTGCGAACCTTTTTTTGTGTTTCAGTACATCAGTGGATCAAGGCCAACCCATTTTACGTGTTCGAAAATCACTTAAGCTTCCGTAAAAATAGTGGTTACAATTATTTGTCAGCATAGTAGCAAATTTGTATCTTTATGAGCACTCTTCAAAAATTTTGCAAGCCTTAAACGGGAACGTACTGTATTGACCGTGTAACGTCACCGAGTCGTTCAGGCGGAAATTTCTTTTCAACTCGGTATGAATGTTGCTTTGGAGTCCAGTGATGGTTGTTAAGAAATATTGCAATAAGATCTATCCAGGGGGTTTAGAATTTGCGTCAAAACCTATCAGTCTGCGTAAATATTTACAGCATATATTTGTGCCCAAATGAAGTAATATTATGTGCATTAAATATTTCTTTACTAATTCAGTTTAAGAACAGTCTCGAAATAATTGCTGTGTATATTTTGTCCATTAAGAAATGAGACCAAAGCCTTCGTTCTAAATAATACGAAAATGATTACGTGCTTATAAGTAAGTATGAGATGGGATTTCATTATGAAATTTATAAATTCGTACTCATACAGGTCCCACTTTTATTGCAGAGGTTTCCAAGGTCACTGATTTCTTCTCTGTTTATTAATTACAGTAAAACTGTCTTAATATCAACCGCACATTTAAACAAAAAATATTTTAAAAATCAAAGGGATTTCTTGTCATTTCACGTTTTATTTCCTTCAATTATACAGTAGGCAATGGGATTGTACCACAAGTTTTCACAACTCATCGAGGGACCTCTCACAAAATTATTCATACTACACAAACAATAGAACTTTAATACAAAGTATAAGGACAAATTATGAAACTATCAACAATAATGAAGCAACATTGTAGGAAATTTATTTTTTCTCCTTTCTAAAAGCAAACTTGTAGTGCACAGAACTCACAGAGTGCACAGAACTCACAAAGAAAACAATTCGACAAATTTCTTTGACTCTAGAATAGATTTCATTGGCGTAGCTAGGTATAGTTACGGATGCACGTGCGTCACTTGCGAAAATCAAGATACCATTTTTTTAAATTTCTAGGATACCCCACCCTACCACAGCTGCAATCCTGACCCATTACATTTAGTGCATCAGAAATCAGAAAATTACATAACTATGCCTCTGGATTTGTAAATTGTAAAGGTTGTATGACCAAACTAATTTTCTTTCTTCTGTCCAGGCACTCACGGGCTTTATACTGGTCACAACCCGAGATGGTAAGCTGGTCTACATCTCGGAAAACGTCACAGAATACCTGGGACACTCAATGGTAATTTCTTGTTATACTTGTTTGATAACTACATGTGTATAGAGACAATAAGTACGATGAATTACGGCTTAAATAATCAGAGAAATCTTGAAGATAGCTGCAGAATCTAAGACTTGAGAAAATGATTCATATACAAATTTTCTCAGAATCGTGAGGCGTTGGCTGTCAATATACAAATGAGATGGACTGGCGGTATAAATTTATTAATTGGTCAAAAAGGAGGCTAACTTGTTGGTTCAGAAATAATAAGAACACATGTAATAATAATAAAAAGTTTACGTGAAATAGGTCTGTAAATTCTACTTTTTCCTCTGTTGTGTAGGTTGACATGAAAACGCAGGGAGACAGCCTGTTTGACATCGTTGATAAACGTGACCACGGGACGGTGCAGGCCCAGCTGATGCAAGGCACAACCGGGGATATCCCCACAGACCACCAGATCTCCTTCTTCTGCCGTATGAATATGTCCAGGACCCTCAAGAGACAGGGAGGTTTCGGCGACGTCAAGGTAAGACTTGAAATTTATTTTGAATTTCTTTTTCTCTTTCGATTTCTAACATTCTGAAGAAGAAACGGACCTTGCCTTGAATTGATCTAGTTTTAAAGTCTGAGACTGAGCCTTGATTAAAAACTTCGGAATAAAATATTTTCAAAACTTTTGATGACCTTTGCTTGAAATACTCGCTCTGACAACCTTTCTTTTGTAAAAATGTACCTGAAAGGTTTCAAATACATCTCTCATTGGAACTATAATTTCTAAAAGTTGAGCTGAGGATAGGGAAGGTGTGGTATAAAATCTGAGATTTTTGCTTTAAAACTCTTATAAATTCCAAACATATACCAAACTTTTCTGTGTTACTGCATCTTTCTTCTGTGAGTCGTTTGCTGTGAGGACAAATTTAATCAAACTCGATTCAGTATTTTTGACCATCTTTTATTCGGTATGGTTCTTTCCACAAAAAGATTTACGCCTGCTATCTAATTTTCCTGTAGAATCGTCTCGTTTTCGTTTGTTTCAATTAGGATGCTATTAAAGAAGACTATTGACGTACTGTTTTGATTTTCTTTAGTGTGATTACTCTTCTTCTGAATTCTAGACTTTCAAGAGTAACGGAACCAATTTTTCTTTCTTTCTTTTTTAAAAAAAGTATACCTGCATCGTGGACTGTGTTCGTTTAACATAAAATTTTACGCTTGTAGATCTAGACTTGCTGCCCAACTTCTCATTTGGTATTTTACCCTTCTTTCCTTTCGAATTGGTTGCTTCTAAAAATCTTGGACTATTTTCAGTAACATACCAGCTGAGTATCTTTTATACATTTGACCATACTATTTAAGCTAAGTAATTACTGTCAAAACAAGGCAAGTAATTACTGTCCAAACAAGCTTAATCTCCAGTGTACCCTGTCCAAACAAGTTCAATCTCCAGCTTACCCTAGAATGATCTTAGCCAGTAAGAAAGTAGTTTGTTGTCGAAAATTAACTTTAATACTTGTATTCAAATGTTTCAAATATGTTGATGTAACATTCTGAGTTGCACTATAGAGTTCTACTCTAAGTACTATCCAAATTTTATCCATCTGTTGCCTCTCTCTCTCTCTCTCTCTCTCTCTCTCTCTCTCTCTCTTTCTCTCGCTCTCTCTCTCTCTCTCTCTCGATTGATTGCGCTAGAAGCTAATACCATTTCACTTGTGACTGGAGACGACAACATGCGCCATGATACTATGGCTACTTATCGACTAAATCTTGGGTTTCTAATGTGCCCGTTTCAAGATGGATATTTCAAATTAAGTGTACCAACTTTAACTGGCAACTTTCAGTTAGACTTGTGAAAGCCGAGTAGTTCACTTGTGCATGACACATGGCAGGGATTTAAGTCAGCTGGTTGCATTTTTCACTTGATTTGATGCACTAGGAAAAAGCAGTGAAACATTGACATTTCCATGAATTTATTACCAGTTTCATCTTTTGCGTAATTCTCTATGTAACGCATGTAAATGGTGTTCAAAAAAATACAAAAACGGAAACTTCCTGTTGCAATTCATCTTTAACTTCCTCAATACTATGGTACGAATTCTAAAATCAGTGCACAATGAGGCATTGTCACAATTTATGTCGTGGGAGATACATTAAATTGACTTTTTTAAATTAATTTTCTGTTGAATATTTGTGACAAATTGTCCCGTTTATTGTTTTGATTGCAAAGAATGTTCCTTGGTTTATATGATAGAGTCATTAACTACATATTGGCTTTATATTAATTAATTCTTCACATTATTGGACTAATTTTCGGTTTTATTACTCTGGTGTACACCTTTATTAGTAACAACAAAAATAAAGTTGTTAAAAGAAAATACAAATTAGTTTTACCTTCAATTAGAATTGTGTATTGAATTTACGATTATTTTTTTAAAAAATTATATGCAGGAAAGGTAAATATGTTATGTCGCCGTTCATTTTGCTAGATTTGATTTAAAAGACACAATGCGTATAATCTTTAGTATTTGCATAGCTTTTCAAAGATATATATTTATGTAATAGGATTTCAAAATGTAACTGCAGCAATTGGCGAACGCCAGTTTCGATATGGAAATCAAATGTAATCAGTACATGTATATAACTTGCAGGTATGCAAATCTCTATGACAACGTATAATAAACCCTGGGAAACTCGCACCGATAGAAAGATTTAATTAAGATAGCATGCATTATTCCCGCTGGGGTGATATAACCGTACTAGGTTTTGTTTACATTAATCTCAATTAATATTAATGCCTAACATTATAACTTGGCAATAAGCGTCAGTTTGTAATGAAACGTGTGAAGCCAGATGGAAATGTGGCGCAAAATCTGACGGATTATTTTGCACCGCAGTACTTCTGGTGCAATAATTCGTAACTAAATTGGTCGCCAAGTGTATTAAAATGAATGCATTGATTTGAACGATATCATTTATAATTGTATTGTTGAACAACGATAAAAACATTAACAACTAGAGACAAAAACGACCAAGATAATAATAATAATAATAATAATAATAATAGGAATGTGGCAGTTGAGAAGGAAGTCTATATAAAGAAGATTTCTGTATTTGAGATAAGAGTTGGACGAAATAAACCGTTTACCGTGGGCGTTTCTATTGTGTAGAGTTTTATCTCTCTGAAACGGAAACAGACCGTTGTTCGTCGGATGTCCACGCAGATTGGATAGCAAATACATCAAGTCTCATTTAGCACTTGGAGGCTTTAGTATGAAGTCAGTAGATCTCTCTAGATAGAATTCTAAGAAATTAGTCACTTTTCATCGTAACTCTGTACTTTTGTCAGCACGTTAATTCGCCAATATTCTTTCATAATGATTTCTAATCTACATCCGTAATATTTGTTTAGATCAAAATAGTTTCATTTACTGACATTTACATGTTCACTTTCTTGGCAATCAGTTGTTTTGAAGCCAATGAAAGTATTAAATAACTACCTCCAACACGCCTAAGCAGGAAACGCTATAGCGTGTGCTTATTAGTGCTAGAGGGGTTCTCTGAATGCATCTCCATTCTGTCGGTAAAGGCAAGAAAACCAGCCCATCTATCATTCTGTCGCTGCTGCCAAGACACACATAAAACACGCATAATGCGGACTGAAATGGGCTAATTGAGATATATCAATGTCAAACAGTGAAAGTTTTAGGTTGTAAAACAGTTGTACTTTGTGAGGCTCTTGAAGGAGAGTTTGTGTACTAGTTCCTTACCTGTCAGCATTTGTAAGTAAATTATATATAGGTTTTCAACAGTGGTCGACTAATAGAGCATGCGTGCATGCATATATAAATACAAGACTTTTTTCTATGATATAAATATATAAATACAAGACTTTTTTCTATGATATAAATACAAAATGTCAAGATACTGACGATTGTCTCTCGGTATCAGTACTTGAAAATTTCACGAAAACGTTGTTTCTTCTTTCAAATTCGCAGCATAAAACTAACTACGTGAGTACAAATAAACTAGTCTCGAATAATCGCAAGAACTGGCCGGCCACCACATGATGACTATGTTGCCCACTGAGGAAACATTTATCCCATTGGCATTAGAGTTCCATCTTGGTTTACATCTTGTAGGACACCTTCCCATGATATCGTACAGGTGTAGTGAGCCGCAGGCGACACTCGACCTTTACAAACGGATCCTTGTGACTGGTTCCCATACATCTAGCTGGTCTGCTGCCAGTGGTTACACTCGAGTCAGAGATAGCCTGATAAATTCAGCAGGAAATATGACTTGAAGTGGAAGCTCTTACACAGTCTGGACTGCTGTTATAAACAAATAAACTGACTAAAATACACACTCTTAAATCCATGATCAAGCACTTGCAAATGTCAACTTCCTGAAACAAAATTTACCTTGATTTTAAACAAAACCTCATTTCATACTAGCACGACCATTCACTCTACGGAACCTTAATAATAATAATAATAATCATCATCATAATCATAAAAGAATAAACAAGCGTGTAAATAATAAACAAAGCGCTGCGACATAGACTCCGTTTCTTTGGAAAAAAAAAACAGTATTGCAGGTAGCTTTTCAACACTTTAAATTTGTAATGAAATGAACCATTTATTCAAGACTTTGACTGATCTTTAAACAAAAATGATGGCATCCAAGGTACCGAAGAATGCAGACAAAAAGGTCAGATGAATTAGATTTTGTTTGTTATTTCTTCTCTGCATTTTTTTTTTTTTTTTTAATAGGAGGAGGAAATAAGACTTTAATGAGAGTATTATGTGAGTTTCGCCTACATTTAAAGATAATATCCTTATCTGTTGTTTAGGTGATGTACGTGCGGGGCCACTTTGTGAACGTGACAGGGCAAGATTCTGGTGCGGACCAGCAGCAGGTTTTTATGGCATTGTGCACCCCGCTCATCACCCCGGACATCAAGGAGAGTCTAATACAGAACAACACTTTCGTGTTCAAGACCGTCCACAAACTGGACATGACCTTCCTGGAAATAACACAAAAGTAAGTATACTATTTCATAATATCTAAAAATTCTCGTTTATTTTAGTTCTGGTTTTGTGGTCATGGATAAATTTACAGTTTGCGAAGACTTTATACTCCGTCTAAGTTGTACCGTTCAAGATAGTTATATATCTATCCTTTGTATATTCACCGCGTAAGCGATACGTTAACGAACGGACAAATAAATGATATTTTTAATTCTGTTTCAGCGGCGAGCACCATCTTGGCATCACTAACGATGAGATTTGTCAGAAGTCCTGGTATCATTTTCTTCACCCCGAAGACATACACGAGGCTCGAGCAAAACACATTCAATGTAATTACATACATTTTCCTAATTTTTGTGTTTAATAATGTCTTCAAATGGGCAGCTCAGATTCAGTATTAGTATTGCTATTATTTGTAAGGTGATTAGTGTTAGCTTTCAATATTTCAAAAGATGTTGCCAAAACAAACACGCTTAAGGTAGGTTTTGAATTTATTTTAAGGTGTCTTGAAGTAACCTGCACAATAATGAAGCATGCTCGCTTGTGTGTAAACAAAAATGTCTTCCAAGAATACAAAGATATATAACAAAAAAAATTATCTTTTAATTCATTTATTTATCGTTTTTTATGCACATTTATTCCAGTGATCAAGTCGAGACATGAGATGGGCTGTATGATGACTATCAGGATGATAACAAACAACAGTGATGTAATTTATGTTCACCTTGTCATGCATGTGCGACAAGCTCTCGACTCTCACAGCGACGACCCTATTATCGTCTGCATCAATCAAGTCGTCAGGTATGTATCCAGAAGCTTTTGATCTTCAAATACGTCTAACGTAAAACAAACGAAATCACGAGAGAGAGAGAGAGAGAGAGAGAGAGAGAAGGAATCTTTTGGATATTTCTAGTAGATTACGAGATATATATATATATATATATATATATATATATATATACACACACACACACACACATATTTAGCTGCTATTATTTAAAACTTTTCAATACCTATTATTGCAGGACCAAAAACAAATACTTCATAAATTGGCATATTTTCACTCAGTCACACATATCTTACTTTTCTTTTACAGTGAGCAAGAGGCAAAGCAGTTCAAAATACAAGGTCAACTCTTCGCTCTGTATGCAGCAAGAGCGCCTGACTTCTTCTTTGGGCCCCACCACTTCGCCCCGTTAGCCGCTTCGATCGATCCAGAAGCGATTAGCCGTGGTCACCCGCCTTCATTCATCCACCATCCTGGAGTCTTTCACAACCAGCAGCGTTTTGAACGGTATTTGCCACAGCCCGCCATGCCAGGGCACCCACCTTCTCCTCAGCAGTACGCTTTTGAAAGACCAGTGACGGATCAGTTCAATGGACAGCAGCAAGGTCGCACGGACACTCTTAGAGCTCTCAAGCGAAAGATTCAGGAAAATTTCATTTCATCTTGCAAGCCAAATAAAATTCCAAGAATAAACGGCGCCGAATCAAATGGAAGCAGCGGCTTCTCGGATTGCTATGGCAGGAATGAACAGATGGTGTTGGGAGTAAACACCTACCGAAGCATCGAGTCTGTGTTCGCTAGCGGACATGGGGACCTCGACGTCATTAATGCTGGCCCTGTCCAGATGGTGTATCAGAGTAGCTTTGCACCCAACATTATTTCACCCAAGGAGACTCTTGTTCAAAAAGCGTTGAAAGTTTCACTTCAGGAAATTGCATGCCATAAGTCCAGACATTTTGAGCAGGTTGTTCCTGAGGTGCACATTCCCGATTGTTACTTGACGCCAGATCCGTCCCCAGCTTGCTCACCCAAGCCATCTATCTGCCCTACTGATACCAAAGCTGACAATATTGAACTGAAACATCTTACTTCCTTTGTCATGGAAAGGTTGAATGAATTGAAGGAGAGAGAGAAATTGTCAACATCTGTGCAATGTCAGCAGCCAGAAGCAAAAAAGAAGAATCTGCCAGTCATTGATGTTTCATTTGTCGACAACTTCTTCGACGAAATCTGTATTCCAGGTAATTCTCTTCAGATCAAGACAGAACCTCCTTCTCCGCCACCCCAGCCATATCGTCCAGATGTTGCGCCCCAAGTGAAAAATAAAATTCCATCTATGAAGATTAACGAAGAAGTAACGAGTGCACAGATCAAAGAAGAAATGCCCATCGTGGAGCAAAGTGACCTAGATGATCTCTTGGCATATGTAGATTCTGCTGTAGCCGAAAGCGTCCAAACAGAGTCTTCAGACGTGCAGAAGTCTCTCAGCCCTGGACCAAACGATTGCTTAATCGGTGCCATGTCGCCGACCCTGTCTTGCAGATCTCCGGAGATGTTCACGCGCTACAAGTCACAGGACAGTGTCTCGTCCGGATACACAAGTGATTCCTCTCCGGGATACGATGGGCGTGACGACATTTTGGACCCCGACAGCTGGCTGTTGGAGCCCATCGAGATGTCTCTGGACATGACACTGGTGGGCTCCCAGTCAGAACCGATGTGCAAGACGTCCAGCTCTGATGGGGCTGATGGGTTGTATCAACTCAAGCAGCTGCTGTCCACCTGGACTCCATGTGGTAGGTCTAGATTCATCTAGTATATCTTGCTTTCACTGGTTGTCATATTTTATCCAGAGGATACATACAGCAATGCATTTTAAATTCCCAAGGTTAAATGTAATATCCTTGTTAGATAATCTTCCTGAATATAAAAAATTCCATGAAAAAAAATCCACTTCATGAAAAGTTATGAGGCGATCTTGATGTAGAAAACGCCTGTGATAAACAGCGGGTGTCTCTGATTGAAGCCTTTTCCACGTTATAATCGAAATATTTCAGAAATATCGTTTTCCACAAATTTTTAGCTGAATTAAAAAAATAGAGATATTTGATTAAAAGCATCCTTGGAGAAAATTTGAATGCTTACTCGATTTTCTGCTAAATGAATTGTTTCCAGATCATATTTTAACGGAAAAGTATATATAATTATATATAATCAGTAATGATATTTTGTATATCTTTTTTTTCTCCAGGAAGTCCCGAATCTAACCGAAACACGCAGTAGGCCTAAGTGTAAGTCCGTACTTACGAAGTTTTCACCGTATGGCACATTGCCATCTGACCCTTCCTTTCGACCTCCTGAGGAAAGGATCCAGTAAATGGGATCCGGTATATTCCGAGGGATAGCCGATTGCATCATCCGCTGGTCGGAAATGCATGAAGGATTGGAAAGAATTTTGTACATAGACTTTTATACAACATATTTTGATATATTCATACATTTTATCATAAATGATATAATTATCAAGTAGTACGCTGGCGTACAACAATTTAATAGTGCTTTTTCACTGTAACTCATAAATGTTTATTGTGTATTTCGTTACCTGACTTGAGCCAGGAATGAGATGCAGAAAGTAGATGTTTCATCATTTAGTGACATTGAATAATCATCATTTTTGCAATTTTCGTTTCATTTTCATCGTTGTATGGTGCTGGTCGCCAAATTTCCCATGCTATTTTTCGTTATTTATCATGTCATATAAATCGTGCTTGCATGTTAATTTAGCATTGCAGTTATGTTGAGTGAAATGATGGCAGCAGCATTAATAATCATTTACCGAAAATTGGAAGTAAGATTTGCGTCTTTGTCGTCATCAACTTTTTTCAACGTGCCTGGAGCACAACATACAATTTGGTGATTTCAACTACACAAGAGGAATCAGGGCTGGTCCCTGATTCCTAGATTCCCATTCGGTTTCATCAAGTTCAATATCAGGCTGGTACTGTATTGAATTATTTCGTTTTCTCTTTTTCACCGCATCTTTGTTTTTAATTTTGTATCAATATAAATATATGGTCAGTTTATTTTGTGAATTCACTTGTTTCGTTTT
Source organism: Margaritifera margaritifera (assembly GCA_029931535.1). Classification (NCBI taxonomy): domain Eukaryota; kingdom Metazoa; phylum Mollusca; class Bivalvia; order Unionida; family Margaritiferidae; genus Margaritifera; species Margaritifera margaritifera. The sequence goes on from JAQPZY010001606.1 coordinate 1,249,217, forward strand.
TCTCGTTAGTTTCGGTACATAGTGCTACAAATCGGTTCAGGCTTGAAGGAAGGACAAGAGTAAATGGAGAAACAATGTGAAAGAATAAAGGTGTCTTTGTGTAGCTAATTTATGCATCTGCTGGGCGGATTTGCATCTAGATTTGACCCCAAATTTACATATAATTGTAGGAAATGTACATGATTCAAGCGTCAGGTTGTACATCTGGTACTGGGTTTTTTTTTATCATTGGTTGTTTCGACCTCCATGTCTTGTCCTTCAAACTTTTTGACATTAAATAGATTATTTAGTGCATACTTTATTAGTGTTCATGTTTAGGTTTCATTTTGATTGTTCTTGCATACAATCTGCTGGTCAGATGTAGTTAACGGTGCAGTGCATCGACATAATATTGTTTATGTGTTCCAAAGATTGTATTCATGTGCCTTTTGTACTAAAATATTGAATAAAAATAAATCGTGTATCACTTTCGTCTTGACTTGTTGCAATGTTATCTATTTTGCACACGTATATACTACATTCATGTACTTGTAGAGTCATCATACTTTAACATATTTTTCTCTCACTGAAGATACTGAAACATACGTACATACATACATACATACATACATACATACATACATACATACATACATATATACACACATACGTACTTTTAACTTGTTATATTATCGACTATTGATTTATTGTCATCAACTATTTTCACCGATTCATTCTTGCCAAGTGTATTTTCCGTCAGAAGATGAATGGAAGGTATGGGGCAAGGAGACTGTACGAGGAAAACTGCTGAAAACTTTAAAATGAAAATTATTATGAGAAAGAATATTTGCATCTAACTGGTTCATATCTTGGAAGCTCTGTAAATATATTTTTTTCCAAATTATTTTGTATCTGACATTTATCTTAATTCGAGCCAGACTGTCCTTGTACAAGATAAAAAGTACCTCGGTGGCTGTCTGGTTAGCATGTCGGATTCGCGACTAGAAGAGCTGTCATCAGATTAGCCCTGGTTAGCGTTTCGGATTTGCAGCTAGAAGAGCTGTCATCAGATTAGCCCTGGTTGGCTACTGTGGTGTGTCATGGACTAGACACTTTACTTGCTGCGGCTCGATATATCCTTCATGTGTTCCTTTGCCGTAAAACACCAGAAATCATACGAGGAACTATCATTTTAGTATATATTAGGGAAACGCTCTGGAAAGTAGTCGCTTTAAATATTTACTGATGCAAAAATTTTCATAGTTTGGAAAGAAGAATCAAACAAAGATAGCCTTTCTGCTGCATATCTCTTTCACAAATGTACGTGTTACTAGGGTGTGTTAAGAACATAAATGTACGTGTGACTAGGCGGTGTTAAGAACGCAAATGTACGTGTGACTAGGCGGTGTTAAGAACACAAATGCACGTTTGACTAGGCTGTGTTAAGAATACAAATGTAATTTTTCCTAGGCTGTGCTAAGAATACAAATGTACGTTTGACTATGCTGTGTTAAGAATACAAATGTACGTTTGACTATGCTGTGCTATGAATACAAATGTACGTTTGACTATGCTGTGTTAAGAATACAAATGTACGTTTGACTATGCTGTGCTATGAATACAAATGTACGTTTGACTATGCTGTGTTAAGAATACAAATGTACGTTTGACTATGCTGTGCTATGAATACAAATGTACGTTTGACTATGCTGTGCTATGAATACAAATGTACGTTTGACTATGCTGTGTTAAGAACACAAAGATCTATCCGCTCGATTCCAGTGTATACATTTTGAAACACACACACACACACACACACACCACATATGCACATTTCACAGTCATTTTGACAAGAAATTCATCGTACATACATACATACATACATACATACATACATACATACATACATACATACATACATACATACATACATACTCATAAAAAATGAGATTTCTGATTTCGATCAAATATTGGTAAACAAAATCATTTTCTTATCTTTGCATTTTAACATATTCTTCACAGATACAGATGTTATGAAATGATCCTTGAGTTATAATAAAAACACTGTCTGCATTAGACTGTTGTCCGCTATATAAACCAAGAAAAAAAAATACAATAGAAAAATAAAAAACAAAACAAAAACATGACCATAGAATAGTAATCAGCTTCAAATCTACATGTTATAATATCAAACATTTCTGATCTAATTATGATTGCTAACTTTATAAAATGATCATTTGTAATATTAAAGAACTTTCTTTGTTCATGAAAACATGTGAATATCCCTATGCGTTGGCATTTTATAGCCAAATCTAAGCTGAATGAGACATGCATGAAGCTGCAGTACGGTTCGAGTACTCTGCAACACGGGACTTTTAACTTATTACTATATACTTTTCTGGTTTCTCTGTCAGTTCCAGAATTATTGGACTACAGATGAAAAGGTAATAAGTGATATAGCTCCTTGACATTGCAGCAGATATCAGTGACTTGTCCAAAAGAAACGATGACCAATGGATGCTAGGCTATTTGATAGAAGACTGCAGGGGGAGGGGATAGATAAAAAAAATCATGATTATAGGCAAGGGAAAATGTTCAACAGATTATTTGCTCAAAAAGCACACAGTCATGATTCGAGGCCCAGACCAGTTCTCATAGGGAATGATAATTTTCGAAGATCTCAGAAAAATATCAGCAGATTTTGTTTTTCAAATAAATCATGTTTTAAGAACTCTCAGCATAAAAATAGACGCTAATTGTTATTGGTAAATTCATTGATGCAACTAGTTGCAACAAATCGCGTACTCAGAACAACTGTAATACTCCTGTTTTAGTCAATATGTTTGCATTGTTCTGTTTTTCGCTCAGAACAACGAAATGCACGTGAAAGTCAGTAAGGTTATTCAAATAAAATTACATTTAAGTCTTAAAATGTCATGTGACCCAGTTACTATAACAATAATTTGCACATTTAAAGATATTTTACCAGTAGTTTCTCTGGAATATCAATTAGCTCTGTGCAAAAGAACGCCATGCAATATATGCCAATTTCTTACCGCTGCATAGATCTGTCATCAAGGCAAAAAATTATGAATCAATTTTTCCAAAATATTAAACGCTTCAAGTTTTTACTGGTTATGATGAAAAATGCTTTTATTAAAGCTATCAGCAAAGAAAAGAATGTAGGAAGAAAGTCTTTTTATTTTTCGTAAAGCAATAGAAAAAAAGACAATTGTGTAGAAACTATTAGATGACGAAACTCGATCACCGTAATTGAAAATTAGGTGACCTATTTTCGCCTACTTGTGTCTACCTATCATTTGAAAGTGCATACAGATAACTGCATATTGTAAGTATAGAGTACCTGAAACTTCGACATTTCTGTGCGGCTGCTGATTAATATCGGCTGTCTGCCTGGAATTTATATCTTGGCATGTATCATTAATATCCCAGTCTGCCTTTTTGAGGGAATGCAATGGAACGCAATGAGTTTATGATATATGAAAGTCGACGAAGAAGCTTTCTTTCCTTTTCTTTCTTACAGTATAATTTACTCCAGAAGTGGTTAGAAAAAAAGTGGATTCCATCAATCTTTGACCCAGAAAAAAGAGAGATGCCAAGTAGACACTGAGTGTTTGCTTTTAACACACACTTGATGAAAATTATGTTGGTTTATACACACAAATCAGCGTCTTTTATTAAATTGTATCATCAAGATGAAACTGAGATAAAATATATTTTATGTAAAAATCTTTAATGTATTTCACCACTGCCCCTACAGCATCAGCCTGTTTTTAATGATTATTAAAATAACTAGTACTTCCATTTTTAAAAATAGATGCATTTAGAGTCTACGTCTTTCTAAGCAGGGAATGTTCAGTTTAGCATGGAAATACGATAATAATGAATTGTTTACTATTTTAAAAAATTGATCTCGGCAACTTGTTTTTAGGTGACTCAAAACATTCCCCTGCTAATTTCCAAAAGCATAAATAAATCTAGTAAATATAAACGAAGGTATTTAAGTAGTATAGGGGGCTACGTGGGGACATACCGGCCGGTCAGGGGACAACGGGATGTTAACATTACGCAGCCCTCTTGAATGGAACTATGGGGACTAGGGGAGTTTAACATTAGTCCATAGGGTTAACATTATGGGCCGGTCTGGGGAAAAGGGAAAGGTAATATTCAAAATGTCTTTAGGTTTAACATGATGAACCGGTCTGAGAACAAGGGACAAGGCAATGTTAAAAATGTCCGTTGGTTTAACATTATGTACCGGTATGAGGACAAGGGAAAGTTAATGTTAAAAATGGCCATAGGTTTAACATTATTGGCCGATCTGGAGACAAAGGAAAATGTAATGTTAAAAATATCAATAGGTTTAACATACATTTTTACTGACCAGCACCCAGCTCTACTGACCAACACCCAGTCTTGTTGACCCCTACCTACTGACCAACACACTTTCTGACTTACCAGCACGCAGTGTAAAAGAGGATGTAGAGTAGGAAGTAGAATAACACCTTGAGTAGACAAAATGACATTTCATACTTACACGTACATACATAAAATCCCATTGTGGGGTGTAAGGAGATAAAAGGGAATTCACACATGAACACAAACATACTTTAACTATCACACATTGGGTGTAAGGAGAGAAAAGGGTAGAAATATTCACACAGACACAAACATACAGCTCATATTGATGTAATATCACACAAGAAATAAGGGTGAAAGGGGGTGTGGGTGGGCTAAGTTTTAGTTGTGGAAGAGAAAACCATACACAAAGACATACAAAACAAATACATAAAACACACAACATTTTTGGCAATAGTTTGAGTACTATCTCTGTTTCTGAGAGATCTGGATGGCCCTGAAAAGGGCCGTTAAGGGGTTAGAAAAAGATGGTTAATACAGACCCACCTCTTCACTTTTCTTAGTCTTAAGCTGCTCTTCACTGCCCATCCATACACTAATGCTCGCTTCAGACATCCTTGTTTTTCCAGGTAGACTCTTCTTTTCCAGATAGCCGTATCCGTTATCCTGGTGATGGTCCACGTCGCCTTCACATACAGACGGAAGAGTGCATGCTCACATTCATCTTGGTGGATTGTCTTAGAAATAGATGACAAAAGAGGCAAACGCACCTCTATATATAGCCTACGGGTTGATTTAAACTAATTCGGAGATTCCACCAATCAGAATGCGTGTGACTTAATTCAATCAGGGCGTGTTTTCTATCACCCAATTAGAACACAACCGACCCGTGACGTCACTTTCGATATATATATATATATATATATATATATATATATATATATATATAGATATAGATATATATATATATATATATATATTGTTACGGAATTATGTATCATCTTTAAATTATAATATAGTTTTCATTTGGGTTTATTATATCTGTACTATAAATTCTTTAATTTAGTAGCCTACGCTATTGTATACATTGATTACAGAATGCCACATGAGTCATTGTTTATGTCCAGCGAAAATCAATAGTTATGTCGGTCAACTTAGCATAACTGTGGTAAATCACGTGTTTAGCGCGTGCTGTTCATGACCTAGATCCCATGTCTTTATAGAAGTCAACACTGTGTTGATTTGAAATTTAGGTATTGTTATTGTAGTGCGAAAGTATTTTTAGGCTGACATGCGCGACCTAGTTTCTGATTGGCTCAGTAAAAGTTGTTTACTGAAGAATGGAATTGTTTTAGAACGTAGTTACAGAGTTAAGGGTTATTCTCTTTTACGCAGTAACATGCTATATAATGCCATGTAGTGATTAAACGCTCATTCTTATACCGTTATTCCAGATCTTATGGTTATTGAGGAAGATTTATTGTTTGTAAAATCAGCTGGTGGGAAAATCTATTCTCTACATAGTACAATTTGGATTTAAGTACTATTGTTCAAGGAACTTAATAATACTCTACATTCACAGGAGTTTACCTAGGAGTATTAATATTTTGGAAATAGAACTGAAAATCATTGGTACATCAGAACATTCCAGACCCATTAATTCGGAACAATCTTTCATTCGGAACATTCGTTCATTACGAAGATTCATTAACTCAGAACATTCATTCATTCGGAATACTTTGGACTAACTACCGGATTAGTGAAGTGTATAGGACAATTTAGGACTAATTAAGGAAATTCTACACTGTAAGTTATTTTTAATTCTTTCATTTTGTTTGTTTGAAATATTTTATATTTTAGGAAATTAAATTTGTATTTGAGAAATTGTGAAATATATATATATATATATATATATATATATATATATATATATATATATATATATATATATATATATATATATATATATATATATATATATATATATATATATATATATATATATTTACGACTCTAGGTCTTAAAATAATGTAACGGAAAGAAAGTGAAACCAACAATGTATGTAAAATCAACAAACAATGTATTTCTCTGTAATTAAAATGAAAATTCAAAAGACACTTACGATTTGTGAATTAAATTCCAAATAATCATAAATGTCCTAAACACAAGTCAGAAATTATAGAATATTCCGAATGAATGAATGTCTGGAATGAATGGGTAGTATTGAATATCCGGTTGTACCACAGGAATAGAATCCAGAATATCTTTGAGAATGCGCACAAATATTAAAAAGTCATATATTTAAATCTACAGGTTAATGAGCACTTCATGGTAATTCCAATGAATGTTCAAATAAATAATTCCTTTCGATTTATGTCTACAGCAATACAGCACTAAAGCACAACTATGACTCTAATCATAAAATGATTCCAAACTGTCTGATGATTCCAAACAGACTGATCATAAAAAACAGGAATGTTTTTAACACAGGATTTAAAATTGGAATGATTATAATGCGTTCATCAAGTTCTTATATACTCTTTGCAAATGGCCTGTTTCACAACAGGACATGTGCCATCTAATGATCCACAATGCAATACAAAATGCGTCATTCGAGTGGAAAATCCCCAACAAAGTTGTATATAGTTGTGAATAATTATCAACAACTCTGACCTTGAACTCAGAGGTCAGTAAATACCAAGTTGACATCTTAACCAAACTTATAGTGCGACTTACTATTTGACCGTAACCCGCGGATCCGGGTTCGAATCTCCGTAGAATACGAATTAAAAACCTGAATGATAAATATTATTTACAGGAGCGGAACAGTGCAAGTAAAGGTTACATGGCTCAAACGAGGACTTAATGTTGGGGTGCACCTGCAGCGGATACTTCGTCTACTCGGAGTGATTGTACAACTACTGCTGCTGCAGCGAGTATTGTTCCACAGAATGAATTTGATTTTGATTTGGCTTCTTGCGATTTCTTATCGTCGCAGGAATATTCGACGATACAACCTTCTTCTCTTGCAGTACTACCATCACTGACAGAATATGACGAATTTTGAAAAGGAGTATAAGGAAGAGTTAGAGACCTTTTTACAACGCCAAGAATAAGAATAACGGACTTTTGTTCAAAAACAAGAAGACGAGGAAAAGATAAAGCAACAAGAGGAGATGAAAACCTTGAGTGAGTGGTGAAAAGAAGGAAGGTTGTGAAAATGGATCTGTCATTCTCTTACGGGACATTTTTGGCGGAGCCGATACACCTGAGAGGAATGTTTGAAGTTACTTTGGCCAAACCCAGGAGAAAAAGACATTCACAATCCAAGAATTCTAAACCTTCCATGACTACATCTACTACCGCCGAGACTCCAGCAGCGGCAGTAGGACCTGGACGTTGAAAAGGTTTAAGGCAGTTAAAAATGATCTTGTCAGGTTCATAATTTAAAAAAAACCCCAACCAACAACCCTTTTCAGGACCATCTAGTTCACTTAGAAAAGAGTTACTACTCAATGATTGCCAAATCAACAAAACAAAAACTAGTCCCATCACAACAACAACAAAAATATATATGTGGGTGAGGGGTGTGTCAATATCTTAATATCTTACGAATACTAAAAGAAAAAATAAATCAAGATATGGAGACGATTACGTGTTATATATATTTTTGCGAATAACACACCACAAAAGTCCATTTTTTTCTTGTGTTAAGGAATGTCTTGCTTTGACTAACTTCACTAGCATGAGTTTTTCAGCTATTTGTTCAGCTAGTCATGCTTAGATTAACTTGTCTTGCTTTGATTTTCTTGGCCGGAATAGGTTATTCTTTTGATACTTCTGCTTCTGAAAGCTCCTCCTTTTTCTCTTTTTTACTTTTTTGGGACACTCAGAAGACCGATGTCTTTTTTTCTGGACAATTTCAACCATGCTGTTCAATTCTGATAACAGGTATCTTTACCTTTGTCTGTTTTTAGAAGTTCCTTTTCTTTGACGTTGTGGACATTCGGTAGCCCAATGTCCTTTCTCTTGACATTTTTCTCAATCTATCTATCTTTGACCATATTGACTATAGGTACAACATCAATTGTTTCAATTTTGTACATTTCAACCATATCACTGTTCATTTCATAATTTACTGCAAATTGCCTACACTATAATTTCAACTTTAGCGAGTTTTTCTTTTTGTTTTGTTACGGTCTCACTTTTAAACGCAATAATTCGTAAACTACGCAATAGAATTTTATAAGAACAACAAAAATGGGATTTTCAGGTTTGGAGGATAAAAAAAAAAAAATGTTTAAACGGAAACCTCTATACATGTATTTTACTTTAAAAAGAATAACAGAGTGTATTAACTCTCAGACCGCTTTTCAATCAATATATGAGGAAACAAGATAGGTACAAAATACAGCATACACACTGTTATGTATGATGTTTATATAATATTATAGATATTTTAGGAAATTATAAATGTTTCTTGACTTTAATATTTGCTTAAATCTTAATTTTGTTTATCAGAAAAATTACATGTTTAACTAGTGTCCTTGAATTAGGTTGTTGTTTACTTCAGATTTGAGCTAAAGGATAGTTTTGATCAACAAAATGTTTACCAAATTTGAGGTCAAGGTTGATTTTGTTTACAAATAAAACTGGAAATACCTTAGGAGTTACTTGTCAATGGTCACACGTACATTTATTATTCTAGAATAATCTGTCATGTGACCAATCTTTATATATGCCATGTTTAGTGGATAGTTTTTCAGTTTCGACATTACTATCAGTCTTGTAAAGAGCTATTACAGTTGTGAACAGTAATTCAAAATTCTGAAAGAGGAATTATTTAAATATTCATTGGATTATAACAGTGCTCATAGACTTTTGGATTTTGGATTTTTAATTGATGATTTTGGAATTTATGTGAACTTATTCAGGGATATTTTGGAGTACTTCATTTTGACATCAGCACATTAAAGATTACTATTACATCAGGACTTTGAAGACCATTGGCACATCATAACATTCAAGGATACAGCTGTGAATTCGGAACATTCTATATTTAGGACTTGTGATTAGGACACTAATTCTTATTGGATTATTTGGATTTTGAAACACAGTACTGTAAGTGTCTTTTTGATTTTTCATCTTAATTATCTAGAAATAAATTGCTTGTTTATTTTTACTTGATTTGTTGGTTTCACTTTCTTTCTGTTACATTTTTCTAGACCATAGAGTCGTAACAACACCTATGTGCTATACATACACACTATAACATGAACATGTATATCCTATGTATATCCTTCCAACGCCCCTTTTCTATTAGAAATCTATGGTTACTGATTCGAAATCTATCGAGTGTTTGACTAAATTCTTTAGGCAAGTAAAACAAATAATTATCTAAATTGTAATTTTGTTATTTTAAACTGTAAGTTATACCTTTAATGAGGCATTAATATCTTTAAGGAATTGATCTGAAGTCTCAATTTCTCGTAACAAACAGCTTTGATTTTTCCATGACCAATTTTCTGTGTTCACTAATAATAAAAACAGCTGATGACAGTTACATTGAGAGAATACTTTAAAGTGATTGTCTAATGTAATTATCAACCTTTAAAGGTAATTATAAGTAATTTAATTTCGTAAAATCCAACTGGCTTGCGTGTTTGTTTTCATGACATGTCTATCAAACTCGCTCGAGTTGTTGACCTCGAGGATGGGGTCGAGAGGAAAATATCCAGCTATTAGAATGTATTTATTCTCATACTTTTTTTTAATTAGTTTTATTTTCCACCCAATTTTAAAGGTATTTCTCAGTTTAGGACAATTCTTATCCAGTAATAGAGCTAAGTAGGGTGTTCGGCCATAACAGTCCACAGTTATTTATATAAGGCAGTCACCCTAAGCCTCGCTTGGTCCAACGATTAAATGCTTTAACCCGCGTTTCTTTGATTATTGGCGATTGTGAAATTCGTCTCTAAATACGCTAGAAGATAATCGGAAAGGAGGTTGCACACACACACACACACACACACACACACACACACACACACACACACACACACACACAACTTATAATGGCTTCTTATAAGTTCAAAAGTTATTTAATACAATTATTATCGGCAAAATATACGGTTTAAATGAGATGTTTGATAGTACCGTGAAAATGTTTGATAAGCTTGTAATCAGTCAAAGCTAAATCCTCTGTTGTATGGCACACGATGATATTATTTCTCATCAGATTTCTCATCAGATTTTCACCATTTGATTAGTGAATTTAGTACTGGCACAGTATGCTCTGCACTGAGTGATTGCATTCAATGTATTATTGCTGTTGTTAAATTCTAGCGAAATGACTGCGATCTAAAACATTTTCTATAGTGAATAATCATAGTTCTAACACCACCTGAACTACCGAGTACATTATCGAAGTACATCTATCTGCCCATGTATCCACCTACCTACTCATCTACCTTGCTGCGTACGAAGCTACTATGGAAACGTTTTAAAATCAAATTTCTGTCGTCGAGAGAGCCTCTTAGGTTTCTATCTTTGCTATACCTCGACCGAGCAGAAATCTACAGATTTTTTGTTTCGAAAATGCCATGTTGTGATATATTTATATTAATAATTATATTAATTCCTGTCCTTTTATTACCAGTATCTCCGTTCAATAGTAAATGAGATTATGTATTACGTTGCTTTGAAACGAATATGAGCATTTGACATTTACAAACTGCTTTTGCCACATCCTATCAGTATTCTGGATACGTGGATGGACATTATTTTTATCTAAAATGTTTATAGCAAACGTAAACTTTGGTGGAATGAAGAGGTTAAAAATTGTGACTTACAATTACAAAAGTGGTGTAAAATTTGTCTAATAGAAATAGTGTAAACATGTGTAATAGTAGTGTAAACATGTGTAATAGAAGTAGTGTAAACATGTGTCATAGAAGTAGTGTAAACATGTCTAATGGAAAAAAATGTAAACATGTCTAATGGAAGCAGTGTAAATATGTGTAATAGAAGTTGTGTAAACATGTCTAATAGAACTAGTGTAAACATGTATAACAGAAGTGGTGTAAACATGTCTAATAGAAGTAGTGTAAACATGTCTAATAGAAGTCGTGTAAACATGTCTAATAGTAGTAGTGTAAATATGTCTAACAAAGTAGCGTAAACATGTCTAATAGAAGTAGTGTACGCATGTCTAATAGAAGTTGTGTAAATATGTCTAATAGAAGTCGTGTAAACATATCTAATATAAATCGATGTTAGTTTGGTTGTTAAGCACGTAACAAGCAGCTCATTCGTGTGTCAGAGAGATGTATTTAGTTTGATTTTAATTCTGAAATCTGTTTTTCTCAATATTATTAAAGGGGCGGGTACATACTGTAAGATCATGTTTTTTGCTGATTCAACAGATTATTTTGAAGATGTTTTCACTATTCCGTCATGAAATTGCGTTTTTCAATTACAAATGAATTTGTACACGTTATCTGTGCGATGCCAGTCTGGAAAATAAACAAACAAATCATCAACTAAAAATAAAGCTGTCACCTTTATGTAAACTTTCAACTTAAATGACAGAATAGCATTATCCTTACCACACAGAAGAGTAAAGGATCTACGTTATCCTTGCAACACAGAAGAGAAAAGGATCTAACGTTATCCTTACCACACAGAAGAGTATAGGATCTAACGTTATCCTTACCACACAGAAGAGTAAAGGATCAAAGGTTATTATTACCGTACAGACGAGTAAAGGATCTAACGTTATCCTAACCGTACAGAAGAGTAAAGGATCAACGTTATACTTACCGTAAAGAAGAGTAAAGGATCACGTTATCCTTACCCTACAGAAGAGTAAAGGATCCAACGTTATCCTTACCATACAGAGGAGCAAAGGATCTAACATTATCCTTACCATACAGACGAGTAAAGGATCTAACGTTATCCTTACCATACAGACGAGTAAAGGATCAAACGTTATCCTTACCGTTCAGAAGATTAGGTGATGGAAGGTTGTCCTTACCATACAGAAGAGTAAAGGATCTACGTTATCCTTATAGTTCAGAAGATTAGATGATGGAAGGTTATCCTTACCATACAGAAGAGTAAAGGATCAAAGGTGATCCAAACCATACAGAAAAGTAAAGGCTTTAACGTTATTATTAGCATACAGACGAGTAAAGGATCTACGTTATCCATATCATACAGAAGAGTAACGGACCTACGTTATCCTTACCAATAAGACGAGTAAAGATCTACGTTATCCATACCATACAGAAAAGTAACGGATCTATTATTTTAAGTATATAAATACTTAGTAACAAATCACAACCTTCGCTATTTAGTGTTTTTGTTTCTTTTTTTTTCAAAAATGAATTATTCGTGACAATTTGAGTGCTGTCAAATTACTTTAAAAGTCGACTAAGTGTCATGACTTGACATGTTGAAACTTCCATTCCCTAACCCGCCACCTCTTTTCCGAAACGCAGACAAGCTTTAATTCAATTATTAAATTTAAAACAAAAACAAAAACAAAAAAAAAACCCGTGCAAAATCAGTTGAATTTCACTGTAGCACTTTAGAACAACTAGCCATATTCTACAATACAGCAGTTGCATTAAAGTTCATTGTAAAAGCTCAATCTGTATCATACCTTACATCTCTATTCATCTACTCGAAGTTCTTCTGATTTAATACTTGAATTTGATCAGGAATTACTGTATGCAATTGATATTGCTGATCTGTTTTTAAATGTAAAGAAAAAAAAAAAACAAAAAAAAAACAAGCCCTAATATGTATCAAGAACTGATGAATATCTTATCTTTTAATGTCTATTTCAACACGGTCGAGTAGAGAGATATACCCTTCCAGTTTTCTGAAGAAACAAAATACTTCACCAAATTGACAGTACACGAACTCAATTACTTTGAGCTGGTAAATAAATTCCAATTTCAGTCAGAAGTAAGCTTCGTAACAGACGACAGCAAATGTAGAAATTCCTGTACCAATTGGTGTAATTTTGCAAGTCATTGTGGCTAATTTTTGTTGCAAGACATAGTGGGTAAAGCTGGTGCAATGTAATACTTTTACTAGTGGACACATTATCTCAATGAAACGTTTGTAAATGATAACCTAATACCAGGCATACCCATAATACCGTGCAGAAAATGACCTGCAATGACTTGTAAAGATGGCGCTGATTTGTACTGGAATTTCCGTTGAGTAGGACGTCGTCTGCTAAAAATCATATGTTTAACTGAAATTGAAATTCATTTGCCTGCTCAAAGCAACCGAGCTCTCGGGTTGTGACGGTTTGTAGTTATCATCTTTAATTTGGTGAAGTATTTGTTTTCTGAAAACTTTGTTTATTTGGTGTTTTACGGAACAGCAAAACAAGTAGGCTATTTAGTAACAAAGCAATCTGAGCAAAGTGCCCTGCTCATGGCCACACGGTAGCCGACTAGGGCTGATCCGGTGGTAGGATTCGAACCCGTACCCTTTCAGTGACACAGGCATCCTAACCACTGAGCCACGGCGGCTGCTGAGAAAACTTTAAAGGTATACCTACTTGAAATAGACGTTAATAAGTCCAAATGTGTCTTGGGCTTCCATGGACTGGCGGATGAATCATGGCCTGGAAATAATTAAACGTCTGAGTTTGAGATTGTATGTCAGCCAATCGCAAATCGCTTTTGTAAGTCTCTTTTGATTGGCTCAGAGTGAAAACTCCATCTCAAACTAAGGTCGAAATTTTATTATCTCCAGGCCTGAAAGTTTAGATTTAAAAAGTTAAAAGCTGTCCTAATTTACTATGGAGGTGAAGCCGCCTAACAATGTTTTAAATGATCTCTTAATGTCTTTAGAATATCGTACATAGAGCTGTTTAATTTCTTTCTGAACTGGTAAATACGCCTCACTCGAATGTCAAGGGTTGCTTGGAAAATACAGATATAGGGGAAGAAATTCAACAAATGTGAACGGCACAATATGAATGTGTTATCAGCAATGTTGCATGTCGCCTCTACGAATTTTAAAATGTATTAATGAAAGTAATTCATTGAAGACTCAATCAAAACAACCAACCAACCAACCAACCAACCAACCAACCAACAATTTAAACGAAGAAACCAATTTCATAGAATCGGTGAAGAGTATTTAAATGAAAATGTCACTACAATGATCACCATGAAGCGAACATTACTCGTTTACAATATAACATACCTAATTTAATATGTTCTAGCAGAGGAAACATAACATCATTAGAAGTAGTAATATCTGGGTATTGGGACTCACACGGAAATTAACATTACGCGGTAGGTTTACATGGGCGGGCCGTTAGGGCCTCAAACGGCAATTTAACATGGTGGATTTTATAGCCTCAAACGGGAATTTAACATGCGGGGGCGACATGGCCTCAAACGGGAATTTTACATGCGGGGGCGATATGGCCTCAAACGAAAATTTAACATGCGGGGGATGATATGGCCTCATATGGGAATGGTAATGTAACAATGTTTTATTACAATCCAACACACCACATATACTATCCAGCAACCGCTTTTTGATTGATATAAAAACACACCACATATACTATCCAGCAACCGTTGTTTGATTACTATCCAAAACCACCACATATACTATCCAGCAATCGCTTTTTGATTACTTTCCAAACACACCACATGTACTATCCAGCAACCGCATTATGATTACTATATATACACACCACATATATTATCCAAACACACATCCCTATCTAGCAACCGCTTTTTGATTACTACGCAAACACACCACATATACTATCAAGCAACCCCTCTTTGATTACTATCCAAGTACACCACATATAATATCCAGCAACCGCGTTTTGATTACTATCAAACACACCACATATATTATCCAGCAACTGCTTTTTTAAAATTATTATCCAAACAAGATATGGTGTAAAAAAAAGGGGGTTTAAATAAACACACACTATCACACAAACATACAAACATACTATCACACGAGGTTAGGAAGTGTTTATAGACACACTACTATACCCTCATACACATACAAGTACAAGAGATGGGTAAGGGGTTTTAAGTTTTAGTTGTCAACATAGAAATACACAAAACATACACAAAACAAAAAGCACAGGTTTTGGGCAAATGATTAGTATCTCTCTTTTCTAAAGATGTGGGTGACCCTGAAAAAGTCCGTCGTGTTTCTTCCGCTCCTCTCCCTCAGCAGTGGTCGCACCTCCCAAGTCGGGCACCGCCGGCTGCACATCTCTGGCCCCATTTATTCCACGATGTTTTCGTGGAGACCACGAGCCTAAAACTAGGCTCGTTGGCCTTCTTCCTCCAATCTTCCTCCTCTGGGATCCAGTCTTTACGGCCCATCTGGCGAAATGTTTCCTGGATCTTTATCCAGAGTGCTGGAGGTCAAGTTCTCTCTTCTGGCGCTCCTTTTCTTTCCTCTCATCTGTCGACGCCCTCTTGATCTTCTCCACCTCTTCACTGATGACCTCTCTGATACAAGTATAAAAGTCTTCGCTGTTTTTAAAGAAGTCATCTCTCTCTTCCGGTGACGCTTGTGGGGATAGATGTCCAGTTCTTCCATCCGGTCCAGGAGGTGTTGCACTCTGTTCAAGAGACTCATGGCTGTGCTTAAGTTTCTCAATATGCAGTGTTGGCTTACCATTCTTCTTGTACACACGATCGACGATGAATGGCACGACTGTTTGTTGTTGTTTGTTTGTTTGTTGAATTGCATTATATACGTGTGTGGCCATTCGACCATGTACGTCTTGTTATTGTACGCTCAGCGTACTTTTTAAATACTCGTCAAGTAGGTGCGGAACACCCACTCGACGCTTTAATGTGTGCACTGCACACTTCTTACTTATTCTTGTCAAGAAGAGGAAAAGGCGGCAAGCGACGGCCGGTGGCGCCTCGTCGTTCCCGGAGGGCTCCAGCTGGTCCAAGGTTGAATTTTGATATTTATGCCGAATGTGAAATTTTTGACATCTTGCACCCTATATAGTTGTTTATTATAAATTTTGAATATAAACTCTGTATTACGTGACTGTAAGAAGTGGTTAGTTAAGAGGAGGTTCGGTCAATGATATTGATTGTTATAGGTATCCTAGATTTTGTGAGCATATGCACCAGTTTATAAATTAAAGATGGGGTAGGGATTTAGGGATTTAGTTAATTATCGAACCAATCGTTGCCACCTTGTGTGGCTGGGATTGATGGTCCGGGGTTTTGGATCATCTTATAGCGTAGAATGTTATTTATTTGGTTTTAGTTTCTTATTCATATACTATAGTGACTATGCTCACACTATTTGAGTATTAAAGGTCTTGAGTAATCAGCAACCGCTTTGTGCAGTATGGGCCTGAAGGTCTGGTCTTGGAACCATTTTATACTATTTATGTTTAAGTGGACCAGTATTTGAGCAATATAGTCCTGGTTTTGAGTTAACCATTCGTTTCCACCGTGTGCGGCTGGGCCTGATATTCAGGGCTTAAGGACCACCTTATAATAAACTAATGTTTTTGAGGTTGAGGTTTTATTATATTACTTGTGAGAGTATTTCATGCTAGCAGGAGGTTAGTATTTGCATGCGCTATTAGTTGGGTTAGGAGAATGGCAACTGGAGTTATGATAGTTATCCTGTATATGTATAATATCTTTAATCGTTACTGGTTGTGGTTTTTTCTGTCTGTTCTATGGGGGTGGAATCTCTCAGAGAGTAGCGTCAGAGAGAAGCAGAAGAAGCATTTCTTCTTTTTCAACAACAACAACAGCAACAACAACAGGAAAGAAGAAAACAAGAAGAAGAGGAAAACTTTGAATTGTGAAGGACAGAAGGAAGGGAGTGAAAACAAAACGTTGTGTGTGCTACAAGACATTTCGGTGAAGTTAAAGTATCTGAAAGAAATGTATCAGACTTCTTTAACTCAACCCAAGAGAAAGAGACCTTTACTGGCTAAGTTTTCTAAGCCCGTCACTCCATCCACACTCACTACCCCTGAGATACCAGCAGCAGTGACTACTACTACCAAAGCAGCAACAACAACAATAGCAGGAGTAGGACACGGTCGTGGAAAGAGATTCAAGCACTTAAAGCTCATCATGTCAAGTCCATGAGTTTGTTAAAAACAAACATCCAACGGTCCTTTACAGGGCCACCCACATCTCTTAGAAAACAGATACCACTCCATGATTGCCAAATCAAGTAAACCTTAAATCCATCTATTATAAAATGAGTGTGTGTGTGTGTGAGTCCATAGTATAAAAATCAAGACAAAGAGACACTTACGTTTTCTTTTTGGTATATTTTGGTCGATTTTGCTTTCACTGTCTGTCTCTTTTCTTGAATTTCTTCACGGATATGGGTTCTTCTTCCCCTTCACTGTCTTCCACGGGTCTTGACTTCTTACATTTCTTGACAGAGATGGGTTCTTCTTCTGTTTCTGAAGAATCCTCCTCCTCCTCCCGTTTCTTCTTGCTCTATTTTTCTGTCGACACCGTGAAGACCAATATCCTGTTTCCTCACAATGATAACAGGTATCTTTACCTTTACCTTTCTTTTCTCTAGTCATTCCTTCTTGACTTTGACTTTGTGGACATTCTGGAGACCAATGTTCTTTTTCCTGGCAGACATAGCAAGTATCTTGACTTTATCTCGAGAGGAGTAGTCCGTAGTCTTACTGGAAAAAGTGGTATACTTTCCAACTACTCTATCTAAATTTCTGATAGCAACAGCGGTCTGTTGTGATAAATCTCTGACCAGAAGGGTAAGCTTTTTTGACTTTTCCATCTTCACCGTTTGAAAATTGAATGACTAATATTTACTCGTAGGGTGAGAAGCTGTCTCTCTCTCTCTCTCTCTCTCTCTCTCTCTCTCTCTCTCTCTCTCTATATATATATATATATATATATATATATATATAGAGAGAGAGAGAGAGAGAGAGAGAGAGAGAGAGAGAGAGAGAGAGAGGGTGTGAAACTCAGTCAAATCAAAGTTTTCAATCAAGATGAAATGATCACACAATTTCAGTGAGAAACCGGAAGAAGAAACCAAGAGGCAAGGACGACGACGACTTTCCGTACCACCTCATACGCCGCTAGCTGAAGTGTTAGCACAAGTACATTCCAGTGATTTTGAAGAGGACATGAGTGAGCCTGAACCAACACCTTCAACTTCCTCTACCACAAGACCAAGAGAGTCTAGAGCCACTCAAAAAGAAAGTTGTACAGTAGCTCCCGAAAAGTATTATCACATTCGAGAGACCCAGAGAGCGACTTCTAGAAATTTCAGAACCATGGCTTACACCTACACGCTAAAATTAAAAGAGTTTAAGTCTGAAGTGCCACCAGAGAAAGCCGCAGGTTTCATTACAGATTTGTGCGATTCCTTGTTAGAGACATTGAAACAACAATGCCAAGTTAAGAGGATGATCGTTTGAGACTCTCCATCTATCATGACAGTTTAAAGTCTCCTGTGTGGATCGAGTTTAGTACTCCAACAGAATTAACACCGTCCAAAGTCATCGACAAAATTGAACACGTTCAACAATCCAATGACGAATTTAACATGACCGATGGAAAAGCTACTCTTCAAATGACTCACGTTTCACAACCAAGAGGCAGCGGACCACGCAAAGTTTTATTGGTGGACGACATTCGCAGTACCAAACGCAGTATCGTCCAAATTAACAACTCCCAAGATCAAATGTGCTTAGCCCGTGCCATCGTCGTGGGGCGAACGTATGCCGAGAAAAACGAGACTGCAGAATGGAAAAGAACATGGGACAGCATTCGAACCAATAACACAAAGAGACACGTTTGTTCCGGAAAGAACAGATGCCGTTTTTATGACCAACTCGTGGACTTTGAACATTAATGCTATATTCAAACATATGACAATGAAGTAAAGGAAGAAGACAAGAAAGACCAGTACAAGAAGAAACAAGTGGATTTTATCTTTTTTTTACTTTGAATGTCCGCAAGAGACGGGTATTAACATCCCTAATTTCTACGTAGCTCATCGGGCTTGTGAGAAGTGCATACAAGAACATATCTATTTTCACTGTCCATATTGTAGTAAGATTCCAGGAGGACGTGAAAAAATCTTTCGAGGACCACGCACTCTTCCCAATTTTGCGGAATGGAGTTTAGATCCTAGCGACGTCACTTGGACCGAAGAGGACATCCAGCGTTACGGGGGCCATCGATATGCTACAGTGATGGCTTACAGTTTCTCGGGATACGATCGACAATTACTGAACAAAGCCACAGCCCTTTATGCTTTACTGGTCAATGTGATGCTAAGTGTGTACCTACCTGCTAAGTGTGTACCCACTAGCAAACCACTTGGATACCAATACTAACACAACGAGATGTACCCATCAAGGAAGAATATACGCTGCCTGTAGCTTTGCCTGGTTCTTGTGACTTTTAAAGTCGACTGCAGACGTTCAAAGGTAATTAGCCTAAATATCTGCCAGGACCTACTCACAAAGCTTTAGCCAGAGCTGGATTTGTCTACTTGGGAGAAGGAGATAAAGTCCAGTGTTTCAGCTGTGGTGTGACAATTCAATATTGGGAGCCTAAAAACACAGCTTATTTGGAACATGCCAGATGGTCTCCGCGCTGTCACTACCTTCCTTTGGTCGGTCCAAAGAAGTAATATGTAGGATACTTTAGAAGAGAACATTCGTAGTTTACCTCTTGAGCTAAGATAACGCATGTACAAAGAGTTTGTACAGATTCAAGTGAAACGGAAGGAACAATTGCATCCTTTAAGGCATATACGTTTTAAACACTGGTATTTGAATACTATAAAAATGCTAATTAGTGCCCAGATGTTCAAATGACGAGACATTGATCAACGAGTACCTCCCTCCTTTAAGATTTGGGATGCCAAGACTTCTACTTACAATGTAACAGTGATAGACAGAATTCAATGGAACGAAGTCCAGGAAAAGGTTAAAAACTTACAGGAATACAAAAGACTTTTAAAAGAAGTGTCACGTCAAGACAAAACTTCTTCACGACGTGTGATGTGTGGTGAGGTAATCACTGAATTTCTTCGATATCATTTACCACCAGATTCCATTTGCCAATTTTCTGACTATTTTATCAAAAAGAAAGACACTGCTGTGAATGACTAGTTTAGAAGAGCACATTCAGAATCTGCCTTTGGAGCTGCGAGAACGCATTTACAGAGAGTCTGTCAAGATACAAGTGAAACGCAAACTCAAAATCATTTCTCGATTTTTAAACTATTGCTATTTCGACAGTATAAGAAGACTGATTGTTGGAAAAGACTATCACAGACACAAAACGATACGTGGATATAAAAGCTGACCATGCCGCAACTGTTGTATTCAGTGTTGGAACAAATTCCGTGGAAGGAAGTCAATGACAGTGTTCGGAACTGAGAGGATTACCACACACTTTTACAAAAACTATTTTCACTTTCTACGATTCCATTTACTTTTGGACGTCATGTCGTGTGTGTGTGTTAGTGACAACTTTTGTCGAAATTCGTTTCCCAGGAAATTCTTTGTGAACTATTTATGAACAGTACATGCAACAAAGACAAGACCATTCACACTTTGTCAGTGCACGAAAGACAAATTGTGTTAAAAGTGTTGAGAATAGTGATGAAAACAAGTAGTGTACCTCCGTGTGAAGAAGACGTTTGTCAAACTTTATCCACATTTCATACTTACCAAGAAGTGTCTCTAGCTAGTGGGTTATACAACACATTTACAATTGGAAAGATGTACGTGACTGGAAAAGTCTTGGCTTCGATGCTTGGATACAAGAAGTGGCTTACAATGCCAAAGACATTGCGTGATACTAATCATCCAAGAAAAGAAAAAGTGAACTTTGTTTTAGTGTGTTATTTCTTGACATGTAAATATGTTTTTTTTTGTGGTGACACTTTTTGAAAAAACATTAAAGGTGTATTCCATATTTAAAATATATTGTGTCTTTTATGGTCCTCTCAGAATTCTTAATACCACAGTCATGGCTGCAGCTTCCTCCTCTTCCTCTTCTGTTCTCAAAGTGATTGACGAAAAGTTAGATCGTCAAAGTTGGGAGGCTTTGTACTTTCGCCATCAATATAACATGTTGATTGCTGGACCGAGTGGTTCAGGCAAAATCGAATTTGTCAAACGTTTGATCGAACACAACTCCGATTTGTTGATCGTCAATCTCAACGTATCGTGTGGTGTTACAAAGAGTGGCAATCGTCTTACACGTTACTCCAAGAAAGTCATGGAGAATCTATTTCGTTTGTAGAAGGCATTCCTGGTGAAGACGATGGGATTGTGTCTGACTTGAGTCAAACATATCTTGTCATCTTCGATGACATGTTAGGAGAAGACGAAGAATTAAACTATGGTTTACACGAAAAGGACATCATCGTAATGCCAGTGTTATTTACATTACTCAAAATTTGTTTCAACAAAGTAAAGCACATCGTACCATCAATGCTCATTATGTGGTTTTGTTCAAAAGTCCCGGGGACAAATCTCAAGTGAAGGTGTTAGCCAAACAGTTAGGAACCCCTTGGTTCAATTATGCAAACCACGATGCCACTCAAACACCGCATGCGTATTTACACATCGATTTAAAACCCACCACTCCCGATTATTTGAGATTGTGTACCAATTTGTTTCATCATTGCTGTTAAAAGAAGGAGGTCCTATCATTTACACGTTTCCTTTGGCGTCTCTCTGAAAAAAACTATACAAACATCCACCACGTCTGTTCTTTTCAATAGTATTCAACATGGCTTCTTTTATATGGTGTGTGGACAATATTGTGTGTATTTGCTTCATCAACGCGGTCTTGGATTTCCCTTAGAACATTTAGTGACTTGTTTTGATCGGGAGTACTCTAGAAATAATGATAAAATAGAAAGATGGTTCTGTGAACAGTATGGCTATCCCATGTCTTTAGCTCAGAAACTTAGTGTCCATCGAGGGCACAGTGACAGTGCCTTAGATCATTGGAAGTCAAGTTTGACTCCACAACGTTGTCAACCCTGTAAATATGTTCATGTTTAAAAATGTTTGTTTGTATTGAGAAGCTTCTTCTTAGTATTTAAAATTTTGATTTTGTAAAAAAATATGGTATTGTCTTCTTTATTTATTGAAAAACAAAAAAGGTATGCACATGTCTTTCACATCCCTCTATCGATCTTAGTCATAGGTACATAATCTTTCACATATCTCTCTATCGATCTGTGTCATGTTTTCTTTCACGTCCGCGTCCCAATGGGAGAGGATGTTTTCCATCATGTCCGTGCTTCAAGCATATAAAGCGCTGCGTTCACTAGTCGCGTCATCATTCAGGCAGCAGCAGGTGGAGAGAGCAGACGTGTGGCAGACGTTTCACGGTAGAGGGAGACGCAGTGGACGAGGAGGGGAGGAGGCAGCCTTGCAGCAGCTATGGAACACCCAACTACAACTACAATGACTCGCTCTTGAAGTATGGAAGTATGGGCCAAGCTGCTGTGCTGACCAATTGAGGAAATGTCGACCTACCCCCCAACCCCCCCCCCCCCCCCCCGCCAACAGCCGACCACATGGAGCAGCGTTAAGGAGAGAACCAGCAAGGCAGACAGAAAGAGCTTCTCTACCCGGGACCACCTGCTGTTAACAATAGTCCTTCTAAGGGCTAAACAGTCCTTCTAAGGGCTATCACATTGCCTGAATCAATGGGGTTTTCAATTGGGCTTTTTTCGAAAACCCCTTTTGATTATACTCTTTTAAAACACAAATTTGATCAATTTCGAACCACCGTCTAAAAAATTACAACCCACAATTGTAGTGTGCGTGATACAAAAAGATATGAGTAATTCTTACTCAAAGATTGGTATTGTTTTTGGAAATAATATGTACATTTTGTACAAAAAATTTCTCTTAACTGGAATATTCGCGTTAAATGGAAAATTTGTTGAACTCTAAGTATTGTCATAATTGAACAAGTGGCTTACACTTTATTGGTATTAGGGTAGCCTGACTTAGTTTAACTGGGCAGAATTTGATCATGTATGTACGTTACTGGCGTTTCAGCTTCCGTCACGCTTCGCGATTTCGCTTGCCTAGTCCGTGCCGCCTGTGCCACTCCTGACTGAAATCCTTGAAGCAATTCAATCAACAACGTGCGCTATGACGCGCACCTATATACCTGTAAAACATTGTGGTTCTACTCCTATGTACAGGTATAAAAGTACACACTCTCCAATAGCGCGCATTCATTTAACCCCCTTAATTGTGGGGAACCATGCTGCGCTGGAGGGGTGTACTCAGCACAGTGTCAGGTGTGTTGCGAACTGTTAACACACCTGACCAAATTTAAAACTTACACATCCTTCTGGGGTGTGTAAATTGTACACATCCTCCAATAGCGCGCATTCAATTAACCCCCTTAATTGTGGGGAACCATGCTGCGCTGGAGGGGTGTACTAAATTAGAGTCAGGTGGTTGCAAACTGTCAACACACCTGACCATTAAATCCCCCTATGCGTGCTTTGCACGCTGCGGGGGTATATAGTCGTACATGCCCGAAGGGCGAAAACGACTCAAATTCAAGCATCAATCAATCAATCTAGTCGCGTCATCATTCCAGTCAGGAGCCAGCTGTCCAGCAAGTCAGATCGTCCCTGATACCGCCGACACCTGCTGTAGTAGGATGAAGGGGAGGGGGTCAGCTGTGACTCTACGGATTGCCACGTGCAAGTAATGACCAGCCTGCTACTGGTATACAGGAAGACAGGGGCATACTTGCATATACGTGGCAGTACGGCACAGCAGTGGCCAACCTACCCCCACCACCAAAGCACCGCCATTAAAGAGCCGTAGCCGAGTCAAGGAGTACAAAGGACTGGCAAAGACCCTCCGGAAGTACCCCGACGCAGCAGGTGTAGCCTGCTAAGCCAGGAGCTGAATATAAGAAGGAGCAGGGAGGACGCCGAGCGCCCACCCATAGAGACAGGCGATACTAACAGCCCTTCTTCAGACAATTTGTTGTCGACAGCCGGACGAACCAGCCTGCTGTCAGAAAAGGGGAGAGCCTGAGAGCAGACCGAATATGGAATGGGTCTCCCACCAAGCAGACTGGTCAAAATTGCAAGACTGTATGGGGTTTTCCTTTTGAATTTTTGAAACCCCTTTTGATTACACTCTTTATATCACAAATTTGATCTATTTCGAACCACCGTCAAAAATACAACCTCTAATTTATTAATCTGTGCGTGATACAAAAATGATATGAGTAACTTGTACTCGTTTATTGGTATTATTTTTTGGAAAAATATGTACACTATGTACGCAAAATTCAAAATTAAATTGGAATTAAATAAACAAATTTGCAAACTCGAAAGAATTGTCATAATTAAGTATGTGGTTAACACATTATTGGTAATAGGGACAGCCCGACTTAGTTAACTGGGCAGAATTTGATCATGTACGCTTCCTGGCGTTTCAGTTCTCCGTCACGCTTCGCGCCCCGCTTGCCTAGTCCGTACTGCCTGCCACTCCAGACATGAACTGTATTGTAACTACTTAAGTGCGCTTCGCGCACACCTGTATACCTGTAAACATTGTGGTTCTAGTCCTATGTACAGGTATAAATTAAATTAAAATATACACATCCACCAATATCGCGCCTTCAATGAACCCCCTTCATTGTGGGGAAACCATGCTGCGATGGAGGGGTGTATACAATTGCGTTTCTATACGCTTTAACGTGGCAGGTGTGTTGTGATAACACACCTGTCCCTAATCTTAGTGTGCTCAATAGTCGTACAATAGTCGAATGGCTGAACACAACTTTAATCAAAAAAATCAATCTAGTCGCGTCATCAGTCATTTCGTGTGGCCCTAAAGAAAGATAGAAGACGTGTTTTCAAAGCCGTGGAGAAGTGCGAGTATCCGTACTCGCTACCATTAAATACACTTCCTAATATTAACAACAATACACCAAGAAGTGCGCAAAAACTACACCACAACTACACCCAAATGGAGATTTGACAAGGCTGACTGGGGGACGTTTCGCTCTCTATGTGAGGGAATGGACAGTGCCATGCTATATAACGAATATGTTAACACCTATAACGAAAACATCGTAAAATTGCTGTCGTCGGCAGCGGAACGGTGCATCCCCAAAACAGGATGGCGAGGCAACAAAAGATCAGTCCCCTAGTGAAACGAAGAATGTAGGCAGGTCATACGAGAAAAGAAAACGGCCCTAAATAAATTCAGGCACTCCAAAAATTCCGATGATTTCCTCGCCTATAAGGAAAAAGAGAAAGTGGTTAAAAATACCATCTTTACAGCTAAACAGAACTCATGGAAGGAATTATGCTCGACATTAAACCATAAAGCAAACTCTAAGCAAGTGTGGGCAAAGATGAAAAAAAATTAGGGGCAAAGCTACCTTCTCGACCCCAAAACTACCTGGCCTCATCGCTGATGGGGAGCCGCAAAATTAGCCACCCACTTTGCCGAAAAGAGCAGTAATTCTAACCACTCAGAAAAGTTCCAAAAATATAAAATCAAAATAGAGAAGGAACAATTGTTCACTGATAGAGGAAACCACTCAAGCCCCCTAAATATAGATTTCACAGTATATGAGTGGCGTAAAGCACTCAGCCAAAAAAAAAAAAAACAACGTCTCCCGGTGAGGACCAACTAGGCTATGAAATCTATAAAAAAAATTCTCCCGGAAAATATTGAACTGATTGAACTGGCGATATCTGATTTGGCAATCGGGGGAAATACCGACACGCTGGAGACAAGCGGTTGTCATCCCAATCCCGAAACCCGGAAAAGATCCAGCGGATATCGGTTCGTACAGACCAATCTACCTCACTAATAACATGTGCAAAATCATGTAAACAATGATAAATAATAGATTGAAGCACTTCCTGGAAAGTAAAAATTGGATATCCCAAAACCAAAGCGGTTTTCGTAATAACAGATCAACAATTGACCAATTAATACGGTTGGAGTCCAGCATAAGACTGGCTTTTAATGCCAAAAGGAAAAGTGATCGCAATCTTTTAGCAGTATTCCTTGACCTATAAAAAGCATACGATCTGATTTGGACAAAGGGTCTAATTTCAAAAGTGAACCATTATGGACTTACAGGCCGCATGCATAAATGGATATCAAATTTCTTATCAGGCCGAAAAATCCAAACAAGGATGGGCAACAGCTACTTCGAAATAATTGAACTGAAAAACGGTACACCCCAAGGTAGCGTCTTAAGCCCTACCCTATTTAACATCATGAATAATGACCTAGATCAGTCAGTCGACCCAACTTATCTGGACCTCTCACAATTTGCTGACGATAGTGGAATCTGGAAAGCGAGAAACCCCTCCAGTGAAACTGTGCTCAGACGATTGCAGATGGACTGGATAGGATTGGTCGATAGGCCAATAGGTGGGACTTTAAACTCTCGCCAGGCAAAACAGTAGGGGTCATGTTTACACCAAAAGTAAACTTAAAGAAACAACCACCGAAACTAAACCTAAATGGTAGGATGGTAAAATTTTAAAAGGTGGCTAGGTTCCTAGGGATGCTGTTCGGTG
Organism: Margaritifera margaritifera; assembly: GCA_029931535.1. Taxonomy (NCBI): domain Eukaryota; kingdom Metazoa; phylum Mollusca; class Bivalvia; order Unionida; family Margaritiferidae; genus Margaritifera; species Margaritifera margaritifera. The sequence continues at coordinate 1,276,196 of JAQPZY010001606.1, forward strand.
AGCACCTGACATGGAGCAACCATATAACAGAGCTAGTGAGACAGTGTGGACAAGATCTGAACCTTTTGAGAAACCTTAGGGGCACTGATTGGGGGACAGATCAGACCACACTTTTCACACTGTACAGGACACTTATCCGATCCAAAATTGATTATGGATGCCAGGTGTACGCATCGGCCCGACCTTACATACTTAAAAATTGGATACCATACAACATAAAGCTCTTGTTATCTGCACCGGTGCTCTCAGTAGCACATCTAGGGACGAATGTATAATTCTAACCGGGGAACCACCACTAAACCTAAGACGATAGGAGTTACTCCTGAGGTATGCGACCAGGATTTCAATCCATGATAAGTCGCACCCTACAAGAGCTATAATAGAGAAATGCAATAAGGCCTTCCGACACAAACTTTGCAAGAGTTTTCCAGGAGGACAAAAAATTCATGACCTGAAAAAGGAATTGGACATCCCTAATATATAACCGGAAGTCATAAACTATCCGGATCCCGCACCATGGACCAGTAAAACACCAAAAATAAACCTAAATGCATTGCCTTTTGGAAATAAACAAGAGCAACCCATAGAAATAAGGGCTAAAATCCTCTCTGAAATAGAAAGTAGGTATGAGGGGTACATCCAAATATACACGGATGGCTCTAAATCCCCAGACCCAGGACGGACTGCAGCAGCAGCAGTGATCTCTGAGAAAAACATCACCCTGGGGGCGAGGCTACCAAATGGCTGCTCTATTTATACGGTCGAATTTTGGGCTATTATCCAAGCAATCCAATGGATACAAACTAGCCAAACACCGAAAGCAGTCATAGTTAGCGACTCCCTCAGTGTGCTGCGGACTCTGGAATCAGGTAACTCAACCAATCGAGAAAACATGCTTAGAGAAGTCTACTTAAGACTAAAAACCCTCGAACACAACAATCAGATTGTAGAATTCATGTGGATGCCCTCCCATATAAACACCCCTGGAAATGAGAGGGCAGATAAAGAAGCAAAAAATAAACTTAACGACGAAGAAGTGCACCACCTTGACTACAGCATATATGAGATTTACAGCATAATAGCACAAAAAATTGAACAAACATGGCAGGGGGAATGGGACAGTACACAAAAAGCGCGCAAACTATACAATATACACAAACAGGTTTGTAGAAATATCGTCGTCCTAAACCTGGCAAATCCATTTGACATTAAAATCATAAATATAATAAAAACTGGCAAAACACTCCTGGCCAGCAGTTTTAGAAGATTTGTGCCATGGATAAAAGAGAAAGGAATCAACTGCCCTCGCTGTCCCACCCCAGAGACGCTAAACCATGTATTCAATGACTGCCCAAAGTACAACGAAGCAAGGAAAAAATTCCAGGAAAAACAAGAAAAACTGAAAACCACAACCCAATATCCGAATTTCCTTACTACAGGAATCAACAAGACTAACATCATCCTAGTGTACGCAAACATCCTGGGCTACATTTCGGACATAGGAAAAAGAGGAAAAATTTAATCACCGGTTAGAAATAACAAAATAATTTCATAGGAAGGAAGAGAGGTAAAAGAAAGGTAACAACAATAACAAAAATGTAAAACCATGGCAAACCCGAAAACAGCCTAAGGCGGGAGAGGAGGGGCTCCGCACAAGGGGGGAAGGAATCGGTATGTCAGGATCGCTAGAAAGCTACTTAATAAAGTCAATAATGAATGAAATCAAAAATAAACATGAAATCACACAATTACTAAAATCAAACCAAGTTCAACTCCTGACAGTAACAACATTATCACTCACTGACAACATTTTCGACATCATAATATCATTAATAACAGACAAATCATGCATTTTTCATGCCTTTTTTTTAACTCTAATACTAACGCATGGTAAAGGTTTCCGGCAGAAATCACAAGGGACAACATAGAACAACCTGACCTCTCAAAACTTTATCACGATATAAGGTGGTCCTAAGCCCAGACCATCAGGCCCAGCCGCACAAGGTGGCAACTATTGAACACACTAGACAAGGTGGCCACTATTGAACACACTAGACAAGGTGGCCACTATTGAACACACTAGAATAATGAAACTTGACCCTGTAAACTGGTCCATAACAAAATTAAAAATATAAGGTGGCCTAAGCTCAGACCACTAGGCCCCTACCGCACAATGCGGGATCTGATGAACTAACGCCGCAAAAAAAAAAAAAACTGACGTACAAAAGGGTAAGCATATGCACCTGAAGGGAGGAAAACAATAATAAGACCCAACTAAAAATTAGAATATACAAGGTGGTCCCAAACCCACACCATCAGGCCCCGCCGCACAAGGTGACATCAACCTACCAAACCCATCGAACTGACCCAAACAATTAAGTTTATAAGGTGGTATCAAGTCCATACCACTAGAGCCTTACCCCCACATCAGTTAACAGAGATTAAGTGTCGGTGCATATGCTTGCTATAAATAAGATATCAACCCCTTGGATCGAACCGGACATCTATCCATCTATAACATAACAAATCATCACTCACTCTAACTAACCCAAACCTACAGCCACAAATGCCGAGTTTATATTCAAAATTTAAAAATTCATAGATAAGGTGCAAGACGATGATTTTTCTTGATTTTCGCAAAATAAGCACAAAATTCTTAACCCTGGACCAGTTGGAGCCATCCTGGAACATCAAGGCGCCATCTGCAGCTCTCTCCCGTCTTTTCCGCCTCCGGACATGAGTAACTGATAAGTGTGCAGTGCACACAATAAAGCGGTAAATTAAACATTGCACGGTGTGCAAACTAACAACTCGTACATGGCCGAATGGCCGCACACGAGTATAATTTAAATTAAGCAAGTTGGGTCATCGTCATTCATTCAGCATTCAGAACTTGTGGCCCTTGAAGAGCAGACGTTTACTCTAAACCGTGAAGAAAATAAGCCAATTTTCTCCACCCTAACACCCGCTGACCGCTTAGGGCCCGGGAGATCACCTTCTAAGCTGGGCTTAGGGGGCCCTCACCTAAGCAGCAACGATTCAAGCGTTCTTCTTGCAGGCAGCAGTATACCACAAGGTTTAGAGCTAAAGATTTAACCACCGCCATTTAACCAACAACCTTCGCCGGAGCCAGCCATCAGCTTCCACCCACCCACCACCTGTTCCAGCCATCGCCAGCCAGCCTGCCGCCAGGAAGACACCACCTCACCTTAATTTTGGATTCACTAAGTATAAGGGTAAGATAGGGAAAATAGAATTAAACCTACGGGTAAAAAAAACTTTGTACTGTTCGGCTGATTAAGGAAAATTTTGGGTTTTTTTGTCGCTATCTTTCCTCCCTGCTCAATGCTAGTATCACCCATCTTGAATACCTTTTCATTTCCTAACTATTAATTGACGTATGCTAAATATACATTAAACAACGGTTAGTAATAATTTAATAAATCGGTGGATTTAAATCTTTAAATAAACATTTATTTTAAAAAAATAAAATAATAATTTTTTGTGGTAAAATTAGTCGCAAAATTATTAATTTTCTGTCTGATAAGTTGGACTCTTGTGCATTGTGAGATTTTTCTGCCACGCTTACAAACAGGTACTAGGACCCATACTAGCTTTCCCTGGGCGGAATCCTTGTGTACACTCTAGCTCGTGGAGTTAACCGCAAGATTTTCTGCTACACTGAGCACTGGGGCCTGGTTAATACAGGTGTACCAGGGCGGAAATCCTTGCACTCGCTAGAAGGCCGAACATTAGACAGGTTAGTGTCTACTATAGACCTAACATATATCAAATATCCAATCACCAAGAAAACCGTTGTTTAATACAGTAACAAACTTGATTGATTAAAAAAAATGTTTTACACTAACAAGCTAAAACTAGGAACTCCAAAATTTAAAAATCAAAATGAGCAAAGTGAACCTAGGCCGCTGACTAGTTTAACAAAAAAAATCCCTCAAGTATGATATTAACCAAGACATCAACCCCACCAACCCACGTCGGGTCTATCAAAATAGGACAGATGGGAAACGTTAGGGAAAAAAAACTGAACTTCACCACCCTACCTTCCTCGGACATGGGTACACTAGAAGTGTCCATAATTGAACACACTCCTAGTGGGAGGGGGAAATTCATGAATGATTCAATGCAAACATCGTCACTGTTATTTGAATCTAATGGGCCCCTTTCCCTCGACCCAGAGATACAAATTAAAGGGATGCATTTTGATGGGAACAGCTTCGTAGATCTAAATGACACCAAGCTCGTGTCCTCTGAATCCCCAAGTAAGAGCAAAATAGGCCTCCAGGATGTGATGCAGATTCAGAATAGAGAAGGGGGACTAGAAACCACGCCCAAAAACAATACCACGACGACGAAAACAATAGAATATTCAGGAGGGGGGGGTATTCCGAACCCATTATGTACTCAACAATAATCAAGAGGGTAGGAGTGGACAATAATTGCCCAACAGGATAGGGACAAATAAACCTAAACTAAAAACAGTTATACCAAAGACCATAACGACTGGAGGCGCTACGGTGCACTGCAGCCAAACAGCAGGCCCTTCGAACCAAAGACCTGACATAATAGAAGATTTTAGTCTCATACTCCAAATCCCGGACTCACCAGAACCCAAGAACATCACACCAATTCAAGGGAAGGGGAAGCGAGCTATGAAGGGGAGCCCCAAATTTAAAAAATCTAAACAAACAATTGACAACACCCAAAATCAACCCCTACGAAATGCACCGGATAACGCAACAATTAAAAAGGGCCCCAACAATAGCGACAGGTCGAAAGACAAAAACCAAAACAATGGCCCTAACCAACTAAGAAAGACACAAACACAGTGGCAAATAAACCAAACAATGTCCATGTCAAACACACATAACCGTACCACCCAAGAGACATGACGGTATTCATAAAAAGTCAGTATATAAACATTAATCAAATTAGTAACAGAAGCATCCATACAGAGCTCCTAAAAACTCAAAGGGGACAATTCACTGTAGTCAACACAAGGCAAAAGTACATAATTATTAGATGCTCCTCCTCAAGTCAAGTAGTAAAATTCATGGAGGTACAAAAAATAGGACCATATCGGGTTACCGTTACTCGACATATATCCACAAACCCACCAAAGCAAACAAGACCAACTAATAGACCTTCAACTCTGCACAAACGAATTACACGAGTAACACTCTCCCAGGATACGGATTTCATCATCCAAAACATAAGGAAACATGGTCAGGAAGTAGAAAGCGTAGTGCGCCTTAAAAACACAGAAGGCAATAATTCATCTGCGGTGTTAATTCAATTCAAACTAAGTCCACCATCATTGTGGGCAAGATCTGAACCTCTTGAGGAACCTCAAAGGAACCGATTGGGGAACGGATCAGACCATACTTCTCGGCCAGCCCTCTGACGAATCATGTGCAGTGCGCAAAACTACCCCCCCCCCCGCCCCCCCGGACTTGCGGGTAGGGCGCGCACTGGGGGTAAATTCAATTAAATAAACAAACATAGTCGGGTCATTCTTCAGTCAGTAGAGCAGTAAGCAATACACAGAAGTATTTGAACTAGAGATGGAAGCGATGATACCGCCCCGCGCCTTGCATGCAATCCAGGGCTTAGGTCTTAGGATTGCATCAGAGTGGAACCTACGGGCTCAGGTAAGAAAAACCACATCTCAAATATTGGGATAAAGGGAAAATTTAATCCCGGTCAACTACCAAACCACTCAAACGAAAGGCATCTAAACTATAATTAACCTAAAACAAACAAGCAATAACAAAGGTAGAAAAAGTCTGGGGACCGAGGGGACGGCGTCTACCTGAAATGTCGATCCCCCATTCCTCCACCGGCATAAAACACCTTAAAATAGGGTATAAAATGGTCTAGAGTGGGAGAAAAGCGGCACCGCTATGAGGGAAGGGATAGGAATTCTGGACCAAATAGGGGTTGAGCCAGTTCGCAATGGCGGCCTATCCCCGCCCTAACAGCGAGAGAAACTCCACTCCTTAGGAAAGACAATTTAGGTAAATTAAACAATAATAACAATCTCATAAACTAAAATAATCTTTATACAAAAGGACAAAGAGGGTCTCCATAATATTTAAGAATAAATAAATATGATGTGTACAATAACTAACATATAAAATATGTAAGCATCACATTGTAACAAAAAGCAATCCACTCCTCCTAAAGAGCAGGTATAAAATCCTGTTCCTATATATGCACACATTTAAAAAAAAAAGGAATATATATATATATATATATATATATATATATATATATATATATATATATATATATATATATATATATATATATATACTTTCTCTTCTCAACTACTTTCTGGTGATGGGACGCTCTACTAACAATGCAATTAACATCCAATCAGGTGATCTTCAACGTCGCACCCCTATAAAATTAAGAACTATAAAGTGGTCATAAGCCCAGACCATCACGGCCAGCTACACAAGGCGGCAACACATTGGAAGGAGAAACCACTCCCCAACCTATATATACGCCCCACACTTTATCCCATATGAGGTGGTCTCACGCCCAGACCATCAGGGCCCACGACACAATGCAATAACCGATTAACTGCAATGGCTGCGTAGACATAAACTTATTAAAGAAACTCGCTACACCAACAAATTCCAGTCCTTAAACAACTCTGTCAATTTACTAACTATCCGCAATATTATTAAATCAGCCACCAGTACAGTGATATTTCAAAACTTTGGTGAAATTCAAGCCACAAGAGGAAACATGTTTTAATTTTCGGCACACCAATCAAAATTTATATACTCTGGAACTAACGACGACGACGGTGCACCCCTTGCCGAGCTCCTTGCCTCAGTTGCCCCACCTGACATACTATCATAATGGGTAATAAATAAATAATACACCTTGTGTACAATGTTTAATACGTCGTACATGGTCGAAGAGCCGAAAACTACTTTAATGTAAGTTTAGTCAGTCAGTCGGTCGGGTCACCATCGTTGACTCGTCAACAGCTAAAATGACTTCGAAGATTGGTAGACTCAATAAAGCTATGGTAAACATGCACCAGGTTAGGCATAACTTGATCCAGAAGAACCCAGAGAAGAAGACGGTGATCTTCATGAAAATGACACGGGACTTAGTAGAAGATGTCCTATGGGAGGAAATCATCAAAGAAAAAGAAGACTGGGAGGAGAGGCAAAGACGTCAGCAGTGGCTTCAACAACAACAACAACAACAACAACAACAACAACAACATCAGAAACATGAGGGAGTGTAAGATCGACTGTGAGGAGTTCTCCTTCTCCTTCAAAATGAGACGGTCTTGTCCTGTGATGAAGCCAGTGATGAGACGTGGCCGTCCTGCCAGACGTTAAAATCTTCACCAAAACCCCAACGGTCCTTTTCAGGAACCCAGATATCTAGAAAAGATTACCCCATGATTGCCAAAGAAATTGTGTTTGTATGTTTGGTGTATGTTTGTGTCTGTTTTTGTCTTTTTCCCCACTAAAAAAAAACCCCTTCCCTTATAAAAATGTATGTTTGGTGTATGTTTGCATAGAGTGTGTCTATAAACACTCCCTTAACATTGTGTAAAAGATTTAGCACAAATAGTTTCTTTTAGGTCCGCTCGATTTATGTTTGTGTTTTTTTGTTTGTTTTTTTTTTTTTTTTTTTTTTTTGTAAGGGTTGTCATTTTGGTGTGAGGGTGTTTTACGTCATGTCCGTGTTTTAAGTATATAAAGCAGTGCGTTCAAAATTTATAATAAAACTCTATAGGGTGCAAGACGTCAAAAATTTTCATATTCGGCATAAATATCAAAATTCAACCTTGGACCAGCTGGAGCCCTCCGGGAACGACGAGGCGCCTTCGGCCGTCACTTGCCGCATTTTCCTGTTCCTGAGAAGAGTAAGTAAGAAGTGTGCATTGCACACATTAAAGCGTCGAGTGGGTGCTCTGCGCCCACATGACGAATAATTAAAAAGTACGCTGAGCGTACAATAACAAGACTTATATGATCAAATGGCCGCACACGTCTATAATGCAATTAAACAAACAAACAGTCTGGCCATTGGGAGTCTACAGCTAACACAGCAAGGATCATGACGTATTAGAAAGATAGCTAGAGATGGAAACAATGGTACCTATCTAGGCCCTGATTGCAATCAAAGGCTTAGGCATGAAAGTGCAAGATTGCAGAAAGTATCAACTAATTTGAAGAATTATAACAATGCAAAATTAAGAAAAACAATTGGCCATTTGAAAATTTCAAGGGCCACCAAGAAAATTTGATTTGCTGAGTATGTCTTAATATTGCTTTTGAAACAAAACAAATGTTATATTTCAATTGGTCATATAGGAGGCCCACTGAAAAATTAATTCAGTTTAACTGGATCTGCTGCACTTTTTTTTCTTCTTGCAAATTGATGCCGACCCATCACAGGGAGATCACCGCCCTTGCAGATTTCCTTTTTTTTTTTTACAACAACAACAACAATAATAATAATAATAATAATAGCAACAACAATGCACAATAAAACAAGACGCCCTACTGATTATGAGATACGCGTTTAAAGTAACCTGTATGGTGGATAATTACCAAGCCCATTTTTGATCCTTGAGCAAACACTATATACCGCAATGAAAATCAATTCAAAATAATAACTTACACACACACGTGAAACTGCAAGTATATCTGTACAAAATACAAAGCATGACATGAAAATTAAAAAGAAAGGATGAACAAAAGAAATCGCACGATCTTTAGACTTATTTGAAGGTAAAGTGGACTCACTCACATACCACTTTTCTGACTATAATATAAGAAAAGAACAACAAAAGGGAAATAAGTTCTACAATTGAATATAACGAAAAATGGAATATTATCAATAACATAAGGCAACGTCGTTTACGGCAGTCATCATTTACTGAAAACCCACCCTTGTCCTAGAAAGTCTGGTGAGCTAACGCGGCTCCCGTGAGCGTGATTTTGTAATATCGAAATGGTTAATATCTGACAGTCATGTATACACCCCCACCCCTTTTGTGTTTAGTCAATTAAAGATCGTGATAGCGTAGGCGAACTTTTCGCCTTACAATTAATATATATATATATATATATATATATATATATATATATATATATATATATATGTGTGTGTGTGTGTGTGTGTGTGTGTGTGTGTGTGTGTGTGTGTGTGTGTGTGTGTGTGCAATATGAACTTTGTTCTTTATCGCAGCAATTATAAGGTACAACAGTTCTAAATTTGGTTAAATGCAACTGGATCGAAATATGTATTCTGAGCTCGTTGATGCCTAAAAATGCAAAGTCAGTTGTAACGCAAATCGGATTTCCGAGCCAAGTATCAGAGTAATTGTCACTGTATTTGATTCCATATTATCACATAACCAAATGTTGCTATAAATACCTGTTTATCGACAAAATAAGGCGTAGAAATAAGCTCTAGTCCAAATGTATTCGTCCCCTAACAACGTTATTACTCTTTGTACCTTTGTTAATAGCTCCTTGTTACAATGCAATCAATGATCTCGATTTGTGACTGCATGCTATTTGTTTCAGTTTATATTTTATGCAATCATATGTATTTACTAAATGACACCTTTCTAGTTTACAACTGCGCTTCAAGCGATATATGGTCTCAAGGCTTGAACTAAATACTCGAATCAAAGGCAGTCGACATATGGCTGGTATTTTTAAAGGTTGGAATGCATCTGACATACCGTTTTATACCCTTGTACAACACACATCCAGTAATGAGCAGCGTGATCCAGATTGGCCATCACATACTGCACCAGCAAAATCAGGGTCTACGCTCAGTCGGAAAGTCCTATTTCGTCGTATCATAGGAAAAGACCTCCAATGTAAATAATTCCCATTTTGAACCTCCCTCAAGCAGTTGTTATTACGTTATAATAACATTGACGTCACAACTACTCGATGACGTGTCATCACTAAAAGCAACGCAAGTAGTAGTGTCAGGCTATTGAAACCTAATGATTTTTTTTTTTTTTCAAAAATAACATTAAAAATGTTTTGGATGAGAATCTGTTTTTTGCACATTGAGCTGCATGTTCGTGCGCCACAAACTTACCGAACTGAGAAGTATCACTACAATTACCTCCAAGTTGACTGGTCTCCTGTCTCTAGTAAAACTATAGACAAACCAGGAGTTGTTCCTGAAAACAACATGACTGGTCCACAGTAAGCTTCTTAAAATAGACTGTTGTTAAGAGATTTTTCAGGTTATCAGTAAAGTAACTTGATCTACTCACATTTTACATTACGTCTAAATATAGCGTAACTGTTACAATTTTTAGATCAGCCTCGGGAAAATTCTTCAGAACCTTATCAGCCTTTTCCGTTGCATACTAGAAAATAACCTCGAAAGTAAATAGTGATCATTTTGAACTGCCCTATTGCCCGTTGTTGTCATTACGTCATAATAACCTCATTGACGTCACAACAATTTAATGACGTCACCACCAGTAGCAGTTCAAGCAATAGCTTGAGGATATGAGAAGCGAAAGCTTTCTTCAATTCTTTAAATTTTATTATTTTTTTATTCGAAAGCTCCAGGAATTATATTAAAAATTAAAAGTGCAGGTATTTCATTGATGGTGAAAAGTCGTGATTTGCTATTTTTAGTATGAATTGAGTGTGATGCGGTTGTCAAAGCGTACGGTTTTCTCCAGGTGGTATTTTACCACCAAATTTACATCGTTGTGGCAGTGGCATTAGCCTCGCAAAGGGAGGTAACCCACTACGAGTAGTATGTGTATAAGGTGATAACCAGTCTGCGTGGAAAGGAAGAAAATGGCGGCGTTTAGTGTTTTAAACCGGAAAAATAAGGCCGCGACCTATCTCATATGACAAGTAAGTAGTTCGTACAATCACATCTGAGGTGTTCGCAGAAAACCCCGAGGTACTTGCGTTCTACTTGTGATTTCATGAACAGCGTCGACCCTGATTCACTGGCTCATTATGCGACGACGAACCTGGGTTTAAGCTGTTCGCACGTGCGTTCGTATTATATTCGGACAATACGATACCCTTCTTGTTAAGGATAGTAGTAATACTAATAAAAATATATTGATCTGACACGAATGAAACATCAAATAGCCCAAATATAAGATATCTCAAAATGTAGGTCTAAGATTTAGCTGGCAGTTTATCCCAAATCTATATCTCTATTTGTTTTTATATAACAGTCCACCACCACACTCCTGCTGTGATCTCTCTTGGAATTTTTCATGAAGAATAAATTAATTTTGTTAAATTACAAGATAACTCCTGGATTTGAATACAATACTGTGCTTGTATTGTCAAATCATACGCTATGTTCAAATCTTATTCGTTAGAACGTACTAGGGGTGTTTCTGTAAGTCTAGATTTTGTAGAGTCAGCAAATCGTTGCTTGAAATGTGTGCGTATTTGTGTATTTGTTTGTGTAATTGTGAATATTTCCAAAAATTTCTGAATGATTCTGTTTTATTGTATTGTAAAAACTAACCAGGTCAATCAATATTTTATTTTAAATCCCAAAGAATGAGTTGATGATGATCCTGTACTTGGTTATAGACAATGCTATGACCGAGACATCATTATTGGCAATTACTGTTTACATTCTAAAATCTCAACACCTCCTTGGCCCTTTGTTGTTTCACCAAAACCTCTTAAACCTCCTTGGCCCATGATGTTTCACCAAAACCTCCTCACCTCCGTGACCGTTTATGTTTCACCAAACGTCAACACCTCTTTTGCCGTTGATGTCTCACTGAAACCTTCTCACCTCCTTGACCGTTATGTTTCACCAAGGAAGTCTCAACTGATTTAAAGTACATGTCTATTTTCTCATATGCTTCTTCGTTCACATCGTTAGTGCTGTATTTCATATTTGAAAATTACAGAGTAGGACTCGCATAGGAACGATAGCAGTGAACCTCTGGTTGGTACTTATTGCATTACATACATGATGAAGAAGATTTGGTTGAGTTGACACTGGTATATGTGCACTTTATACCTTGTCAATTAATGTATTCATACAATAGTTATTCGCTAAGACGGCTCATTAAGCAGTTGGATGGATCATCATCGCCGTTTGCTATTTCATAAAGTTTAACTAATTCAGTGACCGAGCTTATTCAAAAAGCGTAGTGATTTACAATGCAATATGCTGTGACGCTGCAAAAATAAAACAAATTTAACAACTCACTTGAACCGCATATAATTTCCTTTTTATGGATTATACATCTTCTTCATATACAGTGGGTTGAGTACGAACATCTGATTTCCGTTTTTATTCGTTTAACTGCTTTTGTATTGATAATGCGATCAGCACCCATCCTGTTCTCTCTCTCTCTCTCTCTCTCTCTCTCTCTCTCTCTCTCTCTCTCTCTCTCTCTCTCTCTCTCTCTCTCTCGATGTTTACCTGTAATATTCTCTCAATATTTAAAATGGCATTTATTCGCATTATTCTATAATCTTTAAATATGAAGGAAAGTACTCACTATGTGAAATCGAAATAGTTTCAACTTACAAGATAATAGCGTGTTTCAAGTAGTTACATTTCAACTTACAAGATAATAGCGTCTTTCAAGTAGTTACATTTCAACTTACAAGATAAAAGAGTGTTTCAAGTAGTTACATTTCAACTTACAAGATAATAGCGTCTTTCAAGTAGTTACATTTCTACTTACAAGATAATAGCGTCTTTCAAGGAGTTATATTTCTACTTACAAGATAATAGCGTCTTTCAAGTAGTTACATTTCTACTTACAAGATAATAGCTTCTTTCAAGTAGTTACATTTCAACTTACAAGATAATAGCGTAGTTACATTTCAACTTACAAGATAATAGCGTCTTTCAAGTAGTTACATTTCTACTTACAAGATAATAGCGTCTTTCAAGTAGTTACATTTCAACTTACAAGATAATATCGTCTTTCAAGTAGTTACATTTCTACTTACAAGATAATAGCGTCTTTCAATTAGTTACATTTCAACCTACAAGATAATAGCGTGTTTCAAGTAGTTACATTTCAACCTACAAGATAATAGCGTCTTTCAATTAGTTACATTTCAACCTACAAGATAATAGCGTGTTTCAAGTAGTTACATTTCAACTTACAAGATAATAGCGTGTTTCAAGTAGTTACATTTCAACCTACAAGATAATAGCGTGTTTCAACTAGTTACATTTCAACTTACAAGATATTAGCGTCTTTCAATTAGTTACATTTCTACTTACAAGATAATAGCGTCTTTCAATTAGGTACATTTCTTCTTACAAGATAATAGCGTGTTTCAATTAGTTACCAAACGGAGAAGATAACTACACAGAATGCAGTCTTAGCCATTTACGATTTTGTCTTCCTCTAGCTAAATTCAACGTGCTATCTTCAGATCTGTGGGTGGGAATTATGTATGAAATATAATATAGATCAGGTAGCACAATGAAGTACTTGGTAATCTTTCGGAACTTTTATATACGTTGAAAATGTTCCCCCACAGGTCCATATGCACACGCACAAACATGCACGCGTGCATATGGAGCAATTATGCTTTAACACTAAGACACCCAAACTTACAAAAGCTTTGGAATTCTCTTTTTTTAATGAAAGAATCAGAAAACTGTATAATGAATCTACAATACGAGACACAAGTATTTACATACAGGAAGGATATAATTTTAACAAAATCAACTTATTCTCGGTCGAGGATTTTTAAAAAATATCGCAGGACTCTTTAGATAGATGAGGGAGAGAGAGATAGAAGAAGAAGAAGACGAAGACGACGATGAGAACATAAAATAAAATGTCTAATTAAAACCTGTTTTTTTTTTTAAATCGTTTCAAATTTAACAGAGTTAGAAGGGAATGACAAACTTAAAGAATGCCGATCAATTATACAAAATCAGCAACAAAATAATAGTCAAACTTTTTAAAACAATAATATGGTTTCAATTCAGTATAACAACTGTCAACCAAGAGATAATTTAATTAACATTAGAACAACCTATTGGTAAGGGCAGCAAAAGATACAAGAATTTAGATTTTTAGAGAGACCAACAAGAATTTTGTTTATATTGTTTTTGGGAATAAAACTGACTTTGCAATATCGAAAGGAAGGACTATTTTTCTGGAAAAGCTCAAGACGTTTTCCCCCCAAATACCAAATACATTGATTCTACATATGTAAGACTAAATCTTTCTAAAAGGAATGGAGAGTCAATAAACAAAACAAAGCAACTGTACTAAAAAAAAAGCGACTGAATATGGAGCAGCAGTAATAATAGAATCAGACTATCAGAAAAAAAGAACAATAACAACATATAGGTGAGAACTATTGTAGAAAAAAACAGGAAAACATAGAAACCAATCGGCTCACATGAATCTGTACGCCTAATCATGTAGAACTGGAAATGAATAAAGACGATTACATCTTTATTCAATTGTTTGCTTTCTTTCTTCCTTTCTTTCCTTTAATCAAGCAAGAGAACCCAAAGTACATAATTATGATCTACACATGCAGCACGCCGGACACCTGCAGATATATGCGTTTGACATATCATAGGTAAATGACAGTGACCTAAAAATGTCGGAGAAGGAGAATAATTCTGCTACTGAGCAAAGAGCATACTGTAAAATCCGGACGCTATTAGGTTACTCATACTGATATCAAGGCCGAACTGGAAAAGATATACGAAGGTAATTTTCTGTCATATTCTACAATTTTGAGGTGGTTTCATCGTTTTAAAGATGGTCGCGAATACATGGAAGATGACCCACGTTCTGGAAGACCTTTGACTGCGATTGGTGAGCGGGAAGTGGCTGATGTGAAGGGGACAATTGATGAAGATGCTTGAAACAGAGTGGAAGATGTTTCTATTATGACGGGCATTAATTTGCCAGAAGTTTTTAATATATTAAAGAATCGTTTGAAGCTGAGAAAGGTTTGTGCAAGACGAGTCCCGCATATATTGATGGCTGATCAAAGCCAGACTCGGTTGAAATCGCCAAACAGCTACTCACCAAATATGAAAAGAGTGACCAGAGATGTTTGAATCAGATTGTCCCAGGTGATGAAACATCGATTTACTTGTTTGAACCTTTCTCAAGAGAAAAAAATAAAGTTTGGATCGGAGACAACGTACATAGACCACAAATCGCTCAACGTAGTGGGACTGATTTTTAAACGCATTATTTTTCGATGCAAAAGACCCGTCGTCAAGGTAGCTGAGCCTGGCTCTGTTAGTGTCTAGTGTCACTGGACATGTTTATGCTTCCAAAATGTTGCCAAACGTTTTTGAACACTACTGAATCACTCGTCCGTACAGGTACCTGATGCATGAATCTACTCCATGACAACGCACCGTTAAATAAATCCGCCGTCTTGACAGACTTGCTGAAGCAGCACATCATCCGAACTTTACCACATCCTTCATACAGTCCTGATTTAGCTCCAGCTGATTTTTTGCTGAATCACGTTATCAAACCTGAGTGGCAGACGATTTGAATGCCACCATGCTGTTGGAAGTCTAGTTTTCCAGTTTATGAACACCATATCAAAAAGTGAATACAAAATGGTCTTTAATACTTTGATAATCAGACTCAGAAAGTGTGTAGAGGTGCATGTGAGTACTTTGAGGGGATGCACTGACGTACTGTTCACTAAGAAATAACTTTGTTGTGCAGCGCACTAATATTCAGAACATTAAAAAAAAAAACTTGTAAATACACACGTATTCGTTATAAAACATCTAAAATGAGCTCAGAAACAAATCTAAATGTACACCAAATACCTTCCATGTTTTATCATCAGCATATTTTAAAGGTGAGTTACATAAGCTGTATCACTACGGGAAAACATCGTTCGTTGATACATGGTTATTTGACCTTTGTTGCAGTAATTATTCAAGCGGCATATTTTGTTTCATAAACAAAAGATATAACGAATGCCCATTTAGATGACTTAGCAATATTGGGATATTTCCGCATATTTTTTTCATCTCTATTTTTACCCAATTTGAGATACAATTACGTCACAGTAACTCAGGAAAACCGGTAAAAGCTTATGTTTTTAGATGCTGTATTACCATGTATCTATGCTTCTTTACGACGGGTCCAGTTATTATGTCAGTTTCCAATGTTTACAAATGAAAATTATTTCTTTACTGTAAAAATAAATGTATGTCATATTCTATACCATGTTTACATCTACCAGCCACTGTTTTTTTTTTTTTTTTTTTTTTTTTAGTATTTTAGCTCGAGAATTATTGATTGTTGAACTACATTAGTCAGCTAGAAAAGCCTCCAATCTTTGATTACATACGCACGTCCGCAGGTCTCGAGTACAAACTTCCGTGCATACAAATTGTAAATTTAACTAAGTAAACAATTAGTCTCGAAACAAGATAGTTGATCGGAGTGTTGTAAGATATCATTTTAAACAAGACGTTGTGATCAATTGCACAAAATGTAATTACAAGAAGTTTTCTTAGCAGTTTGAAAACAAAGCTATCTTGGAATAGAATTAAGTTAGATAGAATTTATAGCAAAGCATTATGTGTGTGTGTGTATGTGTGTGTGTGTGTGTGTAAGATATCATTTTAAACAAGACGTTGTGATCAATTGCACAAAATGTAATTACAAGAAGTTTTCTTAGCAGTTTGAAAACAAAGCTATCTTGGAATAGAATTAAGTTAGATAGAATTTATAGCAAAGCATTATGTGTGTGTGTGTGTGTGTGTGTGTGTGTGTGTGTGTGTGTGTGTGTGTGTGTGTGTGTGTGTGTGTGTACATCCACACACAAAGGTGACCCAGAGGACACAAGATTCAAATGTTGTACAAAAGTTTAAACTGATACCAGTCAGGTAGTGAAATGTGTCATTGCAAGAAACATTTATTTCTTCTTTGAAATCATGCAATGGTCTTGACAGATATACATTCCTTAGAATTTACAAAATAGAGGGAGAAAGAGAAAATCTTGTATGATTATCTATTCCTTTATTTTTTGTTCGTTCCTTTTCCTGCTACTTGAAGAAGTAAAAAACGTCTTTACAGACAAGAATTTGTTTGATTTCTTTATGATTTTTTTAATCAAAACGATGAAACAATACAAATCCTAGGTTGTTGAAAAAGTTGGTGCCTAATTTTTATGAGAAAGATATATATAGGGAAATGGGAAATGTTATTGATTTGTAAAAGGTATTGAAGAGGGGGAATAAAGAAACTATGTGCGAGGATTTCCTTCAAACTTAAAATTAAGCATTCCACTTTGTTATTGTGACAATCCATAAATGGTCCGAGAATTTGTTTTTCAAAAATTCAAAACAACAGAAAATGTTCTGGTTACAAATTTGTCGCTTGATTTCCTGAGAGTTAAACAATAACAACATGTAGTATAGCCTGACAAATTCCCTCTGCTGTGGACATATCGTCATGCTAAATATGGACATGTTTTATTTCAAACGGGTAATCTTTCTATCTACTCTCTCTCTCTCTCTCTCTCTCTCTCTCTCTCTCTCTCTCTCTCTCTCTCTCTCTCTCTCTCTCTCTCTCTCTCAGTAATCAGTTATTATGATGCCTTTATTCAAAGATTTGGATCAGATGCGTATTGAATGCACAATAAAAATAATTTAAAAAATTCATCGTACACGTTTTTCTCGTATACTATTCTGGGTTATCAGTCAAGTCAATTTTGTTAAAGTTTTAGATTGGCGATATCGCCACAATCTCAGTAGGGTGCCATTAATCAATGATAATCTATTTTCGACGGATTATCAGCGGGGGAATAAAAAAAGAAAAGAATATATTAGCAAAGCAAACATATATCGACGACTGTACCCAGGTTATTCCTAGACCTATCCCTTAAAAAGATACTTCAACCAACCGCTATGAATAATAAAAAAAACACGTCCACGACATAGCGGGTTCGTCGAGCTATAAATATAGATGTCAGCCCCCCCCCCCCCCCCGATAATCTACAACGGTGGCAATTTTAGACTTTTTCTTATCAATGATGGAAGCGTCATAAAAAAAATTTAAAAAAATAAAAATTACTCTGTACGATTTCATTCCTATGTTGCGATAACATAATAAAAATATAAAACATAACTACCTAATTTGCTCATGTATGACACTCACTCATATGAAAACAACATAACCCCAGACCAGCAGTCACACATAACGTGACGGATCGATATACACGTCGTGCTCTGCAAGTTATGAGGAACAGGGACGGAAGTGGCGCTTGATTAAGAGTTCTCCACTCTACTGGATTCAGTAACTCAGTAATATTTAACCAAGTCACAAATTCTGTGTGGGACACTTTTTTTTTCTCGAGTTTCCTTTAAGTTGGTGGTGCGCGCGAGATCGCTGACGTAACAAAATGGAGGGAAACGAGAATAAATAAATGCACGTTTGGGGTAAGCAAATTATAGGAATTTATTTATTACATAAAACTCCACAATAGACATTGCTGTGAATGAGGTGTTAACATAAAACTAAACTGTTCAGAATCGCCAGATCAGATATTATCACGCCTACTAAGTAGCATAACATTTTCTTTGCAATAACCGATTTTTATTTGAAAATTGTATTACTTTTATACATAGTAATTTTCGGTTTATAGTCAAAATTTCACGAAAATTGAGTGAAAGAAAGCGAAGTTATAACAGTTCGAATGTTGTATAGTAAAATTTGTCATGGTGACAGACCGTCAATTAACCATGGCCATGTTAAAGTTAGCGAACCTTAGCACCCCGGACGTTCTAATGCATTCGGACCACCTCGGTTATTTCTTAGAAACAAAAATATGCCTCAGATTTCACGTTCTTCGAGTTTATACTCTTTCAGAATATATCGCTGCCAGAAGACTGTTCTGACCCCAGGGTCAGATCAACCTTAGCACGTCGTTTTTGTGCAATAATACAGGAGTACGTTGACTGAATGCTTACTTGTATCTATTATCACATGCTTCCTTATATCAATTATCACATATTAAAATACAATCAAAAACGAGGTTTAAACAACCAGACAATGTTAGACGGTTCAGATGCGCTTCATCGTCACGTTATCTGGATATTGTGACGTCTGCCGCGTGTTACTTTGTAACGTCGTCAACCCTGCGCTCCATCTCTGAAACCAAACTTAACTTCAGCACATTACATTTTGTCAAAACACTCTGTGTCTAGAATAAAAAAATTAATTTCCGACTGTCACAAGTATATTGACCTTTGGGGTAAAAAAGTCAGTCAGTGTATTTATCAATCTACCATAGCTAGTGAAGACGTCAAATTGTAAATTTGTATCAAAAGTGATGAATGAAACTTTGACCTAACAGTACGCTAGCAGAATTGTAAAATACTTAAGATCTGGAACACATCAAATAAGTCTGACTGATATGGTTCTCAGAAACTAAATGTCATGAAAACGAGGAAGTCTCAAGTTGTTACACACACAGGGTTTATTGACGCACGTTCGTACTACACATCAGATATCTTCCATGATGGATCGCAGCGCCCCCTATCTCGGTAAGCAGTCCCAATCTAATGTTGCAGCTACTAAGAGGAGCAGTTATTAATTAGAACTAACTACGATACCACACATCTCCCCTCTTTTGAGATTATCTGAACATAACATTTTTCTTATGACTAGATAGGAAAAAAATGAATCAATTCCGCCAATATGAAAACATGAAATGAGTAAGCAATGAATTTACTGTCTTTGTATCTTAATTGTCCACTGAAAGAATTTGACGGAATTGAATTATATACTAGGTTACTGCAAACTGGCACAGTATAGTCCTGATTCTAATTCTATAGAAAACCTAAAAGTCCAATTCTATTGCAATAATTCAGAAATTGAGTACTAAACTACACATTGGCACATTTATAAAAGTCACTTTCTTAGACAAAATCACTGAATCTGGCTGGTTTTCGGACGACTCTCCCACTTAACGTCCGCACTGGAGTGTCTGGAGTGTTGGGCCCACTGCGTACATCTGGCTTGCAGGGGGTGGGCTGCACTGGGTCATGCTGGGTGGTCGAATGGTGGCACGGGCTCCTTGTTATTGAGAGACTTTGTGCCGGACTCCAAATGGGTCCTGACTGGAGAATGTGGAGACTCTGTTGCAATGTCTGTAGACGAATTTGCATTGACTGGAAGTAGATTCTCAGGGCTTTTCATCCTCTGTACATGGATTCGATTGCGCCTTTATATCCCTTGTGGAGTTTTTACCATGTAACTTCTTCGTTCTTTGTCGGCTTGAATAACTTTGCCTGGTGTTGACCACTTGTTATCGTTTCCATGCCATTTGATTCTCACGCTGTCTCCCTCAGCAATATCTGGTAAATTATGTACAGTGTGGCGCCGGTTGTAAAAGAATTCATATCTTTGTTTTGTCATAAGGTCTCTCTGCCTTATGTCTTTGAGGTTTGGCCACTTGGGGTTTAATTTCTTTTCAATAATGGGCAAGGTGGTCCTCATCTGGCGTCCCATCATCAATTGGGCTGGGCTGGCACCTGTCGCAGCTGTAGGTGTGGCTCTATAAGCCATCAAGGCAAGGAATACATCATCCTGTTTAAGTATGGACTTTGCTATTTTGACACCACTTTCTGCTTCACCATTCGCCTGTGGGTAGTGAGGACTAGTAAATGTTTGTTTGAAGTTGTATTTCTCAGCAAACTCCTTGAATTCTGAGGAAGTGAATTGGGTCCCATTGTCTGATACTACGATTTCTGGAATCCCCCATCGTGCAAATGTGCTCTTCAGCTTTCCAATTACCTGCTGGGAGGTTGTTTTAGTTAGATGCATAATTTCCATATAGCGTGAAAAGTAGTCAATAGCTGCCACGTATCTTTCTTGTTTGGATTCACAAATATCGATTGCAATTTTCTGCCATGGTCTGTCTGGTAGAGAGGTTGTCTTCAATGGTTCCCTCCTCTGTCCTGGCTTCCTAATCTGACAAAATTCACAGGTCTCTATTTTGTCTTGGATCTGTCTCGAGATTCCAGGCCACCACAGACAATTTTGGGCTCTCTCACGGCATTTGGCTAAACCCTGATGACCCTCGTGGATGTTGTCAAGAATTCCTGGCCTTAAGACCGTAGGTATGATAACTCTGTCTCTGAAGAGAAATAGATCGTTCTGAATAGAGAGTTCACTGAGTACAGCAAAGTATGGGTGTACATCTAAGGGACAGCTATTTTTCTTATCTGGCCATCAATTCCTGGTCAAAGCCATTGCAGTCTGCAGATGGTGGTCACTCATGTAATCTTCTTTTATTTGTTCTAATTTCCTATCGGAAATTGGCCTGCATGCCTCCATTGACTCTATAAAAACTTCAATTTCCTCTTCACATGTGGCTTCCTAGCCTAGGAGAGGGCTCCGAGAAAGGGTGTCTGGAACCACCAAAAGCTTCCCAGCTACATACTCTGCCTTTGTGTTGAATCGTCTCAACCTTATCAACAGTCGTTGACACCTCAATGGAGCTTTATCTAAATCATGTGTGTTGATCAGTGGCACTAAAGGTTTGTGGTCAGTATGCAATCTGAACGAGTTTAGTCCAACAAGATATCGTGAAAACTTCTCACAGGCCCACACACATGCAAGGCACTCCTTCTCTAACTGTGCATATTTAACCTCTGCAGGGGTGAGTGTTCTGGAACAAAAGGCAACCTGCTTGAGTTTATCTCCATGTTGTTGGAATAATGCCCCACCAATACCGTAACTGCTGGCATCAGCGCTGACAACTGTTAACTTTCCAGAGTCGTAAAATGCTAAGACTGGTGTGGATGTCAGCATCTCCTTGACTTTCGTGAAGGCGTAATCCTGGTCTGGGCCCCAATACCAGGCAGTGTCTGATTTCAGCAGGTCCATAATTGGTCGCATTATTGTAGACAAGTCTGGGAGGAATCTACCAAGGTAGTTGATCATGCCCATGGTGCGACGTAGCTCAGTGATATTTAATGGAGCAGGTAGCTCTTTCACTGCGGCAACCTTTGCTGGACTGGGGAGTATGCCATCTGAGCTGATCACGTGACCGAAAAATTCCAGTATGTTCTTCCTAAATTCACATTTTTCTTTGTTGAGCTTGAGACCACTCCTATTGAGCTTCTCCAGAACCACATTTAGGCGTCTGTCATGCTCCTCCAAGGTTCTGCCACAAATAAGTATATCATCCATAATGGCATCAGCCCCTTCATAGCCAGTCAGCAGCTCTGTCATTTTTCTCTGGAAAATCTCTGCTGCTGACGTAATACCAAATGGGACTCGTTTAAAGCAGAAGCGACCCAGCGGTGTAATAAAGGTTGTCAGCTTTGCACTTTCTGGATGTAAAGGTATTTGATAAAATCCGCTTTCTGCATCAAGTTTGGAGAAGACAGCGGAACCTATTAGCTTCGGTGATATATCATCTAGAGTAGGGAGCATGTATCTTTCCCGTTTGACAGCCTCGTTCAGCTTTTTCAAGTCGACACAAATTCTAACTTTGCCATTTTTCTTAGGGACTGCTACCATAGGTGCACACCATTCTGTAGGCTCTGTTACTTCCTCAATGATGCCTTCCTGCTGCATGCGGAGCAATTCTTCTTTCACCTTAGACAACAAAGGAAATGGTACGCGCCTGGGTGCAGCTATACTGTATGGCCTGGCATCATCCTTGAGTATGATCTGTACTGGCTCACACTTCAACAGGCCAAAGTGCCCAAAGGCTGTTTTGTTGATCTCTTCAACTCTTTTCACAAGACCCATTGCATGTGTCAACTGCACGTCCAAGGAGATTATTGGCACGTGGTCCCTTGATGACAAATACTCGAAACTGGTACGATACTTTCTTATAGGTAGTATGTGCCATAAACTCGCCTCTTGAATCCAGAATCCCTCCAGGGCTGCATAACTTGGATTCAGATTGTCTCAGCTTTGGTTTTGTTGGAAGAGAGTTGTAGGTTGATTCCGACATAACTGTTGCATCTGCTCCAGTGTCTATCTTGAAGTGAACTGAGGCTCCACAAATGTTCAAAATCACACGCCATGCCTCATTATCGTCATCACACATAGTTACTGAGCCAAAGAAGAATGCTTCTTGGTATTCTGCATAATCTGTAGCTGGTGTTTCATTGAATGTGACCTCATTTACTCTTTTTGAGCGACAGACAATGGCAAAGTGGTCAAGCTTGTTACAACTTCTGCACCGTTTTCCTTTAGCGGGACATCTCTCACCTCTACCATGTCTCCTGTTGCATTTGTGGCATGTTTGTTGTGCTGTTGTTTGACCAGTCTGATTTGGTTTTCGCCATTGACGCTGTCCGTTTCGGTTGGTTGATCCTGGTTTAGTGCCTGATGCCTTGTTCTGTTTAGAAATTTCATCCAAATCTTTGACCGTCTGACTTTGGTTGCGTATCTGATTTTTTACCAGTTCCGACTGTCTCGCTATTTGTATGGCTTTCACTAAGGTAAGGTCGGCCTCCATTTGTAGCTTTTCAGAAACCTCCTTATCCAGAATTCCAATTACAAGACGATCCCTTATTGCTTCGTCCTTTTGTGCGCCAAAGTCACAATGATCGGCAATTTCATACAGCTTTGTTACAAATTCCTCCACGGACTCTCCTGGTTTTTGACTAAGTTGGTGGAAACACGCTCTTTCGTGAATTACATTGCTCTTGGGGACGAAGTAATCATCAAATTTCTGCAAAACTGGGGCGTACTTGTCGGCATCTTCGACATTAGCAAACTCGAACGATTTAAATATTTGTTCTGCTTCTTTCCCCATTGCATATATTAGTGAACTTACTTGAACTGTCTCATCTTCCTTATTTAGTTTGGTGGCGATCCTAAAGCGCGCGAAACGCTGTTTCCATTCCGGCCACTCCACTGGCTCCCCAAAGTTAAAGCTCTCCGGTGCCTGGAATTTCGCCATTTTCACTCACTGCAAAAGTTTATGTATCTTTTGGAGTCACATCTGACACCATGTCATGAAAACGAGGAAGTCTCAAGTTGTTACACACACAGGGTTTATTGACGCACGTTCGTACTACACATCAGATATCTTCCATGATGGATCGCAGCGCCCCCTATCTCGGGGAGCAGTCCCTATCTAATGTTGCAGCTACTAAGAGGAGCAGTTATTAATTAGAACTAACTACGATACCACACACTAAACAAACAGAATTTGCTTGAATATATAATAATCATATTTTACACAAGCCAACTCGTAAGCCAAACTCGTTGTTAGCAGAATTGTAACATAATTTAGAGTGCAGACAAAGTCACATTTTCCTACCTAAATAAAAAAAATAAAAAGACGCGACTGGGATGGTAGTTTTATTTAAAATAGGAGAGTTGTACGGAAACAGGAATATTATAGATGGGAATATAGACTTTTACTTTATTTATAAGAGGGCTTGTAGGGGTAGGGGTAGGGGTGGGGTAAATTATTTTTAGTGATAACTTTTTTAAAAATCCTACCCTGTGTGCTGGGGATGGTAGTTTTGTTTCAAATAGGAAGGATGCGGAGGCTAGGGACATTATTGATGGGGGTAGAGATTTTTACTTTATAATAGGGATTATAGGGTGTTAAGGGAGATAATGAAGTCAGTCTTGTTGATAAGGGATTTAAATTGTATTTTATACTGTTTCTTTTTCATCTAAAGGTGTGGGGTCAGTAGATGAGTAGGTGTTGATATGTAATGATTATGAGGATGATAGTTTTACTTTTTAAAAATGAGTGTATTGGTTGGGAGGGGATATAATAGAAGGGAATAGAGATTTTAACTTTATAAGGGGGGGGGTCCTAGTGGTGATAAGGGGAGATAAATAATGTCTTTTTATTGGTAAGTGATTTAATTTTTTGTTTTAAATATATAAGCTCTTTTACATCATACCTTGTGTGAATGGGGTGGTAGTATTGTTTAAAATAGGAAGGTAGGGGCTGGTAGGAGCATTATAAAAGGGGGGGTAGACACTTTAACCTTATAAGTGTGGGTGGGGGGAGGTTCGAAGGGGTGTTAGATAAAGTATTTTTATTGATACAATATTTTTTAAAAAAAATTTTAAATTTTCTTTTACTCTGCGACATTTCATTTAGAGGACAGACAAACTCACATTTTCCGCCAAACATATCTAACATGCTACATTGTTATAAACAGACAGACTAACCACACATGATAAACCTATGACGTAATATGGTATTTCCGTTCGAGTGCAGACCGTCGCCTCATGCTACACTGTTACAAACATACCTTTCAAAATGGTGGCCTCCCTTTAATTTCGCGTCAACACCTCAAATATTTTGACCCTATTGAACACAGGACCGCGTTAGAGCCTAAAGTGTCCTCCTCTACTACTTCCGTTGTCAACTCTTGTGTTTCGGAGGTGCATAGTTTTTGCATGTTGTCAAGCTTTTCAATTTCGGAGCTAAGTAATCTTGCATGTAGTCGACAATCCCATAATGTCTAAATGGAAGTGATTGGATATGAAAAACACCGGATCTTATGAAATTTGAAGTTACATATGAAAACAATATTTCGTTGCATTCGCATGTTCTCGGTCAATTCTTATTTCGTAAATAGCCGAGGTGGTCCGAATGGCAGATGTAGGCATACATTCGAGGTATTAGGGAGAGCTTGGTGATTCGTCAGTTATATTTGAAAGATAAAAGAACACAGTTCCAGCATAAAATCAAGAGATTATTGATCCTTCTTCACTGACAACTGTGCAACACTTCTGGTA
Organism: Margaritifera margaritifera; assembly: GCA_029931535.1. NCBI lineage: Eukaryota > Metazoa > Mollusca > Bivalvia > Unionida > Margaritiferidae > Margaritifera > Margaritifera margaritifera. The sequence continues at coordinate 1,301,958 of JAQPZY010001606.1, forward strand.
CTCGTGAGACCGCAGATAACTACCAACCTCTATCTGTGAACAAAAGTACAACATTTTACGGAATTTTCGTACTTTTTACCAATTAGGGAAGAAACAATTTCATAACACAACGAGCGAAGACTATAATGATGATAATGATGACACTGACGATGACGACGACAACGAAACATCGAGCGATTATTTTAGTAATCTTGAAGATTACCAAGAATAAATTAATTCGAGAAATGCTTTTGGTATTATAATATGGGAAAAATGTTTTACGAAGATTTTGATGATGATGAGTTGCAAGAATTTATAAATCGCAATGGATTTATCAGAAATACAAAACTGGCGGAAGCATGTTGAGAGAAAAGGAAATGGTGGGCGCAAATGCAAAAAGAGGCTGGTGATAGAATAGTTGCTAGAGATATGCAGAAAACTCCAGCTGAAAAGAAAGCAGAAAAGGAAGATTTTAAGCGGTGGTTGCGATGCCATAATTCCAAGCGAACGTCACAATGTACGAATCTTGTTCGCACGAGATTTTCATGCAAAGACACAAACACTATAGGATAAATATACAACAAAAAGTGCAATACATTTTATATTACGGGATGTCATTGTACAAGCGGTGGTCATTTACTAGTCGGTATAGGATTTAAGGGTACTGATGAGTATGCGTTGATTTGGCCAAATACCAAATTGAAGAAAATTATATTCAAACACAAAAATCTATTTGTCGGTGATCCTCAGTCGATGTCGCCTGGTGCACGAGCGTGTTTAAAGACCGAGGCCGAGAATTTGGAAATTACAATGACTGATGAAAAGTCGTTTACATCGAATGGACATATAATCAAATACTATCCATTGCGAGCATCTTTGCAACCATTTACCGGCGATGATAAGGATGAGGAGCACACACCTCAGAATATATCGACGCCATCAATTGAAAACAGAGATGATTATGTCTACTAGAGAATACAATTTATATATATATATATATATATATATATATATATATATATATATATATATATATATATATATAAGAAGTTCAATGGCATTAGGACGAAATTAATGCAAAGATGTATGCCTTGGAAAACATGAACTCTGTGGCAGAACATGCCATTACGAATACTGTAAACCACATTTGCTCGCATTACGTCTTGGTCCGGGCGCTTGACCATGTCCTCGATGTGTTATCGGAGTAAAGTCTCGTAATCAGCTTTGCCGACCATCGTATTATCGTGCACGCCGTCAAAGAGCCGCCTGCCGAACGACAGCGGAACCTATTGCGGAAATACCCAACGTTAACACCCCCGACGACGTTGATGAAAACGATACAGAAGTAAATAAAATAATAACCAGGATTGAGGCGATTGCTGTTTCCAACCCCGGTAAAGTAAAAATTCGTAAAAAAAATTTATTGACGGAATTCACAATTAGTCAAAGATTTTCCCTTATATAGTAGTATGCCAACTGTGATTCAACTAAACTCGCGCGGACGCGTGCGATACGAATAACAGGTCGTATGCGAAAAGCTGACATACTTGCGCGATTAAGACCTGTAACCGAACCACAACCGCAACCGCAACAAACAGTTACCGCAAGAGCAACGGTACGACAACTGAGACAATTCGCGCGCGAGCGTAACATACCAGTACCGAGAGGTACAAGAAAAGCTAACATACATGTGTTATTAGGTATCGTAGTCGAACCGCGCCAGACCGTGAGACAGCTTCGTGAAACTGCAGCACGATTTAATATTGAAATTCCTCCACGTGTCAGGCGTGCGGAAATTGCAAATATAGCTGCGGATGAACACAACTGTCGACGTGTCCCAGCCGCTATCGCCGCTGAGGCAGTTAAGCATGTTCGTGAAAAAGACCGCTGTCGTACCGCTGCTGCTATGGCTGCTGAGGCTGCTGCGGATGTTCATGAACAAGAAGTCCCCGAGTTTAAGTCTCACAAGAGTAAGGGTGATCTTCATGATTACGGTGTGATTATTCCAAACGCGTACGCGCCAAGCAAAGACATTATAAAACTTTTGTCGAATATGCGCCAGGAAATCATATCGACGTTACAACGCTGTGGCACCTCCGGAGCTAAAGTGGATATTGCTGTCCATGCACATTTGACTATGCCGCTTAATCGCAAGTCATCAGACAAGGATGGATTTAAAATTTCAACCCCGTGGATTCATGGTGGTCCACTTATAATCACCTTTCCAATAACCGCAAGGACTGTAGTATATTTTGGCTAAAGTTCGCTCGGAAACCATGTTTGTTTATTATATCAATATATTTTGCCTTTAATGAGCGGGACCGAGTGGATTTTGTCCGCCCAAAACAATCTTAGCCTTCATACCCCCTTTGATGATCCATCTAGCGATTCTTTCTCCGATCCACTGTAGGATTAATTGCATTCAAGTCATGGATGAGATCTACATAGGCACGTTGACGCGCACAGATATTATTTGATGCTTTGTAAGCAAGATCATGTCAGTAACATGCAGCATCCCCCGACGCTGGTCGATTGTTAGAATCAAGTCGTATATTTAGTCGTGTACCAGGCGCACAGTAATTCTACCCGGCAATATGTTTTTCACCAGGATATTTACTCCATGGTGTTCTGGGAAGTTTCGCTAACGCGGCAGCGACATCACCGCCGACGACATTTTTAACAAATGTAAACTTGTTTGCGTTACATCGACCACAAATTCCCGCGATCGCGGCTCGACCATTAAGTGTTTGAACTCGATTTGGATTCGCAGTAGGAGTTTTCATAAGGCATCGGACACAATATGAAGACGTGATTGTATTATACAACATCACTGTTGACATTTAACATGACATCACGAAAAGGGAAAAGCACCGAAGATACCAAAGATTTGAAAAGCTACGCGTCCAGAAAAATTAAAGATTTTTCAGTCATTGACTTTTCCGCGCAAGCAGCACCGAAAAAGTCCAAGCACGGTGATATGTTTCCAAATTCAGTTCACGCACTAATCATTGGTTCGACCGGTTCAGCGTAAACTCAATTGTTGTTGAATACGATTTTGTTGAAGGTTGACATGGGGTCGGTTGTACGTGATTGTTTCGTCGGCAGATGATCAACCGTGTTACAACGTAGTCATAGGTTTTTCGGAAGTGCTTCAGGCATTGTCGTTGGATGGCAAAGCTGAGACGGTTTAATTCACCGTTGATTTCTTTTCCACAATTGATGAAGCTTCTACGATTGATGCTCTTTATTCAAGTGCGTATAATCTTGTCGTGTACGATGATGTAATTCTTGAACACCAAATCAATCCCGCGCAAATATTTTCCCGAGGCCGACATAAAAACACAGACGTGATCTATTTGACACAATGATACACACACGTGCCTAAAGTAATCCGAGACATCTGTAACATGTTGATGATATTTCGCGGCACTGGTCTCGCAAACATTCATTGGACTTAGTGTGCCGCCGACCACACTGGGGATGAGTTTCGAAATATGTTTGCGGAGGCCACCTCAGACCCGTACAGTTTTCTTACTATTGACTTGACTAGATGACCGCAGAGCGGTCTCGCCTCCGGCCGTGAGGGAAAAAAATATAGCGCGGGTTTGGATAGACCGATTTAGCAAACCGTAATAAACATATATAATGGCAAAATCTGCCAGCGATGCAATAGAGGAAGCTGCAGGCCGACGTTGCAAAGCCGCGCGTGATTAACTGGAATTGATACGCGAGTACATGGAATCACGCAAACGTGTCAAAGATATGTTACAGTCGAGACAAAGTGCACGGGAAGATCTCATAGTGGGCTTCGAACAAACGTTTGCACCGATGATTAAACACACGCGCGAAACCGCGGAACGTGTGACAGCAATGATGGGAACAAAAGAAAAACCGTAAGATATTCAAACGTGCCAAAGATACAAAGATATCAAAGCAGCCACGGAACAAAACAGCGGAGGCTATGACACGCTTACGATGGCAAATCCAAAAAGAATTAGATGAAACCATAGCGGAAATCGCAAAGGACATCGAAGGTGATGAAGAGGCAACGATGAGTTTTCAAGACGAACCACCACCCGAGTTCAAGTCAGACTGGCCAACAAAAGTTAGAAAATTTAATGAATGGACACGCCATCAGATCTTTAAAGATGCTTTAAATTTTGCCGCGAAAAAGCCTACATACGAGGAGTTGAAAAAAGGTTCGCTGGGAAGCAAATTACCCGGTGACACGAGCCCGAGTTACGTTTATAATCAATGGCCTAAATGGGTATTTAAGGAGTGGGTGGACAGTAATAAATTAAACGGGGATATGACCCACCACGCTGGAAAAACCACCCGAGGCTTTGTTTCCGAGGAAGAACAATACTTCACAGTGGAGGAATCACCCAAACATGAAAAAGGTTTTGGTGCTCGGGGACGCAAATGTGGAGCAGCCAAAGGTTCTATGGCAACAATAGAATACACACGCGTGTCTGTGGACCAACTGGTAATTGAACTAGTGGATCGGTTGGAAACATTAGTGGGGTCAGTTAGCGCGTGCAATAGCGCGTCAGAAGATTATCAATGAGGCCTCATTGATTTGTCAACTGTTGCTCACCAATGATAGCATGGACCCGGGGACGTTTCGCGCGTCGATGCATAAACTTGTTGAACATTGACGTTTTATACAACTAACACACCGATGATGAGTTCTTAAGCACTTTCCGTTCAAACACTTCGCGTTTACATGAAATCTACGTTGCTATGCGGCGCGTTGTTGTATATACAACCCCGAACGTTACCTCGATGATCACGATCTCGTCAAAGAAATCAGAATATTCGATATAACTTTCTCTACACCAATTATCGTGGGGGGGAATCACGCACATTCCAGAACGCATTGGCATCGTTGTCAGTTTATTACAGTTGGCCCAACATCCGATCACAGCCGTTTGGGGGTCTTCCCGCGAATAACTCGTTTGTTTTCGATGGATGATGGCGCAACCTGGCAACAAGTTGAACTTTCCGTGGGCGTGTACGACATGGAATCGATCAATGAGGAGATTCGACGGAGGATTTTATTGGTGACCGGCAAAGACTCATACGTGAAAATGAACCCACACTCAGCTCTGTCATCTCGAATACATCTGCACCGTACGTGGTTGATATCCCACAGTCATCAATAAGAACAATTTTAGGTTGGCCTGAAAACATTCCCGGCGACAAACGAATCTTACACGTGGGATACCATATCGCCTGGCATTATCAATATTACCTCAAATATTCAAATTACTTTAACCTGTGACGCCATCAAGGGCAGTTATGAAAGTGAAGCTGGGACGACAAAGTAGTCCGCGGAAGGAATAGCCTCGCAAGGTTATATACTGTTTGGTTTTTTCCCCAACTGTTGAACCGGGTGATTTAATATCAATTATTCCCGCGTCACCGGTGTATCTTCCATGCCACAATCCTCATTTGACACATACCCGTTTCACCCTTGTGGACCAGGACGGGCACATGTTAAACCCGCGCGGCGAGACCTTGACGATACAACTGTATATTAGAGATCGACCTAATATTTAAATATAATGACAATCGTACGTGGACGTATGATACCAGTGCGTGTTGTTAACACGAGGAAACCTGTTACGCGGTATATTACGGAAGTGGAATTGGCCTTGGCGATGTTGTCCGTGGATTGTTGACAGGCGAACCCAAAGTGCTAGCGGCATTGTCTTCACTCGCTGCACCGATCGCTAAGCAAGTTGCAGTCCGAGTCGTTGATAGCATTAAAAACGTTGCTGCGGATCGGTTAAGAAATCTGTGATCGCAGGCGAAATCGCTTCGATATCGATTACGACGAATAATGACTCGAGCAACCCCGCGGGTAGAACCAAAAACAGTTACACTTTAGCGGTCAGGAAAATCATCAATGAAGCTGCTCAACAACGTCTAGCTGATTCAATGCTTGCAAATGCAGTAATGGGAAGCGGATTACGGTTGTGGACTGGCCCTGGGCGCGGACATGAGCGGTGAAGCCACTAACGCCGTTGCAAAAGGTATTAGACGAACCAATTAATGTATAAGTGTAAACAAAGGAAAAATGTAAAGAAGTATCCGATTCCGCATTTGACATGGACGTGCATTTGGCCGTAGATCGAAGTAAAAAAGATTTTCAGTATTATTCGTACCCGGCTAGGGTCTCTAATAAAAAAACCGAATAGACTTACACGTGCATGTCTCGTCTCGGTATTTTCTTCAGTGTGAAGCTTTCTTAGAAATCGATAGACAACTTGTACAAAACGACGTCCACGATACCGAATACGACCGCAGTGAAAAGTTTGGATTTGTTAACAATGGCATCATGGCGTTGTTTGGCAGAGCACTTTATTCCATCGATGGAAAGGAAATCGAAGCACGTTTGAGCAACATTGACATTGCTACGACGATAATCGGACTCGCCAGATACAGCGACGATTACGCGAGGTCTGCTAGCCCATCTATAATGTTTCACAAGGACGCAAATGAACATGCAGATCATCTACAATTTATAACACGACAGCATAATAACCGTTCAACGCTCCCCATCGCTATAGATACTATAGAAGATTTAACGTTTTATAATTCCAATTACAACGTTGGATTCGCGGCGCGTCGAGGACAACTTCTTGAGCCCTCTTTGAGGTTTTCGTGCGCGATTCCTCTCAGTAATATATTTGGGTTTTGCAGAGATGTTCGCAAGGCTATTTTTGGAGCCAAACACACAGTCACATTATACCGAAAAAAACACACTGACAATGATGCAGTTTGGCGTGCAAATGATGTTGCTGATAGTAAAGTGATATTATCAAAATTAATATTGTGGATGCCTGTGATAATTCCTTAAATGGCTGCAGAAACATGTTTGTTATGGTTTATGTGTTCCGGAGGCACGTCACCGCTGTCATTTCACGCGCTCACCACAAACTCGATAGAAAGCAGCGTTCAGCAGTTTTCATGGCAAATAACTAACCCAACAAGCTAGCAGCACATCAAGACATGTGTTGGTGGCATTTCAGACTATAGGGCCAGCGTTGTTAGCGGCTGCGGCTCCTGCGGTTGCAACAGCAGCTGCGTTAGGGGTTGTCGGAACTGTATCCGGTATGGCGCTGAAAAAAGAACTGCCCGGTAAACAAAAAAAAAAAGGGAAAAAGTCTTCGATTATCCACTACAACTCGCAAAATACCCTCGGGCAGAAGTCTTCGACTTCCCGGTACAAATCGCAGAAAGCCTCGCCGTTTACCAATCTTGATTTACTCGCGATGATAAAGATATGTCTTTATGCGAAATGAAGTTGCATCGATGATTCCCCACAGGAGGGAAACCGGCATTGTTAACTTGGATTTGACAACGGAACCTTGGTACTCATTGGATTGCATACACGATAACACCTCGACATCTTTTGTATTTTGACTCGTACGGGCTTGCACCACCAATTGAAATTGTTGATTATTTAACCCGAGGCGGACAGAGTCGTCATCAACTGTTTTATTCAACTCTTCCGTTGCAAACTCGGCTGGACGGGCCGATATGCGGTCATCTTGTTGTTGAAGAATTGTGTGCACTCGCGGGAAGCCCGACCCCAGCAGCGCTTATTGATTTTACATTAAACTACACTTGATAGTATACAAAACGAAAGCGAATTTTTGACTGAGCTTGCCAGACTGGTTGTTGTTGATGTCGACCCGGGCGAGCTTGTGATTTTTCAAGATCAAACTGGAAAACTTAAAACGTCTAAGATGGACATCAACGATGTTATTGTGAGGCTGCGAGGTGCTGTCGCGCAAAACCTGGCCGTTGTCACTGAAAATGGGGGAATCAGAGACTTCGGTGTGTCGGTTACGTTTATCAAAAACTATGTTGACGATGCTGCTGATACAAAGAGACAATACGTGGATGAACAGATCGCAGACGTGCTACCGCCACCACGAGTAGTAACGTTCTGGAACAAAATTATAGGAATATTAATCAGCGAAACACAGGAACAAACTGACGTGTCAACCTTAGGAAATGGTCGACTTGTTTTCGGTTCTGTTGCAAATGGTTTTGATAGACCTAAATGTCATATCTTAAAAGTGCGCGAGTCTGGATCATACTTGTTTATAACAACCGGAAATAAAGGTAGAAAATGGGGTAGCATGGGAATATTAACAAATGATCAGCGGCATCTTGGTCTTGATTTTGCTCTACTATCATGTCTTGGCGACCCGGACAATGCTTTCGAATTGTACATATATACGGTATCAACATCATTAGTCGCCGGAGATGAAATTCAGTTTGAAGGACTCAACGTTTATCCGGACAAATACTTGACCGTCTTTGGTGTTTGTGTTTAGATTAGATTTATCATTGGATATAAGTAATGGATTCTGACTGCGGTTATGAGGTTGCGGAATTTACCGACGGGGTGATTGATGATCTAACAAAGATTGCTAACATCGATAGTGATTTTGTTCCACGTGTCAATGAATATCTGCTTCAAAATGGTGTTACCAGACCCTCGTATATATTCAAATATAATTTACGCGAGGGTAAGATAAAAATCGATCGTTGGAACTACCATGATGTACCATTGCCAATTCGAGGCCAGCTTGGAGTTATAGCATGAGCGCGTAAAAATGCCCGATCGCTGACTGCGCCACCAGGTGTAAAAACATCCAGGGATTGTTTCTACAACAAAGAAGTAATATTCACCGCTGAATCCTACTCGATTAAATTCCCCATTGAGTATGTTAAACCAGGTTCTTGTCCGTGTAACAGTTCTTGGACGAAAACACTCGTTAGAGGTGCAGAGCAAAGGTGTAATCGGTGTGTTTCTATATGAACATGGTACCAAACCTCAGTAACGTACAATCGCCGGAGATCTAAATGTTCCTCTGGTAGATATTTTCTTTCATTGTATGACGATTGTGCAAGTAAAGATAATGCTTGGTTGGAAATGCGTGCGCGTATGGCACCTGAACAAGGTCGGGCTGTCGAGCAATTAGTCTCCACTATGCCAATATTAACAGAAGAATTTTATATTGGACCCTCAATGTTATCGACGTGAAAAAATAATCGAAGCGGCACTGCAACTGCGAGATAAGTCGTTAAAAGAACCGCGCTGCTGATGAAATACAAACGTATATTGTTACGGAATTATATATATCTTTTTCTTTTAATAATGATATAGTTTATTAGTTTGTGATCTCTGCATAATAGTCTAACAGCTGTCGTTTGCAGAAAGTACATATACGGCATTTCAATGTGACTCTCAGTACATTAGGTCGTGGGAAGAATTGAAGCTTGTAGCATTAGTGTATCACGTGGTTTAGCGCGTGAGATATGAACTTCTGACCTAGATTCTATGAGTAAATACTTTATTGACTATTAAAAACGTTGGTACACTGGGACTTTACGGATGTCATGCATAACCTTGTTTCTGATTGGTTTGGAGAAGATTGTTTCTAGAAGGATTAAATGGGTTTTTATTTCGATTCTGCGTATTAAGAAGATATATAATAGGATGTTTTGTTGTGTTAGGCATTCCTAGCATAGTTTGACAGCCTGAGAGGTCATAAACGAATTTGGTTCATTTTGTGTGCGGATATTCTGTTTCAGAGATATATTATCATAGAGTACAATCTGAATTAAGTACTATTTCTTAAACCTTAGTACTTATACAGTTCCGTGGAATTATCGGAAACATTTATAGAACTTGTGATATTCCATTCACAGGGATTATTTGGAATTTATAAAACTTGGATATAACTGATTCTTATTAACACATCAGTACAGTAAAGGTTTCATTCGGAACCTACCTTCATTTGGAACATTTGGATTAACTTCCGGATCAGTGAACTTTAGAACAATTTAGGACTTTTAAGGATATTCTATACTGTAAGTTATTTTAATTCTTTCACTTTGATTGTTTGTTGAAATATTTTAATATTTTAGGAAATTAAATATTCCTATTTTAAATCTTGAAAGCTTGTTTGAGTCTTTTCTTTTGTTACATAACCCCTAGTCGTAACAATATATAACATTGTAGATGCTATTTGTGGAATCGCCGCTGCGACCACTGAAGGTCTTGGTGTTACTGGAATCACAACAACGACAACTATTATAGGTGCACCAGTCGGGATTGTTGTTGGAGCCATTTCGATAGTAACCGGTATCGCAGGAGGTTCCAGAAAAGAATTTCGTTACGGCTGCATTCGCGAATACGTATCTATTCGGAACTTCTTGCGGCAGCACAAAGTAGTCTCAATACGATTGCAAAGCTGTACTCGTTGGCTATCGGAGAAAAAATCATTAGCGCGGCCGAGTTCTAGACCGTGTTGACAGAAATGGAAAACCACGAGCAACTCCGAGCACAGATATGGATCCGCGCTAGCGACCAAACAGGCATTGGTAAGTAACCCTCAATAGATATCACTGGGAAAAATTCCAGCAGCAACCATGATAGTATAAATCGTATGATTGCCGCGCACGCTGGGAAAATTCCCGTCTTACTTTGCGATTACCCGCTAGAAAATTATAGGTTGTAAACCCAACCGCGCATGTACTAATATGTGACGGTCAAACTACAAATACTAAAGTCATGGGGTATAGAAGGGCTGACTTATCCCAGTAATAAAAATCTAAACATACAAAGTACCTCTACTGCAAGACTTTTTTAAAAATACCCCCCCCCCCTGCAAGTTCTCTTCTAAAATTTTCATACATTTAATCGCAACATCTTTTGTCAAAAAATTACCATAAAATATGAAAATGTTTCCTCTAGACATTCTGTATACACCATGAACAAATCAAGTATATATGTATTATTCCATCAATGGGTTTCTCCCACAAGTTAAAAAGAGAACAACTCTACCTACTCTAATCATACCGCTTATTCTTCACAAACAATAGGTCATCTGAGTTCTATTTTCTATTTGCTCTCTCTCGTAACGATGGAAGAACTGTCATGCATAAATTCGGAAAGTATATATGGGCGGAGGCTTTTTTACCTCCCGTCTTGTCACAGAAAGAAAGACTGAAATCTTCCAAATCCTACCTATGTTGCACAGGGAAGCAGAGTTTTTGTACTCTCTCATTTACCGTGGAAGAAATGTAATGCGTGTACTTGGAAGTACCGTCTACACTCGCGTATAACCTAATATCAACACTGAACTGCATAGACCCAGATCTGCCGTCGCATGATGCGACGGCAGATCATTGTCTATGTTGTTTGCATTTGGACACAACCTATACGCGACTATATACGGTAGATACAGATGAAAACTTCTTTACCTGTCGTCTTGTCACAGGAAAGTAGAGTACTAGTATTCACTTTGTCGTGACGAAACAGAAATATTATACGAGTATTTTAAAATTATGTATGGGCGTAGGCGATTTACCTAGTAATGAATTGCTACAAATTTTAAAAGAAAAGGGTACAATAGAATCTGCTTATTTTATTTTGGCTAGTTCTGGAACACAACTTAAAACATATCCAGTAAAGGTTTTCCACCATTCGTTTAACAAGAATGGATGCGAAGCTTTAGGAGACGCGTTGTTAAAATCATTTGACGATGTTGAAAATCTTGAAGATAAATTAGATTTTGCTAATCAACAGATAGAAAGAATAAATTTTATAGATAATAATATTGTTTAAAAGGCAAGTGAAGCATTTAATTCAATAATAATTAAACGAATAGAACCTTCTAACAAAAGGCCCTATAATAAAATAGTAAAATATTCGATAGAGTATAATAAAGGCTAGCTTTCTAGATATTACCTTTGCTTCGTAAAGCAATGCATTTATTAAAGTGTTTTCTTCTTCTAACAACAAGAGTTATCCATTGCCTTTTTCTATCACGATATTTTATTTGTGTAATTTACTATATTAATATAGGACATGAGAATTTCTGGTGAAGTGGAATTTAAGTTAATAAATTACGAAAACTCAGTTTCAGACTTTGAAAGCAACTTTTCAGCAGAGTTGGTAGTGTTTGCAATTGTTTGAAAATTTAAAATACCCACTCTCCCCCTCCCCCCCCCCCCCCCACACACCCACCCACACACCCACCCACACATCCATTCACCACGACCACCACCAATGCGCAAAAACTGTGGTGTCTTATACTACTATTGCGTTTCCCGTCATTTGTGTACGAGTCGGATATGTGCAAATAATGCTGTTTGGGTAAATATATTCGTACCAGGCTGGAATCCTTGTTACAGATGTGATATGGGGTAACTTTTCATGTCTAGCTCCCATTTACATGAGAAAAGTTAATTCCTATGTTGACTCTGAGTGTCTTCAATGACATACACCATACCTCTCACATACCGCTCCCTCTCTTAAAATGAGCTCTGTTGAACTATTCTATATTATTCGACAGTTGCCAGCAAATCACGCATATTGTTTCATCTTACCATGTAGGTCGTACACTGGGTTATGACTGTTCAAATCCAACAACATATCAAATACAAACAAATAATTGTATCCCTTTTTGAATCAAAATAAAATTTGTGAACATTGAAACGAAGATGGAAATAAATGTATAACATGATACCTCAGTGGCATCAGTACGTGTTGTATAACGACAGCTATCATAAGCAAATGTGCTTCTCCGATAACGATTTCCTTTACGCCGACGCCGAGAGGGATAGAATAAAATCTATTCTTCGCTCTCTAATTTCAGCCTCACAAACAATCACACTCAGAGGGCAGACATTTTATCGCATATACGACAGCAATTAAAAGATATGACAATTCATACGAAGGGATAGGCATTAATGAAAACTACATATTTACACTCCAATGCGTTTTATTTCATTCAGGTATATCTCCTGGAAGTAATTACATAATCACTATGCAACAGATCTATCAATGAATGCGTTTATTATCCCACAGGAAACAATTGTGTGTATACCCAAAGAGAATGACAACGAACTACACTGGCTGCTCACAGGACGGAGTAACAAATGTACACTTGATTAATTTGGTGTACTCGGAACTAAATAGATACTACGTTTATCACTTAATACCAAACTCGTGATGGAGAGGAAACAAGGAAGGGTTTGCATAGTGACATCGAAATCGTTTTCAACAACCAAAGAAAGCAGATAAGCGTCAGTTTTTCGACAGATGGAGAAAAAAAATCACACTTGATTCATATCTAGCATAGCATTGATTAATCAATCAAACTACCCGAAGAATACAAAAATCAATACCCCCCCCCCCAAAAAAAAAAAAAAAAATAAAAATAAAAAAAAAAAAATCAAAGATTTGATAAAGAAAAGGGTTGGCATAGCGACACAATTTGATAAAGAAACGAAACGAGCAATTGACTCCTTCCTTATGAACTTCATACGACTAGTATGTCGGACACTATCCTTTTGTACATAGCCTGTTGCAAGAGTTGTAACGTTTGTCTTTCTTGCCTGCTTCTCTGTATTCATACCATATAGCTATTATTGAGCTGAGGTGCAGTTAAACGCTAATACATACATACATACATACATGCATGCATGCATGCATACATACATACATACATACATACATACATACATACATACATACATACATACATACATACATACATACATACATACATACATACATACATACATACATACATACATGCATATGCTTCTCCTTAACTTCACATACTCCAGCAATCGGCAAAAACGTTTCTACAATTTATTAAAAAAAATCAGGTATGGTTTTATCGGGATTTATTTATTTCTTTAAGAATCAAAGAATGACATTTCAAGTCATTTCCAATCGTTTAAGTTACAGAGTCACGTGAATGAATTTAAATATTTCGGTTGTCTAAAATCGAAACTCTCTCCAATTCACCGTATATAGTGGAAGGAATAAATTGCTTTAAGAAAGCTATAGCAGATTAGTATATCCAAAACTGACCAGCTGATTAGTATATCCAAAATTGACATTTGTGATTACAAAAATTTAGAACTAAGCAGTGAGGTTTGCAAGCATAAGTTTGATATCAGCGGGAAAATGCTTTGGTGTGTGTGTGTGTGTGTGTGTGTGTGTGTGTGTGTGTGTGTGTGTGTGTGTGCAAATTTAATCATTACTAAAGTTTTTAAAATAGGAACAAAAATGTAATGTTCTTAAATTATGGTATTAAATGTCTGTACTCCCCACAAATATCAATAATGTGTTGAGCTTGTGTTTTCATTGCAGCTAATCTAAAAGGCGGAATCGATTATACTCCTCTCCCTGCATGAGTTCTTGACCTTTTTTGACTTGTCAAACCTTATGGGTACACAGAATTATTCAAGTTATTTTTGAATTTCATCCTCGAACATAAGAATAGTTGTATACCTTGAGTATACTATTAGCAGTATACATGAAATCAGCATTGTGAGTTAATTATTTTCTTTTCTATGAAGAAATGGTTTGGAATCTTTAATGTAGATGGAAAGAAAGAAAAAGGTGAAATCGTCAAGCAAGCACACGACTTAACTGAACATCGTAATTCGTAGGTCGTATCATAAAAAATGCAGTTTTAACTTAGTACTTATTAAACTTGGCATAATAAATATAGCAATAATAATTGTATTTGACAAACACCAATACTTGGCCACAACTTTGGATGCATGCCACTGGCAGCTGCCCTGATAGGTCTAACATAATTCAATCAAAGACGAAGTCTGTTCAAAGAAGTTGCAGTGTTTTGAGTTATTACCTCCATCATGGTCATTTCATGTTAGTCTTACTGGATTTTGATGTTCTATTGTCAGATTTCATTACAATCAGTCTTTTGAAATATAGTCAACGGATTATTGGGAACTAATGTACTAGAAATCAGGGACAATGTGACTGACAGATCATGCGTCTCAGTGGATGGGTTTTAAAATCCCATTTTTACAGATAAAACGGGGATCATGGCAACCATGTGTATTTAATTGCCGTCTTTGTTGTCGTTGTAGTTTTATCATCATTGTTGTCGTCATCACCATCGTCATCATTATCTAGGGGATCATGGCAACCATGTGTATTTAATTGCCGTCTTTGTTGTCGTTGTAGTTTTATCATCATTGTTGTCGTCATCACCATCGTCATCATTATCTAGAATATGAGCCTTAAACGGTTTTTATATAGTTTTTTATTTTTATTTTCATTATAAATATTGAAACATTATTGACAGTATTATTTCCCCAACTGAAAAATCGTTGTATGCTTTACGATCGTTGCTTTGGATACAGATCTTAATGTCTCCTAAATGTCTCCTAATCGATGTAATCCCTTTGCTAAATATCACAGTGAACTCTGTACAAATATGTGAATGCATACAATAGAAAAAATAACCATTAAGCTAGAATATAAAATGACAAGTAATCTGTATAGGTATTAATTTGATATATAGTTAATGACACCAGTAATTGCCTCCAGGAGCTGCTTGAAGCAAGTGGAATACTGTATGAGACTGAAAATTCCACAGTTAACACTTTTATTAGCATAGCTGTGAAATCAAATTAGGTTTTGAAAAGAAAGAATTCTAATTTCATCCTCCATGTTAGAGATTTAAGGCAATATAATTCACTCATCAAGGATGATCACTTGTGGAAAGCTGGAGTATTTAATTAAAATATTTTATTTTAAAGAATGATATCATTACTTAGCTTAGGGTCGAAGCGATCAAAAATCACTTCGAAATTTATAGGTTCATGTGTATTTTCTTGTGTTCATTTTAGCTGAATATCTATTTCCATCTGCGGGTCATTGCATAGAAAATTATGGGAAAAGTACAGTGTCACTAATTGTCCAGAACAAAATAGCCGAATGAGTATTTTACAATTCGGCACATTTGTACTGGACGAGGATCATAGATTCTTCTTTTATCAAATCACAAAGAAAAGGTTATGCTAGTGAGTTATTTTTTTCTCTTCAGTATGGCATAATTACTGAGATCACGTCGGTTGTCCGCAACAGAGAGCTCTGCGGCCGATTTATGGTTGGTCGTAAATCGCTTAGCTTTCCAAACGTTTCGTATACTTTTCGGTGAATTTCTGATATTCTTTCACAGGGCTGTTCTTGCGATTATTCAAATTGTATACGATTTTTTCTTTTTCATTATTTAGTTAATACCAGACATAAGTCTCAACCACATCATTTGATGTCCAATCTCTGCCAGGCCTGAAGCTGACTGTTTAGGGAGAATTAACAGGTAAAAATATCACAACATTAATGGCCTTCTCTGTTTTATATATGAACAGTGGACACAGTTATTTTAGTGGACAGTGGAACAGTAGACATGGTTATTTTAGTGGGCAAGGAAGGTGTATAAAATCGTGTTTTAATCTGACTCGACAAAGACTGATTCAAAGTATATAATGCTGGACATGTGAGCATTTATTGAAGAAATTAAGAAATTCACGACTGCTGCGTAGGATTTTACTCATTTGTTACTGATGTGGATTATTTTTTGTCTTTATTTCTGTAAAAAAGGTCCTTCTTATGTTAATAAAATGCATTATATTAGGACGAGCGTGAGTTGAGTATCCAGCACGTCCTGTTATAATCGGTCACATAACGGGCTAAGGGACAAGTAAAACACGTACTAATAACGGAGCAGTGCATGAAGTAATTACCGGACACTGTACTGTTTATGACTATACGGTTTCTCAACAAAGCCAATCAACTCTAAAATACATGCATTGTATTTAAACACTATATTGGACCTTATGTTATATTCTCTTTGTACGTTTTTCGCTTTTTCCGTTTCTTTATTTCTCCATTTCATTGTTTGATTAGTGCAAAATCTCATTTAAAGAAATTCTGTTTGACGATTTACATGTCAATATTGCAATAGAGTTATGTATACTTATTACGATGTGAATTTACAATAGAGTTATGTATGCTTATTACGATGTGAATTTACAATAGAGTTATGTATACTTATTACGATGTGAATTTACAATAGAGTTATGTATACTTATTACGATGTGAATTTACAACAGAGTTATGTATACTTATTACGATGTGAATTTACAATAGAGTTATGTATACTTATTACGATGTGAATTTACAACAGAGTTATGTATACTTATTACGATGTGAATTTACAATAGAGTTATGTATGCTTATTACGATTTGAATTTACAATAGAGTTATGTATGCTTATTACGATGTGAATTTACAATAGAGTTATGTATACTTATTACGATGTGAATTTACAACAGAGTTATGTATACTTATTACGATGTGAATTTACAATAGAGTTATGTATACTTATTACGATGTGAATTTACAATAGAGTTATGTATACTTATTACGATATTAATTTACAATAAGTTTATAATACGATTCTTATGTATTCTATGTGTGTACTTACATGCTTTGTCTTTCACTCAATCAAATCTCTGTACCGAAATGTTAAATACCGACTATACTCGCTTACAATCCAAGTTCAACTGCAAACAACATAGACCCTGATCTGCCGTTGCATAATGCGCTGTCAGATCTGGGTCTGTGCAGTTTAGAGTTGGATTCGACTTAAAAACGAGTATATACGGTAAAATAAATTAGGAGTCCAAGAATTTTCCACCTTTCTTGTACCTTTTCAAGCGTCTTTCAGCATCTGAACTACAATTCATCCGTTCATAAGATAGAGATTTGTAATGGCATGCCTAAACGGCTTTTATCATTTTCTACTGCAGACTTGATTATAACGGAATAAAGTAGCTTTCAAACTAAAGAAAGATCAAGGCATACCAATGAAGCTTCATTTGTCTTGTTTATGCAGGATTAAGCTGGATTTGACATTCTAGACGATTATACATCCGCCCATAATATACAGAATATGGTAACTTTCATTGTTCTAAACAAAACAACAATCCGAATATTAAACCACAATCGGAGAATGTCAAATACCGAAATAGATCGAAATCTGGCAAGATAGATGACATGTTATAAAATAGATTATATTACATTTATCTAAGGTCTCTGCACTGTATATCCTTGCCTAAATTTTTAACAAGACACCGAAACAGCAGCTGCTAGTATATGTCGTCAAGGGAAAAACCCAACTTAAATTTTTACATATTTTAAAATATCCAATGGTGTATATATATATATATATATATATATATATATATATATATATATATATATATATATATATATATATATACACTAAAAATACAAAAACAACCAAGATCTGTTTTCCTTTTCTGACAATACAACTCATATTTCTTAATTTTTAGACATGGATTACCTTATCTCATTCAAACCAATTATACATGTTGGTAAAGGAAGAAAAACTGTAAATAAAATTATTACAACAAGGTCATTCTTTTAAAGTTGTTATTTGCCATCACTCAAATACAACACTCAGAAATATTTTTAAATAGTTAACAAATTAATCATCTTTATATTTCCTGCTTTGACAGCATATGGAAGGCGACGACTTAAAAGTTATCTACTCTTTATAATTGAGATACGGGTTGTTTTATTAGATAATTAAAATAGTCAGACATTTTATGTAAATAAATTCATAATCATCGAATCAAGGAGCTACATTAAGGAAAATAATTAGGATGAAAATGAAATTATTTTATGATTAAGTTAGAAAACACTTTTTCAACTGTTTATTAACACCGTCTGCTCAGTATCCAGCTTGCCGCGCGGCCTTCTTTTATTTTATTTTATTTATTTATTTATTTATTGAGTGGAAGACTGATGGAGGTTTCTTTTCTGAACAATTCACCAGTAATTATACGGTAAAGAGAGGAATGACCTTTCTTACTTCAAAATACGGATAATGCAAAGATTTTAAAAATGAAGTTCCTTTCCAGATAATTGCATGTCACGGTCTTGGTGAAAAATATATTCCCTTCCACTAAATTCCCAAAAGTAATTTTTGAATATATGAATAATATTAGTCAAAAACTAATTCCTAGCGGATTTGTGATATTGGGCATCAAAACATTAGCCGAAACATTACTGAAAGTAAATCAGCTAGTCTGCGAAAAGTGAATGCTGAAATAAGCAAGAAAAGCTTTTGTCATCATTACTATGGAATTTCAAAGGGTTTATGCCAATACTTCGTAAAAAATATTAATACCTCATTTTAGAGTAGAATTTACTATCTTCGATCGCATGATGTGCTGGCAGATCCTGTTTTATTCTGTTTGCTTGAAGTCAGCCGTGGAAATTGAGTAGACCCGGATCTGTTATAGTGTGCCAAAAGGATCAAAACTACCGGCACTGCAACGATGTCCAAATATCGTTGCAACGCTAAAGTTTCTTGTTACCGTTGCAACGGTATTTGACCACCACCTACCGTTGCACGATATACAAATACCGGTAAGACGGTATTTTCTGTCGCTGCGACGGTACATATTATCGTTACAACGGTATTTTTTGCGTTGCGACGATAAAAATCACCGTTACAACCGTAACATTATCATTGCAACGGTAGCATATAATTTTAGCCTTCCGACAATAAAAATTACTATTACAACGGAAACATTACCGTTGCAGTGATAAATTATACCGTTGCAACTATGAAATATAACGTTGTAACAACGAAAGATACTGTCACACCGTTATTTGAATCTAGTTGAAGCGGCATGTGCATATCGTTACAACGGTATATAAATACCTTTCAACGACATCAGTTTAAAAAATAATCGTCAAAATGGTCAATGTTATCGTTGCAACGACAAAATGTAATGTTTCTGCTATAAATGGATACCATTGCGACGATATTTAGATACCGTAGTTTGGACCATTCTGGTATACCATTATCGGTTGGCGCACTATGTGACGGTATATCGGGGTCTACGCTGTTCGCAGCGGGGAAATCAAAAGAAAAACAAACAACGTATACCCTGATTTTCCGGCACATTCGGTGACCACAGATTAGGGTTGAAAATGTTCGCAGTTTGGTGCGCATTTTGGACTAGAAAATAATACCGTGCATGAAACATTACAAGTTTTAGTGTTGTAACCTTCAAGAATATGGAGAGAACTAATAACTGTGGCTTACAATATCAAAAGAAGCTTAAAAATGTCGAACCGGTGCGGTTGAATCTTTGTTGATCAAGGCGTTGCAAAGAAGCCTTTTCCTGTATCAGTCAGGTCAAACTTAATTAAATTTGTTAAGCTCTTAAGAGTATTAAAGTTTCATGTTAGTAACGCTAAGCCATCATTCAATTTACGTTTGTAAATTCAGAGAGAAGTGTGCTCATAGTTTATGCGGTATTGGAAAGGAAACACACAAACGGCGTTGTTTATGAGAAGGCTTGAAGAAAGTTCTGTCATGTTTACCTTGCAAAAGAGTAAACAGTCTCATATTTACGGCAAAGAAGTCCTTTGAAACATTCGTCATGTAGTATATTTAATCTAAACTGAGCAAATTGTGCGCCGTAAAACCTGGTGAAAGGAAGCAAAAAGTTGAAGTATTGACGTAAAGATTGAGATTTCAAAGACCTTGCACAGCCACAAGCCGTATGTGGAACCAAATAGTTGCATCAGGTGAATTTAATTGTAATTTAAGAATATTTATATAGATTCAATAATGAATCAGACACAGTGATATTCAAGGTTAACGTAAATATCATAGGTTAATTACAATTCGAGAGCATCTTGCAAAGCAGATCATAAATAAATAATGTAGCATCTTTAATAGTCGCTTGGCAACGTGATCAAGGGACGTACGAGGGGTATTTAAAGGTTCAGGATATTTTGTTATAACTATTTTGTTTCTTTGAACCTATAAATAAATTTAATGCTGATCGATAAACAGAATGATATGAAGCTGCAAATGCAGCACGCTGGACACCTGCATTTATATGTGACGTAATATAGGTAAATGACATTGACGTACCCATGTCGGGAAAGGAGGAACAATTCTGCTTCTGAGCAAAGAGCATACTGTAAAATCCAGGCGCTCTTAGGGTACTCTCTGCCTGATATCAAGGCCGACTTGATTACAGTTTACGGATGTAATTCTCTGACATATCATACAAGTTTGAGGTGATTTCATCGTTTTAAAGATGGTCGCGAATCCATTGAAGATGACTCACGTTCCGGAAGATCGTTCTCTGAGATTGGTGAGCGATAAATGGCTGCTGTGAAGGGGGCAATTGATCAAGATTGTCGATGCACATTGGAAGATATTTCTATTATCACAGGCATTAAAATTCGTCAGCTGTTTTTAATATATTGAAGAATTATTTGAAGCTCGAAGTCATCCAAATTCTTGATGATATAAACCCATTTACCTAGTTATATAGAACTGGGTGAGAAATATGGTCTCTAGATCTGAAGAGGTACAAAGCTCAGCCAATCAGATGCAAGGTATCTCATTAATATGTACTGATCTCACTTATTATAAAACCTGTCTATGATAATGGTAGCATAAGCTAAAACCAGAACAAACTCCGATTGGAATTCGGATTCTGGAGTGGTAACAAGCTCAGTCAATCAGCTTACCTCATTAATATACGTAGATCTTGTTCCTAATCAAACTCGTCCAACATCTTGATAATATAAGACCATTGATCACGTTTTATCAAAATCTGATCAGAAATATAGTTGCTAGATTGTTGACAAGCTCAGCCAATCAGATGCACAATCACATCAAATAATAAGCATGAATTTCACTCATAATCATACTCACCAAGATCTTGATGACATAGGCCTGTTTACCAAGTTTGATCAAAATTCTATCAAAATACAGGCTCTAGAGTACTAAACAATAAATCTCCATATCAGATGCAAGACCACCTCAAAAATATATACCTAGGCTTTGGTCAGATAAAAATCATCCAACGTCTTCATGATATTAAACTATTTACCAAGTTTAATTAAAGTCGGGGTCATAAATACAGTGCCTCATGTAGTAAGAAGCTCAGCCAATCGTATGCAAGATTACTTCCATAATACTTCCCAAACAAACAAAACATGATATATCTTGATGATAAAAGCCAAAATCCGATCAGATCTATGGCTTCCAGAGTGGTAATAAGCTCAGCTAATCTAATGTGGGATCACTTCATTAACATACTTGGATCTTGCTCATTATCTAAACTGTCCAAGATCTTGATCTAATAAGCATATTTTTAAAAGTTGGTCAAAATCGGATCGCAAATATAAATTTTAGAGTGGTAACAATATCAACCAATCCGATACAAGATTATATAATTAATATGAGTATATCTAACGTATTATCGAACCCATTCAAGATCTAGAGTATATATATATATATATATATATATATATATATATATATATATATATATATATATATATATATATATATATATATATATATATATATATATATACCAATCATCGTGCAAATGCGATATTGATTGCTAGATCACGTCTTATTGTCTGCATCAGAAAATCCGGATCAGGACTCGTCGCTTCGCGTCTCGTCATGATCAGGATTATCTGATGCAGACAATAAGACGTGATCTAGCAAACAATATCGAATTACTATGATAATGATATTTTTGTTACATGTATATATATATATATATATATATATATATATATATATATATATATATATATATATATATATATATATATAAAATTTAAGATAATTAATATATACCTAACTGAAAAACAAAAGAATATGCTTAACATTTCAACTTTTTAATACGAACTTTATCTTAAATCATAAACCGAATTACATTTTGATCGGCTCATATGCTCATGAGTATCGCAGTGTTTTTTTTATGAAGCGCGTGCAACAACAGCCACTCATTTTCACTACGATCACTGTTAACGACATGAATTCTTCGACGCATGGGCGCAGCAGACCCATCTACATGTCTCGGCCGAATGGGTATGTGAGAAAGCTTGCCAGTAGCTTCCCGTGGGTCGGTGGTTCTTCCCGGGGTTTTCTCGGGTTCTTCCTACACCAGGCCTTAGACCACAATTAATTTTCCTATGTAGTCTCTACATTTGTTTGTCAGTACTGAGCTTTCCACTGTGTCCAAATCCTAATAAATCATATGTTGATGTAAAGTATCTACAAAGATGAACTCACGGTGAAGTTTTTGTCATAGGTTAACCGGCATTCTTCTGAGAAGCTGGACTGTAAACATAGCAACGTGCAATGGGTCACAGATTTCACTTCCGGATCAGCACCAATGCTTCATTAATCAATGTGCACCGTCGCCAAAATACACACAGACAACCACACTATAATGCTCATATTCTAAACAATAACCAAGTTCCTTTAAATCAATACTAAGAATGCCTAAATCTAATGCATACATCACCACCAAAATGAGAGAGGAAAAAATGATCTAAAAATAGACTCATACTACATTCGTGGGTACTGAACCGGAAGTATTAATTGTGACCTGATTCCACCAGATATACTGGCCGCCATGTATAGCCTATCATGTGCTGAAAAATGGCGTTAAACCCATAACAACCAACCAACCATCTACATGTGATTTACAGTTATTGTGAAGTTGTCAAATTTTGCATCACGGAAGATTTCACCAGCTGAATGACTGTGAAAGTTTCTAACCGATGCCAGGCTGTTAGCGGTTGAACTGTTTCTGTCGGAACATTGTGAGAGACTCCGATGGGGACTTGGCATGGGAATGATAGCATTATTTTTGACAGTTATTTTACAGCTGGATTTGACAAATTGTTGGAATTTGATGATACAGATTTGCTATAGAGAATGTTACTAATTTCCTTTTGCATGTCAAATGAGGCTAAGGCATAGTTATTCACGATTGTTCAGTTGCAACCAGGAAACCTCGAGGAAAAAGTAGTTCCAGCCTCCCATATGAGTATGATAATATGGAATCAGAAAATGTCAGTATCGTTTTCCTACTTCTAGGAAATGACGGTACAATTCTGGCTCTTTCTTCAATAAAAAAGTTATAGGTGTATAATAAAAGCATATATTCCAAGCATGATCGAAATTGGATCAGAAATACATCCTCCAGAATGGCAACAAGCTCTGACAATCAGATACAAGATCACCAAATTTAGTATATGTGGATATCGCTCATTAACGAACTCATCCGAGATCTTGATGACATAAGAATATATTCCAAATCTGATCAAAATCGGATCAGAAACACAGCCTATAAAGTGGTAACATGGTCAGCAAATCAGATGCAAGATTACTTCATTAATATGCGTGGATCTCGCTCATTATCAAACCCATCAAAAGATCTTGATATTGTTACGGAATTATATATCATTTTTCTTTTAAATAATGGTATAGATTTATGATCTCTGTATAATAGTCTAACAGCTGTCTTCTTGCAGAAAGTACATATACGGTATTTCAATGTGACTCAGTACATTAGGTCGTGGGAAGAATTGTCGCTTGTAGCATTAGTATATCACGTGGTTTAGCGCGTGAGAGTTGAACTTCTGACCTAGATTATATGATTCAGTTAATAGTCAATATTTTGTTGATTGATAATACTGTCAGTGTAGAGGTACTTTAGAGATGTCACGCATAACCTAATTTCTGATTGGCTTGGAGAAGGTTGTTTCTAGAAGGATTAAATGGGTTTTTATTTCGATTCTGCGTATTAAGAAGATATATAATAGGATTTATAGCAGCACTCTGGCATTCTTCATAGCTACACTGGATTGAGAGGTCATAAACGAATTTGGTTCTTTTGGTGTGTGGATATTCTACTTTAGTGATATATATTCATACAGTACATTCTGGATCAGTACTGTTTCCTCAACTTTAGTAATTATACAGCTCCGTGGAATTATCGGAAACATTTATAGAACTTGTGTTATTCCATATTTACAAGGACTATTTGGAATTTATAAAACTTGGATAAAACTGATTCTTATTAACACATCAGTACAGTAAAGGTTTCATTCGGAATCTACTTCATTCGGAACATTTGGATTAACTTCCGGATCAGTGAACTTTAGACCAATTTAGGACTTTTAAGGATATTCTATACTGTAAGTTATTTTAATTCTTTCACTTTGATTGTTTGTTGAAATATTTTAATATTTTAGGAAATTAAATATTTCTATTTTAAATCTTGAAAGTTTGTTTGAGTCTTTTCTTTGTTACATTACCCCTAGTCGTAACAATATAAACCCATATTTCAAGTTTGAATAAAATTCGAAATATGACTTCCAAAATGGTAACAAGCTTAGCCAAACAGATGCAAGATCTTCTTATTAATATGCGTAGATGTCGCTCATTATTGAACTCGTCCGTGATCTTAATGAAATAAGCATATATTCTACGTTTGATCAAAATCGGATCAGAAATGCGGCCAATCAGATGCAATATCGCCTCATTTGTATGCGTGTATCTCGCTCATTATTAAACTCGTCCGAGATTTTGATGATATAAACTCATATTCCAGGTTTGATTGAAATCGGATCAGAAATATGGACTTTAGAGTGGTAACAAGAATTTGTTGGCAGACGGACAACGCACGATGCATGACGGACGACACACGAGTCAGGGATGTTTTGACCAATACCCGATCAGCACAATACCACCTCATCTCTGCGATTTGTTCTTTATAACCGATGCCACTCTCCGATGATGGGTTTGATGTTCTGAATCATGTTTGTGGAGTTCTCATTACACATTTTTTGGCCAAGTATGAAGAACATGCTGATTTATGTCACATTTTAAATAAGGAGATGGATTCATCCATTCGGAAACGGGTGACTGCAGGGCAACTTTGGCTGCTTTATCTGCCCTTTCATTACCTTTAATACCAATGTAACTAGGTAGCCAACAGTACAGAATACTTTTTCCAGATTGTATAAGCAAATCATATTTCTCTAAGATTTGGGATATTAATGAGTTGTCAAATTTCAGGTTTTGCAAGTCTTACAGTGTAGAAAGGGAATCCAAAAAGATGACAAAATTTGATTTTGAGCAGGTTTCAACGTAGTTCAAAGATACGGGTAGGCCTATGGCTATAATTTCAGTGGTAAAAATGGAGGATTTATCTGGTATTCGGCTGGAAATGGTGACATGGGGTGTTGAATGACAGCTCCAACACTGTGTTATGTATGATGTTTATATCATATTATAAATATTTTAGGAAATTATACATGTTTCTAGACTTTATTATTTGCTCAAACATTAACGTTACGTGTGAGGTTTACATGTTTAGCTATTGTCCTTGAATTATGTTGTTTACTTAGTATTTGAGCTCAGGGACGGGTTTGGTAAACAAGTTGTTGATTCAATTTGAGGTCAGGGTTGATTTTGTTAACAGATAAAATTATAATTTCCTTTAAAATTATGTGTTAAAAGTCACATACACCATATAATTTTCTAAAACATTCTGTCATGTGACCTATCTTTATATATACCATGTTTAGTGGACGGTTTTTAGTTTCAACCTTAACATCAGTCTTTAAAGAGTCATTATAGTTGTGAAAAATCATTCAAAATTCAGAGAAAGGAATTATTTAAAATATTTATTGGATTATAAAAGTTGTCATAGACTTTTGGATTTTGAATTGATGATTTTGGGATTTATGTGAACTTATTCAAAGATATTCTGGAATACTTCATTTTGGCACATCGGCACATTAAAGTCTACTGGCACATCAGTACATTAAAGACTATTGGCACATCAGCACATTAAAGGATACTGAAATCGTTCGAAACATTCTATATTGAGGACTTGTGATTAGTACACTTAGGATTATTGGATTATTTGGATCTTAATTCACCTTACTGTATGTGTCTTTTGATTTTCATTTTAATTATCTAGAGATAAATTGCTTGTTGATTTTAACTTGATTTGTTGCTTTCACTTTCTTTCTGTTACATTTTTCTTAGACCATAGAGTCGTAACAACTGTTTCCATCTTTCGAACCGTCTGTAAATAAGAACGTATAGCCACGATACTAGGCTCTGATTTCATTGAATTTAGGAGAGGATTTGTTGATGACTTTTCGAATTCACTAGGATCAAATATTATTGTGGAAGGTTTTGATAACCACGGTGGTGATTTAGGAATAGGAGAATGTTGTAATATTTATATTTGCTGCTTCTAGGTGAGGACGAATTCGTATGCCAAAATGTGGCATGAAATTTGGTTTCGTGGTGTAGTAGGTTTGGTATTTGGGCCTGAAGACGACCTCGTTTGCAAGATTAAATGGATTATAGGACAGTTTGGTAGTATACCAAAGAGTCAATTTCGTCCGTCTGAGATAGAGAGTAGGCACGTTTTATGTTTTAGATTTGTATTGCTAGGATAAGTTAGTCCTTCTATACACCATAACTTTAGTATTTTTAGCTTGATCGTCACACGCGAGTGGATTCAATGTGGGGTTATAAAAATATAATTCTAACGCGTGCGTGTGATTTTATTAGAGCGAAAAAAGATTAGGACAACCCCAAATTTCGACAACCAAAGAAAGAAACTAGCCACAACCATAAAAAAATTAAAATATATATATATATATATATATATATATATATATATATATATATATATATATATATATATATATATATATATATATATATATATATATATATATATATATAATTGCAAACCCATTTGTTTCTTTTTCCAACCTGCAAAATTTCTCGATTGGTCTTGTATCGGCAAAATATTTTTTGTCCACGAGTGCAAACACCTAGAGCAAAACCAAAATTAATTTTGCTTTCCAATTGGAGAATGTTGCCCTACTAACTATGGACAACAATAGAGTGCCGAAACATATTCCACCAACAAACATGGAAGCGAACACCCCAAACAAAAAAGCAAAAGACAACATTGTAGACACAAAACAAACAACAACAACAGCGTCTCAGACGATTCGAACAACGTTTGCGAGTATGGGAATTTGAACGGAAAAGAGAGTAACCGTATATCTACTGTGCGAGAACGCATACGAATCCAATCTGGTCGCGCACATTTCCAAAGTGGACCATCTAGCCGGACAAGAGGGATCTACAACATTGGAAGCACTACGACGATTTTGCAACGCCACACGACGGCCTTGTAGGATGCGAGCATTCCGTAAGCTCGATATTTGTGGACGATATCTATGTATTTGGATATTTTGCCCAAAACGATATTGTACACTCGCGTGGAAAACCTCAATGCACATCTGGCGAAAACGGCGTTGCCAAACTGATTGTTGGCGCAATACAACTGGCGCAACAAAACATAATTGCCCGCAAGCCCACAGACACCGGATGCGATAATCCTACCACAATGTATATTCCAACAAAGATCGTGCAAACAGTTTCTCGAACAAGCGAAGGCGAAATCGCCCGCACCATCGCGGAAATTCAGTACAGAACCAACCAAATAAGCCTGCAACAATTGGCAACAACTCCATGGAAACAAGTCTGCGGTCGTATACTATTCGAAGGCAAATGCGATGTTTCCCAAATACCAATGGAATCGTTGTAAGCGGCTTTGGTTTGTATTGTATCGGTAGCAATCGAACAAATGCAATGATGTATTTCCGTTACTTAAATATTCGGTACTCAATACATACATGACCTGTATGACTTTTACTATAGGGTCCAACAGATTAAGAAATATTATTTTTAGGAGTGAAATTAAACCTTCTATTGCTTGAGATCACTCTTAAGTCCTGTGATCTTGAGCTTTATAGAGAGAAATGTGGTCAAGAATACTTTAAACTTAATTACAGTCTTTCATTCGATAAAGAATAACAAAAGGTGATAAGAGAAAGTATTAATATCATGATGGAAATCAGTATGGCTGCTGATCCTGATGTGAAATAGAAACTGATAAAAAGTAACATTCGAAATGAAACCATACATTTTGCGTTGTGGAAAAAGAAAACTACTATGGAAAATGAATATGCTTCAGAAACAGATATAATTACTTCATCTCAGAGCATGAGAATAATCCAAACAACACAGAAATTAAGAAAAAGTTGGACAAGGTCACTAGAGATTTAGAAAATTTATATAAGGAAAACATGAGTGGTGTTATGTTAAGATCAAAAGTGAGATGGGGGGGGGGGGAGAAACTGAAATATTTTGCCAATCTTGAAAAACAAAATTTTGAAAGTAAAGTAATTAGGAAATAAATAATAAAAAAATGGTGAGAAAATCATATGTACAAAGATTATTTTGAAACAGGATGCCGAATTCTACCAAAATCTGTACAAAGAGGGGTTAAATTCTCCATCGAATCATGATTTCTTCTGTTACGACACTAGGTCTTAAAAATAAGCCACAGAAAGAAAGTGAAACCAACAATTTCAGTGAAGTCAACAATCAATTTATTTCCCTACAATACAAAGTAATAATTCAATAGATACTTACAATATTATGAATCAAATTCCAAATAATCATAAATGTCCTAATCACAAATCCAAAAATATAGAATGTTCTGAATGAATTCCAATAGTCTTGAATGTCCTGATATACCATAATGATACAATCCAGAATGTCTTTGAATGATTTCACAAAAGTCCAAAGTAATATAGTAATCCACAAGTCAATGAGCACTTAGTAGTTCCAATGAATGTCTAAATAAATAATTCATCTCAAACGATATCAGACTTCAATGGCACAATGTAAAACCTGATCACAAAATGATTCCCTGACTGATCTTAAAACCGGAATGAAGTTAATACTTATCAAGTCTCTATTTTATACCTATTTTCTAATTACCCACATCATAACAGACGTGAGTCATTCTGTGGAAATAAACCAGCCTAATAGCAAATAAGACCAGCCCTGAACTAAAATTCTTTTCAACATTCTGTTGACAAGTGACCAGAACTTAAAGTGCAACTCACCTTCATGGAACAGTATCAAACACGCATTATAGATTCAATATACATAACACTTCCCCTCATAAAGAAAAAGAATGATGTATGCAATAAAGCTTTCTTCTATATGCATATGATACTATAATAATCAAAATTATATAGGACGAATGTCTTATGAATTACACAAAATAAAGAAATATAGTATGACTATACACGTGAAAGTGCATCTGCAATCACATTATCTCTTCCCCTGATGTGTCTAATGTCAATGTTGTATTCTTGCAGCATTAAACTCCACCTCATCAATCTTTGATTTTTAGTTTTCATTTTGTTAATGAAAGTAAGGGTATTGTGACCACTGAATACAACATTTGGAGAAAGAGCTGAATATACGCTTTAAAATGTTGCAAAGCCAATACCAAAGCTAAACATTCCTTTTTAATTGTTGAATAATTTTTCTGGTGCTTATTTGGGTTTTTTTAAGAAAAATAGCACACTGGATGGTCTACACCATTTTTATCTTCTTGAATCAATACTCCACCAACCCCTACATCACTTGCATTAACAGACATTTTAAATAATTGGCTGAAATTTGGTGCTGAAAGAAGTGGTGCACTCTTAAGTATGTGAGCAAACAAGAAAAGTCTAGTCTGATGGTATCACTTGTGAATTTTATAAGGTATATCTGCATGATTTGAAGAACTTTTTTCTAATTTTTTTTTACTTCAGAAAGACAAAATTCCAGTTGACAAAATCTTTAATTCCTAAATGAGGAAAAATCGGGACATATCTTTCTAATTGGAGACCTATAAGATTTCTGAATACAGATTATAAAACTGCCAATAAAATGACACCTGAGCAGATAAAGAAAATGTTTTCCAGAACACTCATGAAAGTCACACTGGTTTTTATAAAAACACACACACACACACACATATATATATATATATATATATATATATATATATATATATATATATATATATATATATATATATATATATATATATTGGTCACCTGGTTTCAATGGCCATTCCCTTTTCAACCAGTGAAACTGCCTCTATTAGTCATGTACTGAATGGTCACCTGCTTTCTGTGGTCAATGACCAGCTGTTTCCTAACCAAGTAGTGGTTTCTTACTACTTAAAGTGGTCACTCTTACTACTTAAAGTGGTCACTCTAGAATATTGATTGTGCAAATAAAGTGTTTTCTCAAGAAAGGAACTGTTTACAGTAAATACATCTCATGTGAATTGATGTGCAAACATGCCTTATCTTGCTTGTATTCACTGTACTCAAGTCAATCTGTTAGTGTAACTTTAAACTGGATAACTGTTATTTAAAGAATTTGAATAAAGCCACAATATCACCTAGAAATTCATTGTTGGGTAAATACTCAAGGTAAATCCTCATTCTTATAGCCCATTGCTCCATTCTGCACAATGAAATCAGCATTTGAGCTTAAAAGGCATTACAAATCTTTGAACAAAAGTGACCTGTCAATTGTTCGGCTGACACTTTCTATATATGGCCTAGGTCTGTTACTTCTGAGACAGTGACTCCAGCTGCAATATACAAGCAGCTGAGCTAACTACCTTCTTATTGTATATATCAGCAAAAGGATACTACATACAAAATAGAGAGGCAAAGCTTGAAGAAATCTCTGAATGAAATCCTTTTCCAACAGAATGTATGAATGATAAATAGGAAATTATGTAATTTGCCTGAAATAATCAATAATAATACAATGTAATAATAATAATAATAATAATAATAATAATAATATATTTTAATACATCTAATAATAATAATAATAATAATAATAATTATCATGGTGTTCAGTGCATGGTATTTGTTCAAGAACCAAGTTTGAAAGGTGAACTTGCATTCAGAGGTCACCTGTGTACAAAGGCCAGTTTGACCTTTTTCCTTGAGTGACTACTATTGGCAGGTGTGACTCTATAGCTGTTATTTTTTTTATGAAATAAGAATTTTTGATTTTAATGAAATGTGTGATCATTACTCCATCCATGTATCCAACTTTCAAAAGTATTACACAGTTGTGTCCTCAATTCTGAAGGACTAGGTCGAATGCATTAAAATGTGAGACTCAAGTAAATTCTTTCAAAATGGAATATTTAATAGATAAAGTTATATATAGTAAAATAGCATGTAATTTCTTACACAGGTATAAAGTTGACCAAAATGAATCAGAAATAACTTAAATAAAGCTTGGGGAAATATGTTTCAAAATTATAATCTGAACTGGGAACATATTCATGAGAACCTAATCAAATGCAAAATAAATACAAAATTTAGAATTTTTAATAAAATATATTTTCTCATGCTGAATATAGCAATAAATTTTAATTTAAATGTAAAATCATTTGTTCCTCAATATGATATTTGCAAAATGAATGGAGAAAGTATGCTTCATTCATTTTGGGATTGTATTCATGAACTTTATGTTATGGAAAACTTGATGATTATCTTGTTGAAAAACAGTTTGACGAACATGAATATACACAATGTTTTTTGCCGTCATGGTGAGAATAATAGGGAGGTAATCAACTGCATATGACCATCTGCTAAGCAAAATATTTATGAATGTAAATTAACCAAAAAGATCCTGTTTTACTATCCTTTATCTAGATTTTAGCAGACTGCTGAGAAACCGAAAAAATTATAGGTTTAGAACAAAACAAATTGAGCAAACTGCCAAAAAAGTGAGGACCTCTTAATGTGACCTATTCCAACACATATAGATATAAACATTAAATATTCATTTATCTTTCACAATCATTCTACAATATAAACTCCTCTCATAAGACCATTTCTCTCTCTCTCTCTCTCAAGTTTGAAACATACCCCATGTTACCTTGTAGTCTGTGTTAACTTTTGTAATGGTTTTTTTTTTGTGTTCTTAAACAGAGATTCTGTTTTATGTTTTTTTAAATCTTCCTTTCTGGAAAATACAGAAGTTTTTTTTTTTTTTTTTTTAAATGTAGCATACTTCATACAAAAACATCTTTAACATTAAATGATAGACATATCTACACTCATGAGATACTAAATTTAATAATTTGTATGCTCACACTGTGATAGCTTAAGGGGACATTTTTTCCTGCTGTCCATCTGTAAGTTTGTACATCCAAATATCTGTCCCCACTCCATTGTATCAAAATAGTACATAAACGATTAAACTTCGATCTATTAAATTTACACACTTTTGCAAGGTCATAAGTAGATCACTTACTTTATATAATCGCTTATAAGTCGAGTCCAACTGCAAACAACATGGACCCTAATCTGTCGTCTCATAATGCACTAGCAGATCAGGGTCTATCTTGTTTGTCCTACTGATTACTCCTAACATATTATGCAATGGCAGATCTGGGTCTGTGCAGCTTGCAGTTGGACTAGACTTATAAGTGAGTAATAACAGTAATTAGATTTTCATTACAGCTGTTGTTAACTTTGTACATGTTCTTTTAACGTTTTGGGTTTATACTTTTTTTTTTTTTTTTTTTTTACAAAACTTTGTTAGCATAATTCAGCAAAAAATACTTGAGGTAAATAAATGAAATTTGGTTGGCATATTTACATTCATATGAAGATGACAGGATTAGATTTCACATCATTACAGAAGTTTGACAAAAATATTTTACACATTTTTGAAAATGTAGAATTTGTAAATATTTAAAAAAAAAATTGTTAGCACAAAAATTAAGCAAGACAAACAAACAAAAAAATTCAGGTAGACAAATCAAAAATTCAACATGCATATCTGTATGCATGTGCAAAAATGATATGATTAGATTTTCATGCCATTAAACCAATTTTCCAATATTTTTAATTTTTTGTTTATTTTTGGATTTAGACTTTATTGGTTTAAAGTGTTTTACTGACAAATCTTGTTATAATCTGATTTTTCCCTGTATGTTTCAAGAAGACAATACTCATAGTTGCAGTATCTGTGGAACTTGCGGAGATAACAAATGTACTAAGTAAGAAATTACAAATTTTATTTTATTCTCACCTCAAAACCTTATATGTATGAATCAGAAAAAAATGCAACTTTAATTCACATTTTCTGAATATATCTATATAAAAGATTTAAACACAACAAAATTCTATGTCAATATTACTTTATCAATATGTATATAAAAATCCTTAATTGTAATTGAGATAATTTAAAGAAAAACAATTACAGTGTATAATGTCCAAAGGGTAATACAAATTCATATTTTCTTCATACATGCACACATGAAGACTGTAAAAATCATTTGCAGACCAAAACATAATGAAGATGTTAATGATAATACCTTTACATTCAATACATTTAAAACATAATTAACAATCCTGTTGCCTGAAGGCAAAAATATAGAGACTATCAAACTTTATCCCAGTTTCAAGAAAAAAGAGGTGTCTTAAATCTTGATACAGGTAATGGTTTAACACATTACTGTTGTACAATGTTACTTTTATATGGTTACTGAAAGGCAGTTTTTCTTCTTTTTTGCTTTCAAACAGACCCCTATAAATTTGTGTGCTAAAATTGTATCATGTATCAATTTTATCCACAAAAATATTATGGAGTAGCACTAAACTCATTACCGTTTATACTTGCTAATAAGTCAAATCCAACTGTAAACTTCATAGACCCAGATTTGCCATTGCATGTGCCAGAAGATCTGAGTCAATGCAGTTTGTTAGGTGTAATCAGTGGAACAAACAACATGGACCCTGATCAGCTGGTGCATTATGCAAAAGCAGATAAGGGTCTATGTTGTTTGCAGTTGGACCTGACTTATAAGCAAGTACCTATGGTAATTATTAGAGAATCATAATCACAGCAAATCAGTTTTATCTCATATTCATAACTCTTCACATATGTATGAGAATCTTGTTTCCAGAATGTGAAATATCTTGCTTTACTTGATTCTCATTTCAAAATCAAAATGTAAGTAATTTATTAATTTTTTGTAAATAAGTCCATTGATAAGTCCATTTATAAAAATGAAATGTATTTATTATATATTTCATAATGCAATACTGAAATTTATCACTGTAAGAAACATTGATATCGCCACAGTGGCGATAAAAGTGGCATCTTTCAAGCTTCTTTCTTGCATTTATAAGTAGTTGACATATTAAATTCTATTAAAGAGTAGTAGTTATCTATCAGAAACCAAGAAAACACCGTTTAATACATTTGTAAGTATAAGACCAAGTACTGTTTAATGACTAGTTCTGTATTTTTGTAAAAACACATAACTTCATTTAGTAAGCAATAATAACAAGAACTATTAGTGATGGATGCATCACAAAAGTCCCCACTCTTTCCAAATGCTCTGATGGGCCTTAAACAGTAGAAAGGGTAATCAGGGGCCATAACTCTTCTAAATGATAATGTGGATCACGGAAATAAAACTCATTCAGGGTCTTGTCAGAATATATTTGGAAATCTAACAATTCCTAGTAAAGTAAAGCTGCAGAAACTAGTCAGCAAGATAGGCAATTTGAGGGTGAGGGGGGCTTAGCTCCTGTAAATGATGTCATGGAGCACTGGACAAATCAAACTCTGTCAAGGTCTCATCAAGATAAAGCTGGATACCAAATTAGGCTGAAATCCAACAAAAGTTGCTAAAGTTATGCTGTGAAAACCAAAGTCAGGAGGATGGGCAATCAAGGGGCATAACTCCTGTAAATGAAGTTGTGTAAAGCTGGAAATTTAACTCGTTCAAGGTCTCATCAATACAGAGCTGCATGCCAAATTTGGGTAAAGTACAGCAATCCTTGGGAAAGTTAAGCAGTGTAATAAAAAGTTAGATGGATTAGCAATGAGGGGCCATAAATCCTCTAAATGATGACAGAGAAGGCTGGAAACTGAACTATTCTGAGGTCTCATCAATATAAAGCTGCATAGCAAATTTGGTTAAAATCCCACAATTTCCAGTAAAGTTATCTTGTGAAAACCAAACTGTTGATGGCTGGCTGGCTGCACTGACAGCCAGACTGACAATGCAATTACTAATGGGTTTCACCTACTTCATCAAGCAAGGCCGTAATTATATATAGCAATACCATATTAACAGCAATCAAAGATGTACAGAAATATTCAAAGAATTTGGTCATAAGTGAATTATGGATTTCAATGAGTCTCCAGTATCTGCTACATTTTTGTGGACAATATCTCAATAAATATTCTTTTGACTCATATTTTCAACTTTGACAAATGTCACTTGCTGCAACTTTTTGGACCCTCTAAAACATCTGACATATGACATGGGTTTAATTGGATCTAATTGATCAGACATGTATACATACTGTATATACTCGCGTATATATCTGATACCAACTGCAATCTGCTGTCGCATAATGCGCTGACAGATCTGGGTCTATGCAGTTTGTAAGGACTAATCAGTAGAACAAACAACATAGACCTTGATCTGCTGGTGCATTATGCGCCGGCAGATCAGGGTCTATGTTGTTTGCATTTGGACTTGGCTTATACGCGAGTATATTCGGTAGTTTATAAGACTCTTATTGATGAAAGCTTCACATATTGTATCTCTTTCTGCTTGTAAAACAAAGTACCAAAAAGACCTAACACATATGGTAATGATTCTGCTCTTTTTATGTATTTGCATGTGTCAGTTTGTATGTCCACTTTTCATGTAAAAAAATGTTTCTCTATCTCCTTATTCTAAAATAAAAATTTTTAAAAAATTGGATCTAACAGAGTTTAAATGATAATCAATTAATGCAAACTACAGATACCTGTATATATTAAAAATAATTATCACAATATGATCTCAGACTTCACACAATTTGTGACTAACATATCTTGCTCCTTACAACATTCATCACAGACAAATTAAATGATCTGTATTTATTAGAATGGTGTGATTCTACATGAAGATATGAAAAATCATTTTCCCCTTTGACTTCATGCAAACTTCCAAGTCAGCTGTTGTCAATGTAGATATTTCCAGTAGATCTTTGGCAAATTCTCTAAATAACCTGCAAATAGGCAAATTTTATGACCAGTTACAGTGTATTATCACCAAAAGGAAATTACATAAATTAGTCGTATTATACTATAAATTGTTATAAATAAATATTATTCCATATATTTTACATAAATACAAAGTGATAGCCATCAAAAGAAAAATCTTGGATCTTGAAGCATTATAATATATTATTAGGGCTAGAACAAAGCATTATAATATATTATTAGGGGCTAGAACAAAGCATTATAATATATTATTAGGGCTAAAACAAGACATTATAATATATTATTTGGGGCTAGAACAAAGCATTATAATATATTATTAGGGCTAGAACAAAGCATTATAATATATTATTAGGGGCTAGAACAAAGCATTATAATATATTATTAGGGCTAGAACAAAGCATTATAATATATTATTAGGGGCTAGAACAAAGCATTATAATATATTATTAGGGGCTAGAACAAAGCATTGTAATATATTAGGGCAAGAACAAAGCATTATAATATATTATTAGGGCTAGAACAAAGCATTATAATATATTATTAGGGCTAAAACAAAGCATTATAATATATTATTAGGGCTAGAACAAAGCATTATAATATATTATTAGGGCTAAAACAAAGCATTATAATATATTATTAGGGGCTAGAACAAAGCATTATAATATATTATTTGGGCTAAAACAAAGCATTATAATATATTATTAGGGCTAAAACAAAGCATTATAACATATTATTAGGGCTAGAACAAAGCATTATAATACATTATTAGGGCTAAAACAAAGCATTATAATATATTATTAGGGCTAAAACAAGACATTATAATATATTATTAGGGCTAAAACAAAATCCTAAAATGGTGTACTTGCCCAGAATGAAGTTTTCATGAAATTCCAAGAAAGACTGAACTTCTCGTTCATATTCTATATAATATTCTGAGCAAGACAATGAAATATTAATTTGCCCAGCAACATTTTTTATTTGTCCCAGTCTGCTGGAAAATGAATTTTTCCTCCAAAGTATGATAACCAATAAAAATCTACCAACTTCATATGAATGTGGCAGCATGAGAGAGAAAGTGAAGAAAAGAAGGAAGTATGATTCATGGTTATTTGTGTTAAATTCTTGTATGATTTTCTGGTAACTATGTGTTTACAAGTATTTACACTTGAATTTAAGAAGCGGTCTTCATACAGATAAGCAGAAGCATTATTTTTGTGAACCCCTGAACCAACTCATGAATGGATTTTAAAAAATGTGTGATGACAGGATGAGTTTGGAAGTATACCATACTTTTAAGAAAAGTCAGTACCAAAGCTTCTTCAAGAAAACAAAGGACATACGAACCCTTTTCATGGAGAACATCTTTCTTGAATAACTTCTCATAGTATCTCTGTAATTGTAAATGGGTTAGGATTTTCAAGTACTACCTGAATCTTCAATCTCTTGTAAAATGACTGAAAAGCATTCTCTCTTTCTACAGCTCTTCTTCCCTACACAAACATGGCCATTAGTGTTTGTATTCAAAGGAATAGCTCAAAAAAGCTTTCCATTAGAATGTATGTAACACTACATGATTTTCATGTCGATAACACACTGTGAAGTAATTATTCTTTGTGGGGTGCCAATTTTTGTCAACTTTGTGTTTGCTAAAACCACAATTTAAAGACCCAATCAACAACAATCCTTCTCTGGAAACAACAGAACTCATTCCTCGATCCAAAAATTCAAGTACCAACAAAAATGTCATTTTCCACAAAAACCACAAAAATTAATACCCACAAAATAAATAAATTCACAGTAAGTACTATATGCTGTTAAAGCCACTAACAACATATGGGATGTTTATTGTTGCAGTATCAGACAATTAATATTATGAAAAATGTAAAATATTACAGTTTTGTGAGTCAATTTGAAATAACAAAGAGATTTTAAAGGCTGCTGTAATTTTGCTATATTACTCTCAGAAAATTGCATATTCTAACACAGATGCAAATGTAACACACTGATTACATGAACATCAAAGTTTGCATCAGTAAAATCTACAAGAGGATCAAGTTGGTCTGATATTGTTCATCTGGCTTACATAAACTTAACAGCTGACCATTTCACTAAGCAGGCTTATTAGTATTGTAAGAACGGAACCTATGTAAACTATCCTACTAACTTCGTATCATGTCAAATTTACCTATTTTACTATAGTCTAATAAAAATTATTTCCAGAGATAAAGGCATAATTAATATACCTAGTGTCTTGTTCATAATCAAAGTAATCTAAGATCTTAAAAAGTTGAGCTTAAAGATGAGGCTTTAATTTGTGGGTTACAGAGTCACATGGCTTTCACATGAATTTAAACTACTATTCACAGTTTTGTTATATATTTTTTAAGGCCATGGGTCCTGTAAGTCTTGGTAATTAAATCTGAAAGTGCTTCAGGAGAAGAGCATATTTTGCATTAAAAGCTAAAGATAACAAAATACAAATTTCAAATAATTTGGGAATCATGGCAGTGAATATATGAAATGTCATAAAATAATGCACAATGCATGTGATAACATAAAAATGTTACATGGCAATATTAGCAACTGTCAAGCTCTGTTTCACCAAACATGTCAAACTTGCTTCCAAATATTTAAGAATTTCAAATTTGGTAAAGGTTTTAGAAATAATTCTCTGCACATAAATTGATAAACAGAGACATGGCTTCACAAGAAATATGTTGTTTTTGGATCAAAATAAGTATTAGAAAAAAAACACAATTACATGCAAACAAATATCTATAATTGTGTAAATAAATTATAATCCTTAATGCCAACACTGCACAGTTTATGCTAGCCTGCAACTGTAAATTGTTTCTAAAATCAATGCATCTAACCAGTTCTCTTCATCCACTCACCACTCACAATGCATCATAATAATAATGTCTGAAGATTGCAATGATTCATCAGTTTTACAAACTAATCTCACAGCCAATTATTTTATCTACTAATAGTGTTACTTGTTATGTTTCTTTTTTATACTTTCTGTTTAGTTATAAATTACGAATTATTCATTATAATGCCTAAGGTGTATTAGTTTGCTAATATTAATAAATTGTTCTACTGAAATTGATACATCTTGTATTCTAATTTTTTTTTAAACCTGGTTTTTATTTTGTTGCAGTGAGAACTCTGTGTAACACCAAACCTGTGATTCTCAATCATCAGTATAATTGGTTACTTCCCTTCTTTTCCATTGGAGAGAGAACAAAGGCATGTAAAAGAGTAAACAAATTGATTACATAGCATATGAATTGAGAACCATTGCTAACTGTGACAATTTCATTAATATGCACAGATCTTGCTATTAATAAAACCCACTGGATATCTTGATAATATAAACCTATTTACTAAGTTTTATAAAAATCTTAGCAGAAATAATCAACAAAGCTCAGCCAATCAGTTGCAAGAACACCTCATCAATATACATTGATCATGCTCAAAATTGTACCTATCTAAGATTTTGATGATTTAAGTCGATTTTACCAAGTTTACTCACAATCGGATCAGAAATATAGTTTTTAGAGTGGTAAAAAGTTCAGCCAATCAGATGCAAGATTACCTCATTAGTATAAGTGGATCTTGTTCATTATCAAATTCATGCGAGAGCTTGATTCCATAAGCCTATATTCAAAGTCTGATTAAAAAACGAAGTAAAAATATGGCCTCTAGAGTGGTAAAAAACTCAGTAAATCAGATGCAAGATCACCTCATCAAATGCATGGATCTCACTCATTATTGATCTTGTCAAGGATCTTGATGATATAATACATTTCAAAGTTTAATCAAAATCAGATATAAAAAAAATATGACCTCTAGAGTGGTAACAAGCTCAGCCAATCAAATGCAAGATCACGTCATTAATATGCATGGATCTTACTCATTATTGAATCTGTCCATGATGCTGATGATATAAGAATATATTCCAAGTCTGATCAAAATCAGATCAAAAACATGGCCTCCAGAGTGGTAACAAGCAAATACTGACAGCCAGATACCAGATACAGGGCCATATTATAAGCTCACTTGGCCTTACGGTCATGTGATTTAATTAAATGTTGAAAAGTTTATGCCATTGTGGTGTAATGTCACTCACTGTGTCACAATGCTATGTAGAATGAGGTTTTTTTTTAAAACTTCCGCACAACATTTTCTAAATGTGTTAGAATGAATTTAACAATCATGTATTTGAGGATTTAGAACATTAATGGTGGTTTTACCATTGCAAATATCCATTTTACCATCAATAAGTCAATAAGTTTGCAACACTAAAACCACTATTAACATTCTCAAATCCTTAAATACATAACCGTTATCCTCCAAATTCAAATACAAAACCATTATACAGAAATGTGTTGTATTCTGTAGTATGATTAATGAATAAGTATTATAAAATCTAGTTGAATTTTGATGTTGAAGGATCACATAATATTGAACTCAATAAATTGGGATAAGTGTTGTTGGTCAGTGGAATTTTTCATTACAAAATGATCATTAGGATCATCATTGAAATATAAAACAGGATCCATAAATTTCTTATTATTGCCTTAATGTAGTACTGTGTATCTTAATCAGGTTTGCCATGAAAAGCGTTGAAAGGTGCCATTGTGTAGTAAATGGCCTGGTATCAAAAGGTGTCACTGCACAGTAATGGATTAAGGTTAGAATACTTTTTGTTGATTTATTGGTTTGCTTTCACAGAAGGATAATGCTATGTATTCACCATTTTCTTTGTCGTTAATTGACAGCAATACCAAAGTTATTGCTACATCTTTCCAAGAGTAATTGCCTTTTGAAACATTCATGTAATGAATTATGTAATAGCACTAATTTGATAATGCAACAATTCCATTATTTTGTGTGGAACAATAGACATAAATTTGACAACAGTAAAAATCATTAGATGTATCAATACAAACTTAATTGGCATCCAAACAGTTCTCATGAATAACATAAACATTATTTCACTTTTCAGATTCATCAGATTTTCAATAAACACTGAAATTAGTTTACCTCTTCATCTATAACAAGTAACTGCCTAAATCATTCTGCATGTATCACTAATAGCTTGCTATAGAAGCCATTCTAACAATAGCCTAAATAAATTTCAATAAATCAATACAAACTTTAGGACCAGCACTTTATTAATATCAGACGTCACAAGTCTATTGTGTGCAAATTTATGTACTTTGTAAGGTATAAGCAGGGCTCGAAATTAGCAGTAGTCTGCTAACCCAAGGCTAATAAATTTCCTGTTGGACTCTAAGTTTTCATAATTGTAATAGTTTGATGGCTAGTAAAATGTCAGCTGTCACCAGTCAGTGTTTATTTCTGCTATCATATGTAAGTTTCAAAAATCAGAATGATCAGACAATGTTCAAGTTCTCTCGGAGCTAATCATGCAAATCCTTGAGATTCAATTACTCCCCTAGAGGGTTAGGACAAATGAGGATTTTACAAATCGTATTTCAATACGAGGCTATATAAATATTTACTGGTTTTGTTAGATCTGTAAGGTAAAGTTGTATGTCAAAGACTGTTAGTCCAAGTTTCGTCTGATCTTTCCTACCCAGTTTAGATATTCTGACATTTATGTTGGGGTGTGAAGTCAGGGCGCATTGTCTATTTAAAAGTTGGAATTTGCCAAAACCACACGGTGTTGGCATGGAGTAGCCACTTACTACTGGGCCTAGCAAACTTAAATAACCTTATATCAAGCCCTCCTGCATGAAA
The DNA here is from genome assembly GCA_029931535.1 of Margaritifera margaritifera. Lineage (NCBI taxonomy): Eukaryota > Metazoa > Mollusca > Bivalvia > Unionida > Margaritiferidae > Margaritifera > Margaritifera margaritifera. The sequence goes on from JAQPZY010001606.1 coordinate 1,344,461, forward strand.
TTGATAGAAAGATGATTTATCTTCTCAGAAATTGCAAGTATAAATTAATTATCTATACCTATCTGAAATTACAATAATGTAATCTAGGTATCCCTATAAGTTAGAATAAGTACAGCATGTGAAATTATATGGCTAAAATATATGGTGTAATTACAAAGAAGGGCACATAAACCTTAAAGGATTGGCGTCATAGCGACACATATTTTGTTCAAGGTTTGTATTTCTTGTGAAAACCTGCACAAATGCCTAGACTGCTATAATGAGAGACCATCTCACTCAGCTTTCACTGTAGCACAACAGGTACTGCCTTAAATCATCTGTCTGTGGAGGTATGATACATAATGACCAGTGTAAATGAGGTCTTTGTCTTTTTCTCTTATTAGGTTATTTGTTTTTTCTAGATGATGATGCTCGAAAAAAATGTTTACTGAATCATCCTTTTTTACAGTTAATTTCTAGAGAATTGGTCATTGTTTTTCTTGTGAACTTGTGGTAAATATTTTCAAGTAACCTTGGTTTTCAAAAGCAAGAGTTTTTTACCTCTGAATTATGAATGCTTACGATATTGAAGACATAAAAGTATTGTTTATCTAGATACATGTCTGACATTGTTTTGTGTGAAGGTCTAGTGAAAATTCAGCAGGATTAGAAAATTTCACATTCTACTAGTCCTTCTGGCTACATGGAAATTTTTTTTAAATTCTAGGCCTGATAAGGGTGACAACTCAAAATTTCATATTCTTCATATTACTTTCTACCTTGACACAGTTTCAATTTAGTAAACCCATTTTTATTCTTAATTTCACTGATAACTTGAATAAAAGTTTAAGTTTAGTAAACTCATTTTTATTCTTAATTTCACTGATAACTTGAATAACAGTTTAAGTTTAGTAAACTCATTTTTATTTTTAAATCACTGATAACTTGAATAACAGTTTTAGTTTAGTAAACAAATTTTTATTCTTGATTCACTGATAACTAGAATAACACAGAGTTTTAGTGTAGTAAACTCATATTTATTCTTAATTCACTGATAACTTGAATAACAGTTTAAGTTTAGTAAACTCATTTTTATTTTTAAATCACTGATAACTTGAATAACAGAGTTTTAGTGTAGTAAACTCATATTTATTCTTAATTCACTGATAACTTGAATAACAGTTTAAGTTTAGTAAACTCATTTTTAATCTTAATTCACTGATAACTAGAATAACACAGAGTTTTAGTTTAGTAAACTCATTTTTATTTTTAATTCACTGATAACTGGAATAACAGTTTTAGTTTAGTAAACTCATTTTTATTCTTAATTCACTGATAACTTGAATAACAGCTGAAGTTTAGTAAACACATTTTTATTCTCATTTTCACTGATTGCTTGAATAACAGCTAAAGTTTAGTAAACGCTTTTCTTCTTAATTTCACTGATAAAAAAATAAGTTTAAGTTTAGTAAACTCATTATGTTAATTTCACTGATAACTTGGATAACACAGTATACATAAGTATACAAAACTGAAACTTTTATTCAAGTTGAATAACAGAGTTTTAGTTTAGTAGACTCATTTTTATTATTAATTCACAGATAACTTGAATAACAATTTAAGTTTAGTAAATCCATTTTTATTCTTAATTTCACTGACAACTTGAATAACACAGTATACATAAGTATACTAAACTGAAACTTTTATTCAAGTTGAATAATGAGTTTTAGTTTAGTAAACTCATTTTTATTTCTAATTCACTGATAACTTGAATAATACAGTTTCAATTTAGTAAACTCATCTTTATTCTTAATTCACTGACAACTTGAATAATACAGTTTCAATTTAGTATACTAATTTTTATTTCTAATTCACTGATAACTTGAAATACACGGCATTCATGTTTGCTTTGCACATGTGAGTCCCAATTTATTGCTAGAACCTGCATATGTGAGGGTCAGATATCACCCATTCAAGTCTCTGGTTTCCTACAGGGTCAGATATCACCCATTCAAGTCTCTGTTTTCCTTCAGGTTCTCCGGTAACATCCACCTCAACAATCATATCACATCAACATCTGGTGGATAAAATATGTTCCTCATAAGAAAACCCAAAACAGTATAAACTTTTCAACATCATTATGTATCACAATAAGCATCCAGGAGAAAAAAATTACAGTTTAAACTTTTCAACACTATTACATATGAAAATAAAGACCAAGGAGATATAAAAGCAAGTTTTTACAAAGTTACAATTTCAGCCAGACTGACATTTACCTGTCCTGTATCACACAAGCAGGTGACAATGGTGTGACCTGGCCCCATGGCTTTGGCAAGCTGGTAGGCGGCAACAACATTCAGCCCAGAGGAGGCTCCCACAAAGAATCCTTCCTCATGCAGAAGGCGGAAAGTCTACAAAAAAAGGATATCATCTAAATTCACTATTTTTCCTGGGGTACAATTTTAGTGTATTTCATGGCTGAAAAGATTAGGATCCCTTCCCATATCCATGATTGTAAGTACTGATCAAAATGTAATTCCTTGCAAACCCACAAAAATTGATACCAACCAAAACAAAGCTGGTGAATGTCATCTTTGACCTCCATCCCATGGCTTGAATGATATCAGCTTTGGAACAGTTACTTTAGAATGCTGTGCTAATGGTGACTGACCTAACCTCGTAAGACAATATGTAAAAGAAATTCATCTGGTTTTGAGTTAGTTCTCTGTAGGCTGAGTGGACAACCAAACAGATCCAGTCCTACCGGCATTTCTGGATGATTGAGCCTGAGTGTAAATATGGTCCCGATGTCAAACATTGTCCAATTGCTCAATCAAGGTCCTCCTTACTCATCGGATCAGCAGTGTTGATATTCATTAGCATCTGAAGCATGTCTTGCTTTACACAGTTTCTCTTTACACTTTTGATGTTGTTCATAGGTGCTTAATATGTTTAACCAGTGTTGCATTACTTACCCAAGTGTTTCTGCCAAAATACATTTTTGGTCAGTGTTTGCTTTTTATCTCCCCTCTGCCAAAGGACAGCAGATTTATAATCAAAGATTCAAAAGCCATCATGGACAACCTTTGATCCCTTTATTACTTATAACACCTCAAAAAACATCCTGCATTTGGCCTAAACTCTCCAGATTACAACAATAAGAAAATCTATTAACAACTTGTTGTGTACACATGTTAGCCCTAATCCAATTACTCAGCAATGCACCACTACACCAGTCGCAACGACTGCTGGAACGGTTCCAGTCCCCAATAGACTAGTTCTGGCTGGTTTCTTTAATGCATGGATAGAACAAGTAAAAATACAGTTTTTATTTTCTTTGTTTTTGAATTTTTTTATATAACAAATCTGTTAATTTTCAACTATAATATGGTATGTGTGGCAGATGGCCTTAAAAATGGTATTTTTGTCCTACCAATGGTAGAATTACATGTATATTAAAGCCAAACGAGCACAAACTATAGATAACCCAGACAATCTGTTCCCCATTCATAGGTCACATGCTTCGCTTTGTACACAAAGTTTACAGCTTTCAATAGAAGTACGGTAAGTAGATGATCTTCATAAGGGTAAGGGGGATACATGGAGATACATATTATAATTTACTAGTCTTTCAACAACTTGAAAATAAAATTCCGCACTTCGTCAGCACAATTGAAGTTTTCTCAGGAAAATTAGATTTTTTTTCCAACAGGCCCAATGGGCACTTCACTTAAAATAAAGGAGGGGCCCAATCTGATATTACAGAAGCCCCATGTGTCAGGCTATCAGATTTTTTGAGCACTGGTCTTGTATGAAAGGTGTGTCAGTGAGGCTCTAGACAGTGGTTTGAAGATTATCTTGTTCAACCACGTTAGAACCCACCCATTTCAAATGATGGGCTAAGGCCTCTGGTTGAAGCAAGTTGAAGTTTGCTAGGAGGTCAGAGAGGTCTTTGTTCTGGCCTATGTCCTCCCTTGGATAGATGTCTTTCAGTGGTGCAAGCAGAGACACAGCTCTCCCTTTAAGAGCCTTATTACTACAAATAGCCAACTTCCTATGGCTTTTTTAGAAGTCAGTTCCAGTCACTATCAAGGGTTACCATTTCACAATTTCAGACATGTGTTTCACCATCATTTGTATAAATCTGAAAGGACTTCAAGATGAGGCATATCAAATTTAGTGAAATTATGATGAGTGGTTTTTGTTTAAGGTTTGACTAATTTTCTAATCCTAAAAAAAGGTGCTTTCTGTAAAAATTGGTCAATAAATCACTTGAATGTTTTTCTATTTTTAGTAATGGTCACCACTTTTGATGGCAATTTGTCAGAATGCTTGTCTCAAATTTGGTCAAATTCTTTTCAGTAATTTTTGAGAAAAAGTTTTTCTATTTTTTGTAACACCAGCCAAATTTGATGGCAGATCAATACCATTTGTATCAAACTAAAATGCCTTCATGCTAGGATGTTTTTTGTAAAATTTATTAAAATTCTGTTAACTGGTTTTTGAGAAGTTTTCCTATTTAGTAACATTGACCATTTTTGATGATGGATTGGCATAAATTATATAAAATTCAAAGTCCTTTATACCAGAAAACTTTCTGACAAATTTGGTCAATTCTGTTGAGCAGTTCTTTGCATAAGTTATTTCAAGGTTTTGCTATTGTAGTAATGCTGGCCATATTTGATAGCAGATCAGCATCATTTGTACAAAATTGAAAGCCTTTCATGTCTCATGCTCTTTGTCAAATTTGGTCAAATTCTGTTGTCTTTTTTGAAAACAAGTCATCTATATTTTTATTTTTAGTAATGGTGGCCATATTTGATGTCAGATTGCAATCATCTACACAAATCTGAAAAGCCCTAATGTCAGAATGCTTTCTGTCAAACTGGTCAAATTCTGTTGTGGAGTTATTCAGAAGAACTCATTTAAAGATTATTATAGTTTTTAGCATTGGTGGCCATATTTGATGGTGTATTGACATCTTTTGTATAACTTGAAAGCCATTCATGCCAAGATGCTTTCTGCCAAATGTAATCAAATTCTGTTACACAGTTTTTGAGAAAAACTCTTCAAAATTTTTTCTATTTTAAGTAATACTGACTATATTTCATGGCAGATCAGCATCTTTGGTACAAAATTGAAGGCCCTTCAAGCCAGGATCATTTCTGTCACATTTGGTCAAATTCTGTCGAGTTATTTTTGAAAAGACATTTAAAGGTTTTCCTACTTTAGTAATGGTGGCCATATTTGATAGTGGATCAGCAGCATCTGAATAAACTCTAAAGACCTTTATGCCAGGATGCTTTCTGTCTAATGTGGTCAAATTTTGTTCAGCAGTTTTTGAGAAGTAGTAATGGTGGCCATATTTGATTGTAGATTAGCATTATTTTTATTTTAAAGCCCTTTATGCCAGTATACTCCTTGCCAGAGAACTATACTGAATAAGGACTGTTTTCTTCCTTATTTCAATTTTCTTCAGATAATGTATATTATATATACGAGGTGATGTTATTTCATTTCTGATATACAGTAAGTATTGCATTCATGTGCTGGTTGCCATGACAACAGCATGCCAATAATAGATCAAGGACATTACAAAAATTCCAACCTTTCCATATACTTCTCATTGATGGGCCTATCCATAAATTATTAATTAAATTTAAAATGATGAAAAAATTAAACTTTATTGCAACTCTATTCCAATTGCTTATTTAATTACAATGATCAATACCAAGCTAGTACTTTGGTAAATTTTGAAAAGAAGCACAAGCTGAAAAAGTATTACATTTACAGAAAACATGGCTACTTACAGAAATCATTGATAAACATGAGAACAGTCAAAACAAATATCACAAAGTTTTAACTTTTAATGAGAAGTGAAAATTTTAAGATTTTCTTTCTGTGACAAGAATTTTCAAAATTGATGAAATACATTCAGAAGATTCCATCCAGTTTTTCAATAATTGTTATTTCCATGATTTATTAATGTACTATACTGCGATTAAATTTTGTTATTAAAAATAGCTGATACATTATAAATCAAAATGATATTGTGCTGGAAAAAATAGGAGATGATTTCCTCTTAACAAAAATCAAAACAAGAGAAAACAAATCAATAAGAAATTTAAATATGGTAATGCTACCATGCAATGGTTAATGCAATGGCAAGAACAATGAAAACCAATACAATCATAATAATGTGAGAAAGTAATCAAAATTTGTCTAGAACATGAAAAAGACTGGAGTGTTTCTTTTGTAAGCAGCTTATTTAATATACCACTTTATTACAGAGAAATTACTTTTCCAATTCTGCTCCCTGAAAATACTTCACTACAGTAATTTAGTATAAAGCAAATTGATGTCTACTTGTTGATAATGGCATTTTGATGGCCTATAATCCTTGCAATTAGCAGATCTTGACATTACAAACATTCTTTGAGCCAGTGGAGTTGATATACTCCACCTCTAATTAGGATCCTGCTGTGAGGAAGCCAGGCTAACCAGAACCCACACTCCAACACTTTAGAAGAACTACTACTGCTGCAGTGAGAAACATGTGTCCACTGGCAGTTTCTTGGAGGGATGGATGGGATCAAGGAGAAACATTTTGGTCTTTAAACTTTAAATAATGGGTTATATATCTAAAAGTTTTATGTCTGGAATTAATTGTATCAGGACATTTTGGACTGTCTACTGTTACTCCAAAGTGTGCCTGACCTCAGAGCTGGAAAGTCATTGTGTAATTAACACCTCAATGACTGCAGAGTCTTTGGGTTGCAAGTAGGGAATACTATCTTTATTTGTCAGAATTATTAATCACTGTGTTAAATTATGAGATTTGGATTTAAATACAAAGGGATTGTACTAGTAATTATTTTGTTTTTATGAAGTATTTATAATTAATGTAAGATGGAAGAAACTAGATACAGGATTGATGTCTATGCCAAGAAGTTGAACAGTAAAGATGTTACTGTATATATTCGCGTATAAGTTGGGTCCAAATGCAAACAACATATACCCTGATCTGCCATCACATAATGCACCAGCAGATCAGGGTCTATGTTGTTTGTTCTACTGATTAGTCCTTACAAACTACATAGACCCAGATCTGCCGGTGCATTATGCGACGGCAGATCTTGGTCTATGCAGTTTGCAGTTGGTATCAGATTAAACACGAGTATATACGTTAATTCATTTTGGAAAAATGTTTGCCAAGAGTCTAAAAAACACTCTCCCCTAGCCAATTCTGTGGGGAACATGACAGGCCAGCAAGACATTGCTGTAATGTGGCAAAACTCTCCCCTAGCCAATTCTGTGGGGAATGTGACAGACCAGCAAGACATTGCTGTAAGTGGCAAAACTCTCCCCTAGCCAATTCTGTGGGTAACGTGCCAGGCCTGCAAGACATTGCTGTAATGTGGCAAAACTCTCCTCTAGCCAATTCTGTGGGTAATGTGCCAGGCCAGCAAGACATTGCTGTAATGTGGCAAAACTCTCCCATAGCCAGTTCTGTGGGGAATGTGACAGGCCAGCAAGACATTGCTATAATGTGGCAAAACTCTCCTCTAGCCAATTCTGTGGGGAATGTGACAGACCAGCAAGACATTGCTGTAATGTGGCAAAACTCTCCTCTAGTCAATTCTGTGGGGAATGTGACATGCCAGCAAGACATTGCTGTAATGTGGCAAAACTCTCCTCTAGCCATTTCTGTGGGGATGTGACAGGCCAGCAAGACATTGTAATGTGGCAAAGTCCTTATTGTGAAATACTTAATTAAATTAAAGATGAACACAGAAGTAGTGAATTGGCTGACTTAAATAAACATACTGCATATAAAGATATTGAGTTTGTATATTTGCATGAGATTAATAATGCTATTGCTAAGTTAAAAAACAATCATTCACCAGGTGCTGATTCTCTTCAATTTAGAAATAAAATCACCAGTAGTAATAACAAAAATCTTGAAAAAAGTGTTTCAATTTGCATGCCGTCGTAATTCATCAATAATTAATCATTGGAGCAAATTGTTATATTAATATTTTTTGGGTCATATCTTGTTTGAAATTGCTGTGTTTTTTCTATGGACTTAAGTCTGAAATAAAGTTATTATTATTATTATTAGTAATAGTAGTAGTATTATGACTGGCAAAAAGTTGAGATGCTGATCTTGCTTGTGTGAGTAAATGTGGGATAAGGGCAGATAGATTATGAATCTGTTTTTGGGCTCTGCATGGTAAAGATCTAATGAAGTGAGAGTGAAACCGCTATGAAACAGTACTGATAACATCTGAGGTAGTCATCTGTTGTGAATGTAATCTGTTGAGATTATTTGTGGAATAAAACAAATTCTGAAATTTGTACCATCAATTATTGAACTTTTTGGATACATCTGGACTTTGAATTCACCTGGACTTGTATATTTTATAACTTCCCGCACTCCCCCCAGACTTATCTTGCTTTCTATCTTGAAATACATTAGAACTCTAATTAGCAGACAATAATATCATATATTTTACAAATATGTGTCCAACAAGCTGACTTCACAATGGACTGTTCTGGTGTAAATGTAAATTTAGATTATATTTTCAGAGAAACTTAAAGACTGAAATGCAACAGAGGTTAGTTTGGATATATATCTCAAAATACAGTAATAGGACCTAGATCATTTGAAAAATACATAATATACATTCATATATATAATTCATACATTTTTATTGTTCAATTGGAGAAATACATGTATTTATTGCAAAACAGATAAAGTTTAAGTTATCAACATTACTCATTTATATTGATATATATATAACTTGTATATACTTTTTCTGTAATGAAATTGTTGTAAGAGAGATAATGAGCCCCTCAATTCTGTATGTCTTAGGATTTTTAAAAATCCTTTTTATAGTGTTATACCTAGTAAACATAGGCATCATGAGACCCTTAGCTGTTAATTAGCTAATTGAGTCAATTAAGTATTAGCATTAGGTTAAATAATATAATTATAAATTTTGTCCCCGTGCTCCCAAAGAAGTGCAGGAATATTGTGATAGTCTGTCCATCGATCTGTATTTACATGTGCAATGTCATTCAACTAATCCTACACTGCTAAAGTTGGACACAGGAATATTGTGATAGTCTGTCCATTGATCTGTATTTACATGTGCAATGTCATTCAACTAATCCTACACTGCTAAAGTTGGACACAGGAATATTGTGATAGTCTGTCCATCGATCTGTATTTACATGTGCAATGTCATTCAACTAATCCTACACTGCTAAAGTTGGACACAGGAATATTGTGATAGTCTGTCCATCGATCTGTATTTACATGTGCAATGTCATTCAACTAATCCTACACTGCTAAAGTTGGACACAGGAATATTGTGATAGTCTGTCCATTGATCTGTATTTACATGTGCAATGTCATTCAACTAATCCTACACTGCTAAAGTTGGACACAGGAATATTGTGATAGTCTGTCCATTGATCTGTATTTACATGTGCAATGTCATTCAAGTAATCCTACACTGCTAAAGTTGGACATAGGAATATTGTGATAGTCTGTCCATCGATCTGTATTTTACATGTGCAATGTCATTCAACTAATCCTACAATGCTAAAGTTGGACATAGGAATATTGTGATAGTCTGTCCATCGATCTGTATTTTACATGTGCAATGTCATTCAAGTAATCCTACAATGCTAAAGATGGACACAGGAATATTGTGATAGTCTGTCCATCGATCTGTATTTTACATGTGCAATGTCATTCAAGTAATCCTTCAATGCTAAAGATGGACACAGGAATATTGTGATAGTCTGTCCATCGATCTGTATTTTACATGTGCAATGTCATTCAAGTAATCCTACAATGCTAAAGATGGACACAGGAATATTGTGATAGTCTGTCCATTGATCTGTATTTTACATGTGCAATGTCATTCAACTAATCCTACACTGCTAAAGTTGGACACAGGAATATTGTGATAGTCTGTCCATTGATCTGTATTTTACATGTGCAATGTCATTCAAGTAATCCTACAATGCTAAAGATGGACACAGGAATATTGTGATAGTCTGTCCATTGATCTGTATTTTACATGTGCAATGTCATTCAAGTAATCCTACACTGCTAAAGTTGGACACAGGAATATTGTGATAGTCTGTCCATTGATCTGTATTTTACATGTGCAATGTCATTCAAGTAATCCTACACTGCTAAAGTTGGACACAGGAATATTGTGACAGTCTGTCCATCGATCTGTATTTTACATGTGCAATGTCATTCAAGTAATCCTACACTGCTAAAGTTGGACACAGGAATATTGTGATAGTCTGTCCATCGATCTGTATTTACATGTGCAATGTCATTCAAGTAATCCTACACTGCTAAAGTTGGACACAGGAATATTGTGATAGTCTGTCCATTGATCTGTATTTTACATGTGCAATGTCATTCAAGTAATCCTACACTGCTAAAGTTGGACACAGGAATATTGTGATAGTCTGTCCATCGATCTGTATTTACATGTGCAATGTCATTCAACTAATCATACACTGCTAAAGTTGGACACAGGAATATTGTGATAGTCTGTCCATCGATCTGTATTTACATGTGCAATGTCATTCAACTAATCCTACACTGCTAAAGTTGGACACAGGAATATTGTAATAGTCTGTCCATTGATCTGTATTTACATGTGCAATGTCATTCAAGTAATCCTACACTGCTAAAGTTGGACACAGGAATATTGTGATAGTCTGTCCATCGATCTGTATTTACATGTGCAATGTCATTCAAGTAATCCTACACTGCTAAAGTTGGACACAGGAATATTGTGATAGTCTGTCCATTGATCTGTATTTACATGTGCAATGTCATTCAACTAATCCTACACTGCTAAAGTTGGACACAGGAATATTGTGATAGTCTGTCCATTGATCTGTATTTACATGTGCAATGTCATTCAAGTAATCCTACACTGCTAAAGTTGGACACAGGAATATTGTAATAGTCTGTCCATTGATCTGTATTTACATGTGCAATGTCATTCAAGTAATCCTACACTGCTAAAGTTGGACACAGGAATATTGTGATAGTCTGTCCATTGATCTGTATTTACATGTGCAATGTCATTCAAGTAATCCTACAATGCTAAAGATGGACACAGGAATATTGTGATAGTCTGTCCATTGATCTGTATTTACATGTGCAATGTCATTCAACTAATCCTACACTGCTAAAGTTGGACACAGGAATATTGTGATAGTCTGTCCATTGATCTGTATTTTACATGTGCAATGTCATTCAAGTAATCCTACACTGCTAAAGTTGGACACAGGAATATTGTGATAGTCTGTCCATCGATCTGTATTTACATGTGCAATGTCATTCAAGTAATCCTACACTGCTAAAGTTGGACACAGGAATATTGTGATAGTCTGTCCATCGATCTGTATTTACATGTGCAATGTCATTCAACTAATCCTACACTGCTAAAGTTGGACACAGGAATATTGTAATAGTCTGTCCATTGATCTGTATTTACATGTGCAATGTCATTCAACTAATCCTACACTGCTAAAGTTGGACACAGGAATATTGTAATAGTCTGTCCATTGATCTGTATTTACATGTGCAATGTCATTCAACTAATCCTACACTGCTAAAGTTGGACACAGGAATATTGTGATAGTCTGTCCATCGATCTGTATTTACATGTGCAATGTCATTCAAGTAATCCTACACTGCTAAAGTTGGACACAGGAATATTGTGATAGTCTGTCCATCGATCTGTATTTACATGTGCAATGTCATTCAACTAATCCTACACTGCTAAAGTTGGACACAGGAATATTGTGATAGTCTGTCCATTGATCTGTATTTACATGTGCAATGTCATTCAAGTAATCCTACACTGCTAAAGTTGGACACAGGAATATTGTGATAGTCTGTCCATCGATCTGTATTTACATGTGCAATGTCATTCAACTAATCCTACACTGCTAAAGTTGGACACAGGAATATTGTGATAGTCTGTCCATTGATCTGTATTTTACATGTGCAATGTCATTCAAGTAATCCTACACTGCTAAAGTTGGACACAGGAATATTGTGATAGTCTGTCCATCGATCTGTATTTACATGTGCAATGTCATTCAAGTAATCCTACACTGCTAAAGTTGGACACAGGAATATTGTGATAGTCTGTCCATCGATCTGTATTTACATGTGCAATGTCATTCAACTAATCCTACACTGCTAAAGTTGGACACAGGAATATTGTAATAGTCTGTCCATCGATCTGTATTTACATGTGCAATGTCATTCAACTAATCCTACACTGCTAAAGTTGGACACAGGAATATTGTGATAGTCTGTCCATTGATCTGTATTTACATGTGCAATGTCATTCAACTAATCCTACACTGCTAAAGTTGGACACAGGAATATTGTGATAGTCTGTCCATCGATCTGTATTTACATGTGCAATGTCATTCAACTAATCCTACACTGCTAAAGTTGGACACAGGAATATTGTGATAGTCTGTCCATTGATCTGTATTTACATGTGCAATGTCATTCAACTAATCCTACACTGCTAAAGTTGGACACAGGAATATTGTAATAGTCTGTCCATCGATCTGTATTTACATGTGCAATGTCATTCAAGTAATCCTACAATGCTAAAGATGGACACAGGAATATTGTGATAGTCTGTCCATCGATCTGTATTTACATGTGCAATGTCATTCAAGTAATCCTACAATGCTAAAGTTGGACATAGGAATATTGTGATAGTCTGTCCATTGATCTGTATTTTACATGTGCAATGTCATTCAACTAATCCTACACTGCTAAAGTTGGACACAGGAATATTGTGATAGTCTGTCCATTGATCTGTATTTACATGTGCAATGTCATTCAAGTAATCCTACACTGCTAAAGTTGGACACTAGGAATATTGTGATAGTCTGTCCATTGATCTGTATTTACATGTGCAATGTCATTCAACTAATCCTACACTGCTAAAGTTGGACACAGGAATATTGTGATAGTCTGTCCATCGATCTGTATTTACATGTGCAATGTCATTCAACTAATCCTACACTGCTAAAGTTGGACACAGGAATATTGTGATAGTCTGTCCATTGATCTGTATTTACATGTGCAATGTCATTCAAGTAATCCTACACTGCTAAAGTTGGACACAGGAATATTGTAATAGTCTGTCCATCGATCTGTATTTACATGTGCAATGTCATTCAAGTAATCCTACACTGCTAAAGTTGGACACAGGAATATTGTGATAGTCTGTCCATTGATCTGTATTTTACATGTGCAATGTCATTCAAGTAATCCTACACTGCTAAAGTTGGACACAGGAATATTGTGATAGTCTGTCCATCGATCTGTATTTACATGTGCAATGTCATTCAACTAATCCTACACTGCTAAAGTTGGACACAGGAATATTGTGATAGTCTGTCCATCGATCTGTATTTACATGTGCAATGTCATTCAAGTAATCCTACACTGCTAAAGTTGGACACAGGAATATTGTAATAGTCTGTCCATCGATCTGTATTTACATGTGCAATGTCATTCAACTAATCGTACACTGCTAAAGTTGGACACAGGAATATTGTGATAGTCTGTCCATTGATCTGTATTTTACATGTGCAATGTCATTCAAGTAATCCTACACTGCTAAAGTTGGACACAGGAATATTGTGATAGTCTGTCCATCGATCTGTATTTACATGTGCAATGTCATTCAACTAATCCTACACTGCTAAAGTTGGACACAGGAATATTGTGATAGTCTGTCCATCGATCTGTATTTACATGTGCAATGTCATTCAACTAATCCTACACTGCTAAAGTTGGACACAGGAATATTGTAATAGTCTGTCCATTGATCTGTATTTACATGTGCAATGTCATTCAACTAATCCTACACTGCTAAAGTTGGACACAGGAATATTGTGATAGTCTGTCCATCGATCTGTATTTACATGTGCAATGTCATTCAAGTAATCCTACACTGCTAAAGTTGGACACAGGAATATTGTGATAGTCTGTCCATTGATCTGTATTTACATGTGCAATGTCATTCAACTAATCCTACACTGCTAAAGTTGGACACAGGAATATTGTGATAGTCTGTCCATTGATCTGTATTTACATGTGCAATGTCATTCAAGTAATCCTACACTGCTAAAGTTGGACACAGGAATATTGTAATAGTCTGTCCATTGATCTGTATTTACATGTGCAATGTCATTCAAGTAATCCTACACTGCTAAAGTTGGACACAGGAATATTGTGATAGTCTGTCCATCGATCTGTATTTACATGTGCAATGTCATTCAAGTAATCCTACAATGCTAAAGTTGGACACAGGAATATTGTGATAGTCTGTCCATTGATCTGTATTTACATGTGCAATGTCATTCAACTAATCCTACACTGCTAAAGTTGGACACAGGAATATTGTGATAGTCTGTCCATTGATCTGTATTTTACATGTGCAATGTCATTCAAGTAATCCTACACTGCTAAAGTTGGACACAGGAATATTGTGATAGTCTGTCCATCGATCTGTATTTACATGTGCAATGTCATTCAAGTAATCCTACACTGCTAAAGTTGGACACAGGAATATTGTGATAGTCTGTCCATCGATCTGTATTTACATGTGCAATGTCATTCAACTAATCCTACACTGCTAAAGTTGGACACAGGAATATTGTAATAGTCTGTCCATTGATCTGTATTTACATGTGCAATGTCATTCAACTAATCCTACACTGCTAAAGTTGGACACAGGAATATTGTAATAGTCTGTCCATTGATCTGTATTTACATGTGCAATGTCATTCAACTAATCCTACACTGCTAAAGTTGGACACAGGAATATTGTGATAGTCTGTCCATCGATCTGTATTTACATGTGCAATGTCATTCAACTAATCCTACACTGCTAAAGTTGGACACAGGAATATTGTGATAGTCTGTCCATCGATCTGTATTTACATGTGCAATGTCATTCAACTAATCCTACACTGCTAAAGTTGGACACAGGAATATTGTGATAGTCTGTCCATTGATCTGTATTTACATGTGCAATGTCATTCAAGTAATCCTACACTGCTAAAGTTGGACACAGGAATATTGTGATAGTCTGTCCATCGATCTGTATTTACATGTGCAATGTCATTCAACTAATCCTACACTGCTAAAGTTGGACACAGGAATATTGTGATAGTCTGTCCATTGATCTGTATTTTACATGTGCAATGTCATTCAACTAATCCTACACTGCTAAAGTTGGACACAGGAATATTGTGATAGTCTGTCCATCGATCTGTATTTACATGTGCAATGTCATTCAAGTAATCCTACACTGCTAAAGTTGGACACAGGAATATTGTGATAGTCTGTCCATCGATCTGTATTTACATGTGCAATGTCATTCAACTAATCGTACACTGCTAAAGTTGGACACAGGAATATTGTAATAGTCTGTCCATCGATCTGTATTTACATGTGCAATGTCATTCAACTAATCCTACACTGCTAAAGTTGGACACAGGAATATTGTGATAGTCTGTCCATTGATCTGTATTTACATGTGCAATGTCATTCAACTAATCCTACACTGCTAAAGTTGGACACAGGAATATTGTGATAGTCTGTCCATCGATCTGTATTTACATGTGCAATGTCATTCAACTAATCCTACACTGCTAAAGATGGACACAGGAATATTGTGATAGTCTGTCCATCGATCTGTATTTACATGTGCAATGTCATTCAAGTAATCCTACAATGCTAAAGTTGGACATAGGAATATTGTGATAGTCTGTCCATTGATCTGTATTTTACATGTGCAATGTCATTCAACTAATCCTACACTGCTAAAGTTGGACACAGGAATATTGTAATAGTCTGTCCATTGATCTGTATTTACATGTGCAATGTCATTCAAGTAATCCTACAATGCTAAAGTTGGACATAGGAATATTGTGATAGTCTGTCCATTGATCTGTATTTTACATGTGCAATGTCATTCAACTAATCCTACACTGCTAAAGTTGGACACAGGAATATTGTGATAGTCTGTCCATCGATCTGTATTTACATGTGCAATGTCATTCAACTAATCCTACACTGCTAAAGTTGGACACAGGAATATTGTGATAGTCTGTCCATTGATCTGTATTTACATGTGCAATGTCATTCAAGTAATCCTACACTGCTAAAGTTGGACACAGGAATATTGTAATAGTCTGTCCATCGATCTGTATTTACATGTGCAATGTCATTCAAGTAATCCTACAATGCTAAAGTTGGACATAGGAATATTGTGATAGTCTGTCCATTGATCTGTATTTTACATGTGCAATGTCATTCAACTAATCCTACACTGCTAAAGTTGGACACAGGAATATTGTAATAGTCTGTCCATTGATCTGTATTTACATGTGCAATGTCATTCAAGTAATCCTACAATGCTAAAGTTGGACATAGGAATATTGTGATAGTCTGTCCATTGATCTGTATTTTACATGTGCAATGTCATTCAACTAATCCTACACTGCTAAAGTTGGACACAGGAATATTGTGATAGTCTGTCCATTGATCTGTATTTTACATGTGCAATGTCATTCAACTAATCCTACACTGCTAAAGTTGGACACAGGAATATTGTAATAGTCTGTCCATTGATCTGTATTTACATGTGCAATGTCATTCAAGTAATCCTACAATGCTAAAGTTGGACATAGGAATATTGTGATAGTCTGTCCATTGATCTGTATTTTACATGTGCAATGTCATTCAACTAATCCTACACTGCTAAAGTTGGACACAGGAATATTGTGATAGTCTGTCCATCGATCTGTATTTACATGTGCAATGTCATTCAAGTAATCCTACAATGCTAAAGATGGACACAGGAATATTGTGATAGTCTGTCCATTGATCTGTATTTTACATGTGCAATGTCATTCAAGTAATCCTACACTGCTAAAGTTGGACACAGGAATATTGTGATAGTCTGTCCATTGATCTGTATTTACATGTGCAATGTCATTCAAGTAATCCTACAATGCTAAAGATGGACACAGGAATATTGTGATAGTCTGTCCATTGATCTGTATTTTACATGTGCAATGTCATTCAAGTAATCCTACAATGATAAAGATGGACACAGGAATATTGTGATAGTCTGTCCATTGATCTGTATTTTACATGTGCAATGTCATTCAAGTAATCCTACAATGCTAAAGATGGACACAGGAATATTGTAATAGTCTGTCCATTGATCTGTATTTTACATGTGCAATGTCATTCAAGTAATCCTACAATGCTAAAGTTGGACACAGGAATATTGTGATAGTCTGTCCATTGATCTGTATTTTACATGTGCAATGTCATTCAAGTAATCCTACAATGCTAAAGATGGACACAGGAATATTGTGATAGTCTGTCCATTGATCTGTATTTTACATGTGCAATGTCATTCAAGTAATCCTACAATGCTAAAGTTGGACACAGGAATATTGTGATAGTCTGTCCATTGATCTGTATTTTACATGTGCAATGTCATTCAACTAATCCTACAATGCTAAAGATGGACACAGGAATATTGTGATAGTCTGTCCATTGATCTGTATTTTACATGTGCAATGTCATTCAAGTAATCCTACACTGCTAAAGTTGGACACAGGAATATTGTGATAGTCTGTCCATCGATCTGTATTTACATGTGCAATGTCATTCAACTAATCCTACACTGCTAAAGTTGGACACAGGAATATTGTGATAGTCTGTCCATTGATCTGTATTTTACATGTGCAATGTCATTCAGGTAATCCTACACTGCTAAAGTTGGACACATGAAACTTAGGTTAATGATGGTCCTATGAGTCTAGCTTGTGCCAACACTTTTGGAATTTGAATCTTGCCCCGAGGGGTGGAGCTAGGGGCAATTTTACACCCCTGGAGGGTGGAGCTAGGGTGATTTTACACACCTGGGAGATGGAGCTAGGGATGATTTTACAAATTTTAAAATGATTTGAGTTGTCTGTCTGGTTTGCCAGAAAATTGACACATGTGATATAGGACTCGAGTGTCAACACATATTACAGTGGGTCCCTTGAGTCTTCCCCCACACCACCACCCCGAAGTTAGTTAGCTCCTGGGTTATGAAGTAGAAAATATTGAGATCCCCACCCTATAAACTTACTTTGCTGGAAAACACAAACTGATACATACATACTGACAATGACCCCAACCCCCACTGCAAGGGACACTGCCACTTGGTCATAACTTGGAAACTACTGAGATACCCAACCTATATACTGGGGTCTATTATTACCTGCTAAAGGACTTAGCACCTGGGTCATTGGTATAAAACTATCCATGTACATACATACTGATCATTAAAAGACAAAATGCACATACCCAACTGAAATTGGCCCCTAAGGCATGCAGTCCTTATCCACAGGAACCTACCTAGAGGCTCATATTTCAGGGTGGCTGTCAAAACAAGGAAGCACCTTATATGTGTTTTACAAACATGGTATTCTAGTTGTTATTATTAATATTATTCCTTTTCAGCTTTGTAAAGTGTGATTTCCTCTTCGATGGCCAACTCATAAATAATTTTAATTAGTCTGATCTGAGAGCTAGTCTGATTTGAAGTCAGATGACTACAGAGATTTTGCCAAAAAGATTGGTACTTTTGTCTGTATTTATGGAAAACAATTTGCATTTCTAGAAAATGGAAAAGGAAACTGGCAGAAATAGGATAAAAATCAAAGTAATTCATCCTTCAGGTAATTACCAGAGATGTTTTGAAAACAGAATTTGACCTAAGATGCAGAAATTTTTAAGAAATATAAAGTTTAACAATGAAACTTCAGTCATACAGGAAGGTTAGCACTCTTACATTAAATTCTTCCTTATATATCAGAATCTTTCAAGCAAAATCTGCATATGGAAAAATGCATACATGTGGTCAGACCAGTAAGTATATAATGTTGTATTATGAGTCTCGGTCTTTTAACATTTTATTGCTAGAGTCACAGAAGAATCAATATTTATGACTCTTTTGAACACTGTTTAGCTTCTTAGACATGTTACACTTATAGACAAAACAGTTGCAGGTGGTCATGGGATTAACTTATAATTACAGACAAAACAGTTGCAGGTGGTAATGGGATTGACTTATACTTACAGACAAAACAGTTGCAGGTGGTAATGGGATTGACTTATAATTACAGACAAAACAGTTGCAGGTGGTAATGGGATTGACTTATACTTACAGACAAAACAGTTGCAGGTGGTAATGGGATTGACTTATAAATACAGACAAAACAGTTGCAGGTGATAATGGGATTGACTTATACATACAGATAAAACAGTTGCAGGTGGTAATGGGATTGACTTATACTTACAGACAAAACAGCTGCAGGTGGTAATGGGATTGACTTATAAATACAGACAAAACAGTTGCAGGTGGTAATGGGATTGACTTATACATACAGATAAAACAGTTGCAGGTGGTCATGGGATTGACTTATACTTACAGACAAAACAGTTGCAGGTGGTAATGGGATTGACTTATACATACAGAAAAAACAGTTGCAGGTGGTCATGGGATTGATTTATACATACAGATAAAACAGTTGAAGGTGGTAATGGGATTGACTTATACTTACAGACAAAACAGTTGCAGGTGGTCATGGGATTGATTTATACATAGATATAAAACAGTTGCAGGTGGTAATGGGATTGACTTATACTTATTGACAAAACAGTTGCAGGTGGTCATGAGATTAACTTATACTTACAGACAAAACAGTTGCAGGTGGTAATGGGATTGACTACAACTGCTCAAGACAAAACATATGTCTGACAACAGTTTACACATTTTTCAGAGCTATGATACATATATATACATACATATTAATTAATTCAATTAATACCTGTACCTTTCTTTATTTTACTGTTTAATTCTGATCTCGCAAATGCAAGGTTTAATCTACAGATGCATAACTTTATGAAAGGTGTGAAAGTGGGAACTACATATATTATCATACATGTGCAATCCAAACATAAGGACAATTCTCCAGGTATCAGCAATGCCTCCCATCAATATTTAACAAGAATCCCTTGAAGGATTTGATGCTCTGCTGTCCGAAAAGAATTTACAGGAATCCAAGATACAACTGTTTTTTCTTTTTAACTGCTGAGTGCTGAAACCATTTCTGACATTCTTGAATGATACAAAAATTTCAAATTGGCCACTGTGTCATCCATATTTGATTTCAGATTTGTACTACTAGTATCTTCATTTAGGACAAACCAGACATCATAAAAAGTAAGATTGGCACCATTTTCATTTAGGACCAACTAGATATCATAAGACATATTTTGTCGAAACCTTATGTTGATATGGCCTTCCATTCAAAAGGAGTAAATATAACAAGATTTACAAGATGGCCTCCATGGTGGCCATACTGGATGTCAGATCGGTATCATTTTCATTTAGGACCAACCATACACCAATAATAAGTCTTCAGTATGATTTGTTGTTTAGAAAGAGTAGTGACAACAAGATTTTCAAGATGGCTGACATAGTGACCATATTGGATGTCTGATCAATGCCGTTTTCATTTAGGACCAACTAGACATCCTAAGAAGTCTTTTTGTGAAAACCCCATGTTGATATAAATTTCCATTTAGACGGAGTAGCGATAACAACATTTTCAAGATGGCTGCTGTGGTGGCCATACTGGATGTCAGATCAGCATTATTTTCGTTTAGCACCAAACAGACATCATAAGAAGTCTTCCGGTGAAAACCCATGTTGAAATGAATTTTTGTTGAGGAGGAGTAGCAATAACAATATTTTCAAGATGGCTGCTATGGTGGTCACACTGGATGTCAGATCAGCAGCATTTTCATTTATGACCAACTAGACATCATAAAAAAGTCTTTTAGTGAAAACCTCATGTTGATATGACTACCCATTCAGGTGGAGTAGCGATAAAAAGATTTTCAAAATAGCCACTGTGGCAGCCATACTTAATGTCTGAGCAGCACCATTTTCTGGGATGAATGTGTTTGTCAAGTTTTATGGCAATCTTCAAAGTATTTAGGAGGAGTAGCTATAACAAACTTGTGCTAATGGACAGACGGATGACAGACAAAATGTCATCCTAAAACCTCTTCTGGTTTATGACTGCAGAACTAAAAGCTCATGTTTCCCATTTTCCTTCCGAAAAATTACAATAGGAAATTTCTGGGTCTGATACACACTATCCATGTCTATACCAGTTATGCTATTGGTTATTAGTACAGTTTAATCAACCTGATTTCTGCATGCACACATATACAGTTATGCTATTGGTTATTAGTACAGTTATGCTATTGGTTATTAGTACAGTTTAATCAACCTGATTTCTGCATGCACACATATACAGTTATGCTTTTGGTTATTAGTACAGTTATGCTATTGGTTATTAGTACAGTTTAATCAACCTGATTTCTGCATGCACACATATATAGAATAGAAAATTCATTCAAAGTGACTTATTTATCTGGCAATTTAGCGAAATGGTGGGTGTAAGACACTTCATCAAGAACACTTCAAAACTTACCAAATCTGGAAACAGAAATTATGGCAAGAGTGTCAAATGAAATTGGAAGCTGTTCTGATATAAATATATTTCATTCCATGAAGCTGTATTTCAAGATTTAATGAAAAAAAGTTTAATTGCACATTAAAACTGTCATTAAGTTTGCATTAAAAGTAGCAGATGAAAATTAAAGAAAAAAAAATTCTCCTAACATGCTAATTTGCCTGCATTTTCATGCATAACAGTTATCTTACCAACTCTGTAGTCTTAACACCAAAACATCACATGAACATAACTTCATTTCATTGGTCTATCAATCTACTGTCACCAGTTAATGTTCATTTTCATTGGTCTATCAATCTACTGTCACCAGTCAATGTTCATTTTCATTGGTCAATCAATCTACTGTCACCAGTCAATGTAGCTTAATTACAATATTTTCCATTTTCCTGCTATATATATTTGAAACACGGAAAATTTTTAATCCTACTGAACCCAGTGTTTTACTGAAAGCTACATATAGCGTTTACATTGCAGATTGACAATGAGGATAATCTGCTGTACTGTATTTAACATTTATTTCTAAAATTAATATTTATCGATCTAAAGAAAATCAACTCAATGAAACTTTCTTAAGTATACCTCAAACTTATTCTAACTCCTTTCATATTTCGTAATTTTATTATATCAGTTGTAAATATCTCCAATGGATACTGGCAGAAGATGCTCAGAATGGATTTGAGCATAAAACAATGTAATATTTTATTACATTATATTTGTAAACTAATCAGATATCTACTCATCTTTCTTACAGTTATGCCATCAGAATGGATTTGAGCATAAAACAATGTAATATTTTATTACATTCTATTTGTAAACTAATCAGATATCTACTCATCTTTCTTACAGTTATGCCATCAGAATGGATTTGAGCATAAAACAATGTAATATTTTATTACATTCTATTTGTAAACTAATCAGATATCTACTCATCTTTCTTACAGTTATGCCATCATTTCTGTGATAGGACAGAAAGTTTCGGGTTAGACAAACAACAAAATATTACTTTAAAGAATGCCTCTCAGTCCCTTTATAACTCCCACTGGTGTCCCTCCAAAAAGATAAAGCCATGCACAAGTGAGGGCACAAAAAATGGAAAGAAAAAGACAAAGGTGAACAAGATTGTTTCTAACAATCTGAATGTATCTGTTTTTCTGCATTTTTAAAGTATAATACTCCAAGGAATAAAAATAAAAATGCAAATATGAAGGTACTCATCGTGTAGGTCTAGGTTGACTGCAAAATCTCCCTTCTTAACAGTGCTGAAAACCAATCTTGGCATTTCCATTCTGAACCTGTTTGCCTGAATATGTTGGTTGAGAGAGTTTAGATATATGACTGGTCAGAGCTTGTAATTGGCTTTGGAAACTTGCAACAGTTTGCAGTAAAATCCTGGTAAGTTTGGGCTGTGAACAATCTCTACTTTCATTTTTGTAAGCACAGCATTTGTTTCCAGCTGCAGAATGTTAGCTTTGTATGGGTCTCTCATTTGCTCAAATCAACTGCTTAGCTATGATGGTAACCCATCTCTCTTCAGACCAGTGAGAGCAAATTACTGTAAGTATGGTTCAAATGACACCCCATACAGCTTATACAGATGGGGTGATTATTTTCTGCAAGCTTAAATCTCTTGCACACATTTAATCCTGCCCATTGCTGTAGATACCTGTATTTAGCATGAGCAAACCAACAGCATATACTGGTGAAATCAATCAAGTACTGCACCAAGCTTATCATGGAGGTGGACACTATGAATTAAGATAAATCCAGAAAAAAATTGCAGAAATGATCTTATTACTAAGAATAAATGATCATTTACTAGATAAAAATTACAAAAAAAGGTCACATACTGACATGAATTGTAAGTACTATAGATCAAAGGGCAGACAATTAAGACAGCAGTGATTAGTTTATTCTATGACAAAATTAGACAACTGCAGTGCAAAATAATCATCTACAATCAAGACAGAGCAAAATTTAAACAGAAAAACCCGATGTAGTATACTTCCCCTGAGGTGAATCACTCAACTGATGAAAAGGCGTAAAAGGATCTGAATTTGTGAGGTTTCAAGAAAGGTATGAGCAGAAGTAGTAACTTGCAACTGATGAGACCTGACGCCAATTCCTCTATCAAAGGGGAGACCACTCTAGTCTAACATATTATGATCAGAAAATGTATCTGAAGAATAAACATGTAGATAAAAGTATGGATATCAATTCAATAAAAAATGTACCCTATGGCCAATCATGTTTAGTGCTACCTAAATTATGCTCAACAGGGTGTTCTTTAAAATTTATAACATTTATAAGTATGCAACATTTTTATTTAACTTTATAGTAAATATAAACATGTACATGACTCAAATTTTTTTCTATTTTGTTGAATGTAATTGCAGGCGATTGCAAAAATCTAAATGGAGAATGTTCTATCCTGCACAACTACTGGAGCTCTTAAATTTCGTTAGAAAGTGAATTACAGTGTTAACTAATACACTGATATACAATTTGTAACTTTCTTAACAAAGTTACAGTACAAATAAATATGCAATGTAACTCTAATGAAGATAAACAATAAGCACTATATCTGACCCTTGTTAAAAATGTGGAAGCTATTCTCATATTTTTACTCAAGTTCTATGGTCATTAAACACCAACCGTATATACTTGCATATAAGCCGGGACCAATGCAAACAACATTGACCCTGGGTCTATGCAGTTTGCAGTTGGTATTGGCTTATATGCGAGTGTATACAGTAAGTGGTCAATAAAGCCTGATCACTGAACTTTCTATCACAAAAGTTGTAATGATCCCTGGGTTAATTTTAACTTTGGAACTGGACAAGAAACCACATAGAATTTCTTCAATTTTAAGCCTAAGAACTGAAACATTTGTACTTTCTTTACCATGAAACTAATTTATGCAGATGAATATGAAAATATGATCATCATCAAAATTCTGATTCTCCCCAAAACGATTAATAGGTACAGAACACATTCTTTTAACAAAGTCTTGTGATAACTGTGTTTGAAAAACAGAACACTTTCCTTTTATGAAGTCTTGTCATAACTGTCTAACTGTGTTTGAAAAATAGAACACTTTTTTTATGAAGTCTTGCCTGTGTTTGAAAAACAGAACACATTTTTTAAACAAAGTTTTGTGATAATTGTGTTTGAAAAACAGAACACTTTCTTTTTACGAAGTCTTGCCATAACTGTGTTTTGAAAAACCCATTTTTTAAAATGAAGTCTTGCCATAAATGTGTTTGAAAAACAGAACACTTTCTTTTTACAAAGTCTTACCATAACTGTGTTTGAAATACACATATGCTCCCACTGCAGCATAAAAGTCAAAGCTGAATCAGTTAAAAAATATCTAAAAAAAATTGCCTTAGAAACATGAAAATATAACTAGATCATCAACATATCTTTTCCACATTATATTTCATGACCATGTAAATATCAACAAGGCTGTCAAATATAATTTGTGAGAGAGTTTTGTGCAATCACGCTAACAAGGTTTTCATCTCTCAAAAAAATTAGGTGAAAAAAGTTATATACAGTTTTTTTACTTTAGTGGCCTACCAAACTTTGTTGGTCTATATCAAGTGGTTTTTGTGAAAACCTGCTATCAAGCCTCTCAGGACAGATTTGGAGTCAGATAGAAATATGGACATATGGATGTAAGGACATATGAAAGTGGAACAGACATGGCCAAATCAAGATGCCTCCTCTGCAAGCTGTCGGGGCATAAAAGAGAAAGGGATCTGTAAAGGACCTGAATGGTGAGGGGTTGCCGTATTTACATTCCTTTTTGTGAAAGTATATTACATTTTTCTATTGAAATTATTCTTGTAAGCATAACAGTGTAGAGATACTGCTTGAAATTTTTTTATGACAGGGAGGTCCCCCACACCTACCTCCAGAAGGGGGCAGAGTGAATGGATTGGGAAGGGGGGGTGGCAAGAAAACAATGCTGAATGACAACTGAAGGGTGCAAAAAAGCATTTAGGCTAAAAACTTTGTTCACCTTTCACATACCAAGATGCCAAGGTGCCTAGCCATTTCTGCATCACCCAATTTTTCTGCACCTTCTTTGGTCAGTCAGAACAGCCGATCAATGCTCTTCCCTAGTGCCCTCTTTCTGTCTCCCCCACTTTCCAAAAGTTACCCCTTCTCTTTACATTTCATGCTCTCAAAATGTCTTTCATGGCTGATCAATGGATCAATTTGCTACACTCCTCTTGGAGACAATTCAATCAGAACCCCCTGAGAGTTCTGCATAGATCACACCAATTCTTTGGTCACTCAGAACAGCCGATCAATGCTCTTCCCTAGTGCCCCCTTTCTGTCTCCCCCACTTTCCAAAAGTTACCCCTTCTCTTTACATTTCATGCTCTCAAAATGTCCTTCATGGCTGATCATTGGATCAATCTGCTACACTCCTCTTGGAGACAATTCAATCAGAACCCCCTGATAGTTCTGCATAGATCACACCAATTCTTGATAGCACGGTGCTTGCATGCACACACTATGTCTAAATAAAAACATATCAACTAAGATCAATGCAAAAATGAAAATAATTTGCTAAACATTTTGAATAAAGTAATAAATTCATGCATTGGGTCCAACAAACCACAAGTAATTTGTGTGATCTGCTCCAATTAGGAATTAAAGTTACGTGACTCCCTACTATCTTTGCAAAAATCCCATGCTCCTGCAGCATGTCAACAGTTCTGACAATGTGAAAAGATGAACATACCTGATTATTCAAATGAACTTATTAAGATATTCCATAGCTTACATACCATTTCCACAGCGTCTTTATCTTTGATGAGAAATGCATCATCAACAGGTGCCCCTTTCATGTTCTCTGTGACACGACCTTGACCAATGCCTTCTGTTATTGAGCTTCCCTCTGACCTTTCCAACTTTCCATGTTTGTACCAGTTATATAATACACTTCCCTAAAGAGCACAAAAAGAGAAATTAATACATATGAAAGTGTTCGACAGAGAGGCTGAAAAGATTATATTTTTTTTGTAAAGTATTAGAAAACATTATTGAGTATTCAATCAATAACCTATGTTTGGTACAAAAAACTACCTTCTTTCATTTATAAATATTTGGGTATGTTTATACAGCTAGAATATACATATCTGAGGTCTACTTTTGTTGAATTATTGTAAAATGGAAACTACAGTTTTCAAAGAGAAGGGAATTTTAATTCTCAGATGTGTTTGTGTTTAAATGATTTAATTTTCCTTATTTGATTTCTGAATGAAAGCAAAGAAACAAAGTTAGTTAAAAATTAAACACATACACCAACTGTGAAATCATCCTTGAAATAAAATGTTAAAAGAAGTAATAATTTGATCTGAGTTTGTACTAGAAACGTGACATTCAATCAGATTATCTATTTAGATCAATTTGTGTACAAAATTTCCATTATGCAATTGAATAATTGGGATGTAAGTTTTGTACTTGAGGAAGCTTATTATGGTGGTTTTACAAATACAGAGAAGTGATACACTAACCTGAGGATCTGCAACAACAACTTGTATGTTCTTGTTCTTTTCCTTTAGGTAAGTTCCAACCCCTGCAAATTACAACCAGAATGTAATCAACAATTGCATAGCTTGCCTCTAGGAAGCTCTTAGTAGTCACCAGCAGTCATTGAAAACATTAGTTATCATACAGAAAATAAATTCAGACTAAAGTGATCTTGACCTATGCAATGTTGGCCCTTGTGACAGGGCATGCAAAACATAAAATAAAAAAAAAAAGTTCTTTTCTATAATATCAAAGAAGAGGTATTATAATGAGTTAATAAGAAGAAACCCAAGTGGGCCTTATATCACTCACCTGGCTTACATAACTTAACAACTGACCATTTTACTAAGCTGGTTAATGTGGTAAAAAGAACAAAACCTACATAAACTATCTCCCAAATTTTATATCATGCCAATTTTTGTTAAAAATTTTAATATTTTACTATAGTGTGAAACAATTTCTTTCCAAAGATAAAGGGACAATGTGCAAAGTCTCTTGTTAATAAATAAAGCCAGCAAAGAGTTTTAAAAGTGAATTTACAGTTGAAGCTTTCATTTATGGTCTAAAGAGTCACGTAGCTTTCACATGACTTTAAATTATAATTGTGACAAGTCTTTTTAGGCTATAGGTTTCTTTACTCTTGGTAATTAAATCTGGACTGTTTCAGAAGAAAAGTAAAATGGGGTAATTCTCTGATTAAAAGCTAAAAATACAAAATATAAATTTCGAATTTGTGAGTAATGGCACTGAATAAAGGAAATGACATAAAATAATACACAATGGGTGTGATATCATAAATGACAAATGTTTCAGGCACTTTACAATGACAATACTAGCAACTGTCAAACCCTATTTCACCAAACATATCAAACTTACTTCCAAATATTTAAAAATTTCAAATGTGGTAAAAGTTTTTAGAAATAATTCTCTGCAAATAAATTGAAAAACTTAGACATGGTTTTTACAAGAACTATGTTCTTATAGGAGTAAAATAAAACAAAAATACACAATTGCTAGTGATCAAATATCTATAAATGTGTAAAGACATTCTGAACCTTAATTACAACATTGCATATAGTTTATGCTAGCCTGCAACTGAACATTTTATCTCAGTTATTTCTATGTTATACTTTTTCTTCAGTTATAAATGACAAAATTATTCATTTTAATCTCTAAGGTGTACTATTCTGCTAATTTTTATAAATTGTTCTACTGAAATGTATGCATCTTGCATTGTAAAATTTATTTTGTTAAATCTGAGTTGCATATTTTTGCAAAGGGAAGAACTCTATGTAACACCAAACCTTTGATTTTCAATTGTCATTGCTTACCTTGCCTTTCTTTAGATAGAGAAGACAGTTATATTAAAAGAATTTTTTTATATTCACATAACATACAAATTGATAACTATTTCTAACTGCACTGAATCTCATTTGTTACGACTCTGTGGCCTTAAAATATGTAACAGAAAGAAAGTGAAACCAACAAAATCAAGTAAAATCAACAAGCAATTTATTTCTAGAAAATTAAAGTGAAATTCAAAAGACACTTATCCACGTGAATTAAAGTCCAAATATTTCTAAGTGTCCTAATCACAAGTCCAAAAGTATATAATGTTCCGAATGAATTCCAATAGCCTTGAAAGTCCTGATGTACCACAAGTCTCGACTGTCCTGATGTGCAGCAAGTCTTGAATGTCCTGATGTACCACAATGACATAATCCGCAATGTTTTGAAAGAATTCACATAAATCCCCAAAAGTTCTGAAATCAATGAGCACTTTAGTATTTCTAATGAATATTTTCAAAAAACAATTCCTCTATGAATTATATCTGGTTTTCACAACTGTAACATCTGATTTCAACAACACAAATAAAATAGATTCCTTACAGACTGATCTTTTAGAACCAAAATTCTAGAATAGGAATGAATTTGTTTACCAAAATCTGTGTATAAATACATGTGCCTACATGACCTATGTCATATAAGTCTAATTGCAAAATGCCTATGAAAATACTGGTCTACATGACAATTCTCACATCAGAACATGAGTAATTTTTATGGAAATTACTTTGTGTACCTGACTTTTGTCATAAGACATGGAAATAACAGTTAAGCTGCTAACAAAACCGGCCTTGAACTCAAATGCTATGTAAACATGTTGTTTACAAAATGACCATAATCTGACTAAAGTACAACTTACAGTCATGGACACATAATATAAATTCAATATACATAGGACATTAATATGTGCAGATCTTGGTCATAATAAAAACTCATTGGATATATTGATGATACATGCCTACTTATTAAGTTTGATACAAATCTCATCAGAAATGGGGACAAACGTGATGACAAGCTAAGCCAAACTGATGCAAGATCACCTCATCAATATGTATTGATCTTGCTCATATTTGTACCCATCCAAGATCTTGATGATATAATTTCATTTTTCAAGTTTATTCACAATTGGATCAGAAATACATACTCTAGAATGGTAAAAAGCTCAGCCAATCAGATGCAAGATCACCCCATTAACATGTGTGGAACTCACTCATTATTTAACTCGTGCAAGATTATTGATCATGTAAGCCTATATTGAAATTGGATCAGAAACATGGCCTCCAGAGAGGAAACATGCTCAGCCAATCAGATGCAAGATTACCTCACTAATATGCATGGATCTTACTCATTATCGAATACATCAAACATCTTAATGATATAAGCCAATATTCATGTTTGATCAAAACTGGATCAGAAATATGGCTTCCAGAATGGTAACGAGATCAGCTAATCAGATGCAAGATCACCTAATAAATATCTGTGTATCTTACTCACTATCAAATTTGTCTGAGAGCTTGACAACATAACCAAATATTCCAAGTTTGATGAAAACTGGATCAGAATGCAGCTCACTCACATCTTAACTTGTCCGAGATCTTGATGATATAAACCTATATTCCAAGTCTGATCAATCTTGGATCAAAAACATGGCCTCTAAAGTGCCAACAAGCAAATGTTGATGGACAGATGATGGATACCATAAGTTCACTTGGGCTGATGGCCACGTGAGCTAGACACCAGCGGTTAATTTTCTATTTTTTCAAATCATTGTTCATGAAATTTGCTTCCAAAGCTATTATCATAGTTCACCCATAAAAATCTGACTTTATTGGGTGGAAGTCACAGGCTTTGAGTAACCTTGGAGTGACAGCCAGTATGACCACTTGAAAAAGCACAGTCCTGTCCTCTATGACCTATTCACTGACAATGTACAATACACAGTTAACCAGCTGAGAGCAACCTATCACAATATACAAAATTCATAGTCAATAATATGGAAAGATTTTCCACTGAATAAGCATATGTATTCATACTTCTACTGCAGTGATCAGAAAGGGCCTTCTGTGTAGGCTAGAAACATATATATATATATATATATATATATATATATATATATATATATATATATATATATATATATATATATATATATATATATATATATATATATATATATATATATATATATATATATATATAAAATCTGTGGTCATGAGCTAAACAAAAATAGTAAAGCATAAAATGTAGGTCACAATGACCTTCTTTGGTTGTAACTGTGTAGTACCAACAGAGATAAAATCAACTATCAAGTTTTATTATTCTAACAAAAACAGTAGCCAAGAAATTAATTTTAACCATAATTTCAACAAAGTCACTGAAGCATGAAATACAGGTAATAGAGACCTCTTTTTGTAATAAGTGTGTAGTACTTATCAAGATGCATGCTCTCACCACTAAATGCAAAAACTTAACCAAAGCCAGTGGAAGATGAAACATAGGTCACTATGAGCTTCTTTTGTTGTATGGGTGTGGTACTAATAGAGATACTTACAATATCTGCTTCATTGATTCTAGCATGAACATGAACAGTGCTTAAAAAATTCATTTAAAACACAAAATTTAACCAAAGTCAGTAAAGCATGAAATATGTGTCATGATGTCCTACTTTTGTGACGGTTTGTAGTACTCATCAAGATGCATCCCACCATCAAGTTTCACGATTCCAGATACAGCAGTATGTATACAGTGTACAAGAAACCTATGCATTTATGATATAAACGCAAAAATTTAATCTAAGCCAGCTAAATGTGAAATGTAGGTCAGTGACCTTCGTTTGTTGTAAGGGTGTGTTACTAATACAGATGCATCTAATCATCCTGATTATGATTCTAGCATATATAGCACTTTACAAAAAAGCTTAAAACAGAATTTAACCGAAGTGACCTACTTTTGTGATGAGGATGTAAACTTAACCAAGAATGTACAAATATTGCACATGTACAAAGTTAGCCCCTTCCCCTTCGGGTAGGTCCTATGAAACAACCCCAAACTGTTGCCTAAACATAAGAAGTTGTTGTTGTGGATTTAATTACATTTTTCAGCACATGATAGGCATTACATGGCAGCCAGTATATCTGGTAGAAGAAGAACCTGGGAAAACCCTGGGAAGAACCACCAACACACAGGAAGTTACTGGCAAGCCTTCTCACATACCCACGCTGGCCGAGCCCGAGACTCCAACCCATGCGGACAGAGGTGAGATGTCAGTGATCGGTAAAGGCGAGTGCCTTAAACCACTTGGCCGCATGGGGCCCCTAGAATGCAAAGAATGGCTGAAATGCAGTGAGGCTGTATGTATGTATATGTTTGCTTTTATGTGCTAATGCCAGTGCCAGGGGTGCTTTTATGTGCTAATGCCAATGCCAGCAGTAATACAATAGCTGTCCTCTACTTCATAATGGTGAGCTAACAAAAATGAATCTTGCCCGTAACCAGAACTGCCTCACTATGAAGAAAAAAAAATTGACACAACCTTTGAATCTGAGAAGTTGTAATCAAAGTTTGATTAATATGAAATACTGAAATGTCAGTCTATTTATCTATGTTAACACCAATGAATGCCAAAATTGGCACTGGTGATTGCTCACCATAGGTGGCGCTTGTTTTGATTAAAAAAAACCTTTATTTGGCAACTGGAAAATCTTCTAGCATATTTTGCATGAATCATTCAAATTTCAAATATGAAATTCTGAAATTTAAACATAGATAACGTTGATTCACAAAAAGTCACAAAATAAAGGTATCAATACTCTGTTGTTAGCATTTAATTACAATCCCAACTCAGTACTTTTGACTGTGGTTTATCAGCCTTAATGCAGTCATCATAGACGGGTGACCAGCAAATCCAATTACATAAATAAACAAATCTTTACTTGACTTGCCTCAGGTTATGTAGCAGAGTGATTTACAAAGGCAAAAAATTAAACAAAGTAGATTACAACTTAACTTTTGTGTTTTATTCTGAAAGCCAATGTATTGAAAGGATTGTGGGAAAAGACATAGCCACGAATTGCTAACAATCAGCTGTTATAAATGAGTTATTCCAAATAAAGGGAGAGTATAATACACAGTAAAATATAACGGCAGTGCTCAAAAATTGGGTCTAGTAAGATACACAGGGTTAACAGAATTCAGGAAGACAAAGAAGTTACAGCAGTGTTTATTTCATTTATTCAACTTTTAAGTGATGATTGTTTTATTTATAATCTTTCAGGTCAAATAATTTTAAAATGATAATTTTTGCAAACTATTGCAAATGTTACCATAAAAACTTTCTTATTCTTGCAACTATTATTTATTTAGTTCAAGATTTAAACTCTCAAACAAGTCTGTTTTCATAAGACAATGAACATGATTCAGGATACTTTATTCAAAATCAAATCATGCAATCAACAAAATATAAACGGCTTGTAGCTCTTGGGAAATTCTTTTATTTTCCTTCAACTGCAAGATCTAATCAAACTATTTGTAATATGAGTTGAACAACACTTCCAAACAAATATTAACTTTCTTAAAATATGAAAAACAAAAATGCAAAGATATATTTTAGGTCATATGTATTAGGAGAAAATAGTAAACTTGTGTGAAAACATGAATATCTGCTGTTTGTTAAATGTCACTGCAAGAAAAGTGGCTACTAAATTTGTAATGTGAACCTAGTGTATAAATGATTAAGAATGTATAATTTTCACGAACTTTATTTTTACACTGAAATCACCTCTCAGCAGACTCTATAAAAATGAATAAAAAATAATGAACTCAAGTGAATTCAAGAATCTAAAAGATAGGTCTATATTTAGTAAAAAACCTTTTACATATAATTTCAGAATGAAACATATAATTCACATTTTAAAATAAAACAGGCGTTATAGCAAATTAGTGTACTTTACTATGCTTAAAGCATTTACTTCACTTTTAAAAAATTATTTGAAATTTTTTTAAAGTTCATCTAGCCAAGAATAAACTAAAAGTAATTTAAAAGCTTAATCTTCTTTATTTCACTACGACGTCTAAACATGCTCTAACAAATCACACTACAAACCCACAACGTAGATTTTAGGATATAAACCTATCAACACCATCCTAATGGCAGCAGGAGTTACATCCGTTTCTTTGAGGACAGCAATCATTTGAGTGAAGTTTCCATTTGTTCTATGGGCTGATTGTTTTGAATTCATCAGAAGTCGAAGACATTTATGAAATATGGATCAAGTTGGTCTCATTTAGAATAGAACTTAAATCTGTTCTTTAGGTTGAGAACAAGTTTTTTATTTTAGTGTTTAATTTCTGAAATTGTCTCATAACTGCAGATGTTTTTTCCTCAATGACCTGTTACCTTTGGAGCTCTACCGTGTGAAAAACACCACCAGTTACAATGTTTTGATTTGAATATTGTGCTCATAGAGGTGGATGAAACCAGTTCATCCAGGTACAGAACTGTTTTCCCTAACAGATGTGTATCACAAGTTTGCCAAATTTTTGTCCATAATTTTACCCACCTGTCCATAGTTTGTCATCATAACACCCACATCTGGTATAAAATCCAAGTATGAATGTGGCTACTTCAAAGTAGCAGCACAGATAATCCTCTAATCAGGTGACACCACCCTCCTTCTATACCAACCATATTTTGCATGAACTGGTAGATGCAAGACAACAATTCTTGTGCATATTTCCTTTTAATACCATCACATCTATTATTCTGAGTGATCATAAATACCACTGCTCTATTTTACTTTGTCAACAGTTCATCACAACATCAAACTCAATGGCTTGAAATAAAATGGCCTTCCCCATTACCACAAAACAGCCTGAAATAAGTACAGTGAAACCCCGAGACAGAAACCTCACCAAATCGAAATCCTCTTAATATTAAAACATTTTTTTGTAGGCTCAAAATTTTCCTTCTTTAATTTCATAAGAAAATATTCAATAAACTGAAACCCCTCCACTAAACCAAAACAAATTTTCGCTCCCAAATTTAATTTTTACACTAAAAACAATCCCATAAAACTGAAACTTACTCAAATCATGACCAGGTAGCTGTAAGATTCAAGTTGTGAGGTCGGTCAATGGTCCATAAATAGTCAAGGGCCATGTGTGAAGTAAAACAAAGCCCAGAACATGCACTGGCGCAGATTATATCCAGAGTCAACAATAGGCTAATTGGCAGTCATTACACCTGGCTAAAGCAACAGGTTTCAAAGGTAATTGTTTGCAATATAATGCCAGTGGTTGTACAAATTAAAGGAGATTATGTTTATTTGCAGATCATCCATCCTTAATCTACTGACTTCTGAACTTAATAAAAGGCTCACTACCTCACCTTTGATGTTAGTGCCAGCAAAAAAACAACTGTGCAACAATGTTCTCTCATATTTACTGGCTAATTACATTTTATCATGTAAATTTACATAAAAGTACAAATGCATCTTCTGAAACAGAATTAGTGTAAACACTTACACTATAAATATCAACAAAACAAGATCAGTATGTTAATAAAACATAAAAAAGCAATAATCAATATACACATTATGTTATAAGTAAGGGGATATAACTGATTTTATATAATTTTTAATTGAAATATGAGAACCATAGCAAATCTAAAACCTCTCAAAACCGAAACTTTTATCTGGTCCCATTGGTTTTCAGTCTTTAGAAGTTTCACTGTACAATCAAGCATTTTAAAGCACTTCAGTGAAGTGTTAATGAGCCTAACAAATGGATAGAATCCTGGCGTGCAGCATCTTTATGAAAAAATGATTTTTCCTGTAAAATCAATACCTTGAACCATAGTCCACATTGTTTTGAAATTTTCCATAGAAACTACTGTAAAATCATAGCAGTCAACAGCTCTGCAGACAAAATCAACAACCCTGTATGGGTGACCATATATACTTGCGTGTCAGAACCTGGAATCAAACCCTGGACCAAAGAGGTGCAAAGCACCCATGTTGACTCTACACTATTTAAGCCCATAAAGCAATCACAACACATTGTTTTTACCTGAGAGAGTACCTCCTGTCCCTGTTCCAAATACTACTGCATTGACCTTTCTATCTATAATGACAATAAAAAGACATGTACAATCATCAAAACAAAAATGACTTCTGAAAAAAGGTAAATAAACCTATGTATCAGACAAATATGTATAACTTCAAGTAAAATCCATTTAACTGTTCTAATACTTATCCCATCCTGTGACAGGGATACTGAAGTCAAGTTAATGTGATGGGACTGTAATTTAAATTGAACTTACAACTTTAATTATACTGAGTGAGTGCAACGAGAAAGAATCACAGGATTATAATTTTTAATTTGAAACATGCATGACCCTAATCTTTCAATACCATCTTTACTTGTGTATAATCTGGGTCCAAATGCAAACAACATATACCCTGATCTGCCGTCACATAATGCACCGGCAGATCAGGGTCCATGTTTTTTTTTTTTTTACTGATTAATCCTTACAAACTGCACAGACCCAGATTTGCCAGCGCATTATGTGATGGCAGATCTGGGTCTATACAGTTTGCAGTTTATATTGGCTTATACACGAGTATATACAGTATATTATGGTAACATTTATCTCCCAAAAATGACGATTTCAGCAGTCTACACAGCAGTCAGACTGCTAGATGTATACATGTTGTTCCAGATATTTGATAATGTATCAAATAATAACATCATTTCACCTAAAGGAATACACTAGTACATGAACTGTAGGTCAAAGAAACCAACTTCTGGCCCAACAGATTCCTGCAGCTTAGACAGATATGCACATACAATTTCCTAACAACAAAAACAAAAGTTGGCTGCATTAGGGACAAGATCAGTTATAGGGGCCATACAACTTGACTGCATTATGGACAAGATCACATTACACTGAAGTATGTTATAAGCAAGGCTGTACCATATTTAAGTATGTTGTAAGCAAGGCTGTCCCACATATAAGTATGTTAATTATAAGCAAGGCTGTACCATATATAAGTATGTTACAAGCAAGGCTGTACCATATATAAGCATGTTAATTATAAGCAAGGCTGTACCATATATAAGTATGTTATAAGCAAGGCTGTACCATATATAAGTATGTTAATTATAAGCAAGGCTGTACCATATATAAGTATGTTATAAGCAAGGCTGTCCCATATATAAGTATGTTAATTATAAGCAAGGCTGTACCATATATAAGTATGTTACAAGCAAGGTTGTACCATATATAAGTATGTTAATTATAAGCAAGGCTGTATCATATATAAGTATGTTACAAGCAAGGCTGTACCATATATAAGTATGTTATAAGCAAGGTTGTACCATATATAAGTATGTTACAAGCAAGGCTGTACCATATATAAGTATGTTATAAGCAAGGCTGTACCTTATATAAGTATGTTGTACACCAAATTACAGAAAACAATTACACCAAATTACAGAAAACAGGGTATGTTGTAAACTGTAATTGGTTTTCATGAATGTAGCATTACTAACAAATGAAATAAATCCAGCAGTAACGATAGAACAAAATTGTACCCAATTTAATGGGGTTCATAACCATACTAGTGATCTACTTATGGGAGCCATATTACACTGAGCTACCCAATAGTGAGTGAACATTGTACTTCAATAATGTAACGATTCTTTTTGAAGACAATGGAAAATAAACAGACTTTTCTTATAATGCTGACCAAAAGTCATTAAGACACAAAATTCTGATCAGTGTGTTAAAAAATTTTGCATTACTATATCTAGTACTATATATTCGACTGGAGGCAAATATCTATCTGACTCATAAAATATCTATCTGACTCATATTTACAGCTTAAAATATTTCAATTCAAAAGTGTACAACACTGTAAAAGATAAAAAGAAGTTTTACTCCCCTTATCAGAAAATTAGGAATTAAAAGAATTCTCTGTAAAAATTACCCACCTTGAAGTTCTTTCCATCTGGCTGAAATGTGTGTGTTGTTTTTTTTTTTGAATGTTATTAAATTGTGTATCTTGGCTGTATGATTTGTAATTGTCTAAGTATGCCTTCTTTGAATCTGCTTATTTTTTACATGTCAGTTTTTGGCCATGTAAGTCTTGAACCACATCTAGCACCATCGTCACAGGCCACATGTGATGATACGCTATGCTCCTTTATCATGTGTGGCTGCCTGTGCTGAGAATTCCTTTTTTCTCATGAATATGCATAAACCTGCTTAACCAATCACTGTGAGCGCAAGTGAAATTTTCTCGCCATTGTGACCCAACATGACCTTTCATGCTGTCTGAATGAGCCAATCAAAGTTTATTTTCCAAACAGTCACTTATCAATCGATAAAACAGGCACTTTCATTGATGTGTAGGATATTGTTACACTGTGTTGTTGATGACATTTTTTTTGTTTATGTGGACACATGAAAAATGAGGAAATCTCAGCAAAGACAGCCACATGTGATAAAGGAGTGCAGCAGATTGTGCATGTGGCTTGTGATGATGATCTAGGACCCAACTGGAAATATGCTCCATTAAGGCTTTACAGGAAATCCTAGATATAATCAACATGTATTGTTTACATGCATACTATGTATCTCTGCTGTATATGTGTTTGCATGCATTACTGTATATGTATCATCTTAAATGTTATATGTGCCTTTTATACTGTTTTTATGTTGCTTACTTTAGTTTTTATGTCTTGTATCCAAATTTTGAATGTTTTACATTTTGATTTTACCAAGTAAATACCATTGCTGTTACTAAGATCATTTTCCTTAATTTTTTTCTCTTTCAAGATGATGAAACACAATTAAATTTGGACTAAACTAGTTGGCTAGTGTTTCTAGAATTATGGTTATAGTTGTTTATTATGTAGCTGGTGTCAGTATGTCAGACGAGTGATCTAGCTGAACAGGAAACCCAGCTTTTTACTCAGCTAGTAAGTAGACTTTTTCAACCAACACCTTGCATTGTTCAATCAACCTAATATGGGATTAGGAGTCATACTAGGGTTAATTAATTAGTCATGCCAGTTGAACAAACAAAGCAAGTCCATGAAAGAAGCTCACATTTGAGCACAAGTGTTCCCAAACTTTTACCATGAAAAATAATTGTATTCCATTGAAATGCCCCAAGACTTAAAGTGCATTAAAATATTCTTTAAAAAAAAGTACTTTAGGGTGTCTTAGTTTTACATGTATGATAAATAAGGTACATGGCAGATCATCAGAATTTAGGACATTATACTGATCTATATTTCACCTGTCTGCTGCCATATTTCTGGTCCTGTTGTTTCTATGTGGGCTAGTCTGTTAGCAGTGTTATCAAACTGGTTTGTCCAGACAGCATTATCTAAGCTCTTTGCATACCTACTGGCCTGAAAAATAAAACATTCAATGGTCAGAAAATCTACCCTGAACAAGGTTACTGACATGCAAATAAATGGTGACAGTGACCTATTTCTGACAAATAAAGCTGTAATATTGTTCAAGAAGCACATACACATACAATACCCTTCATATAAGAATTGGACTTCACTTTTTACATTATTCATAAAGTCATGAAGCCTGAAAATTGATTCCAAATTGCATAAACATCCATAGCAAAGCAAAGGTTGTTCATGCATAGTGTGTAATCAATTTTCAAGCATCATGACTTCATGAACTCTGTAAAATATGAAGTTCAATGATTCTAATTACAAAAATGAATCTCAAGAAATACCGTATATACTTGCATATAATCAGGGTCCAAATGCAAACAACATAGATCCTGATCTGCCATCGCATAATGCGCCGGCAGATCTGGGTCTATGCAGTTTGTAAGGACTAATCAGTAGAACAAACAACATAGATCCTGATCTGCCGGCCCATTATGCGCCAGCAGATCAGGGTCTATGTTGTTTGCATTTGGACCTGGATTATACGCGAGTATAGATGGTATATAACAGAACTATATTTTAAAAATTGTTAACAAATATTTTCAAATCACACAAGGGCACATGAATTAAGTAGTTCCTTTTTGGTGATAAAAACTAATATCTTCTAGTTTTCTACATCACATAATGCAATTGCAACCAATCTAAATACTTGTTACAAAGGCTAAATAAATATCTGTAATTATATACTGGTATGACACACCTGAAAACAGCCCAAGCAGATGTAAGCAGGTATAACAATAGGTGCAAAAAATGTGTATGTGAGTGGATGGCGACAGAGAAACATGGATGTACAGCTGTGAATGAAATGATGTTTCAATTAGTAACTAAATTATGTTTTAGATGGTCAAAAATACCAAAAGTGAAACACAATGAAGACATTAGCCTGATTAATTATTCATAAAGATAAATCAAACATGAGTTCTTATGTTGGTGGTATAATCATGTAGAATAGTAAAGAAGTAAATGAGAGTCTTGAATAACTTCAAAGATAAAAATTGGCTTAAGACAACCTCCCATTAGCATTAAATTTAATTCTATTACAATGCACTCTTTTACACAATCAAGTTTTCCAGAGGGTCAAGAAACAACTATAAAACAAAAGTAAAAAAGAGACCCTGTGCTTTTACCTGTGTTGTATGGGGTAAATAAATAAGGCTGCAATGTTTGCCAAAATTTATAAATGTGTACATGGTATACACTAACCAAAATGATGCCATTTAGTCCATCCAATTAAAAACTCAACCTTTCCCCCAATATGCAAGTTAGGCTTACAGTTTGCAGCTATTTACATGTAAGCCATTGAGTAATCAACTTGAGATCGTTTTATTTGCTGTATGTCTTTTACCGCTCATGACAGGATTTTTCAGCTTGTAAGACATGTCTTTGTTGAATATCTGATAATTTTGGTAAAACATCCTTGGAATCATCATAATATTGTTTCATTCTGCTACATATATGTACATGATAAAAACAATAATGCAACCAGACATACTGCCTGGACATGTGCATCAACTAATACCCAATGTATGATATGCATGTTTGTTTAAATGGTTACTGATTTTTTAAAAATCTACAGGCAGTAAACTAAACTAGGCTGTTTACAATTGTAAATATAGCAGCCTTATAATAAATCTATAGCAACACTTTAAGTGCTTGAACATAAGTCAACTACTGTTCTACCTGTTTACTCTACTGGCTGGTTTGATTAGTAAACAAACAGAACACTTGCGGCTGAAACATTTTTCTCATTGGGTTCAAGACATTGAGGTCCTTAAGTTGGTTTTAGGTGGTGCATACTATTTTTGGTAAATTTATACACTCATATAAATTTTCATATGTTTATTTTCATTGTACACCTCTCCCTCGATAAATCACACCAGAATAACTTGCGAACCCGCATATAACGCGGGATCAGGCATGGATCCCATTTTTTCCCCCTAGAAAATACAAAAAAATTGGCCCATTTGCTGAACGTAAAGAAATCGCAATCAAAATTAGTAAATGAAACTTTTATATATCGCTTGCTATATCACTGAAAATGGTTAGTGCCCGGAAATCTGATTCAACATCATGAAATTCTCAACTTTTAATAAGAAGTTGCATATTTTGTTAAGTTTCTATAAAAAAAATTCTCAGTACACTGTAAATAACAATATTTGATGATATTTTGATCCATGAAAGTGTAATTAATGCCTACTGGCGGCAGCACTTTAAGAAATAAATGCCAATTAAATAAGTTTTGTCAAGTGAAATTTGTGTTTTAGTTGTATCTTTTAATTCGGTTTCAGTGTAATCATCATAAATGCTATATGCCCTCTTGTATTCAAATGTGAAAAGTGTCAATCTACCATCACAGCTATGTCCATGAGCATTTCTGAGAACCTAATTAAGTACCAACTGTGTTTTGATCTCTGATTTGCGGAAGTGTTTGTTTTGTATCAAATAAAATAAAGAAAGTGGAATAATAAAAAAAAAGTTAAAAGACATGCAAATCGTGACCACGTAAGAGCTAGTGGTCACGATAGTGTGTTAGGTCAACTCATTTCAATTGACCAATGGAACACTGTTATAAATATTTTCATGTAGGTAACATAATTAAAGTATCTAACATTAATCAGTGGTTTATCGAACTAATTTGCAAATGTGATCAATGACAGTGAGAGAAGAGAAGTGAATGGAGTACTCAGTGTATGAAAAGCTTTGTTTCACAGATACAGTTCATTATGGAAAAGCGAGTTCCAAAGTTTGTAGTGAACTTAAAATTTCCAAATTGGCACTCAGAGGTTTGTTTAAGGATGAGCCAAAATTTAACTGTTACTTGCAATGAAATCGCAGCATCAATATTTTACTACGAACATTTTTTAAAAATCAAGTTTCAACATTCACGGTCGTTGTTTCACAAATTAAATGTCCTTAGTTTTGAAAATAGGAAATCTTGTTTTGTTGTAAATCAACAATAACACTCGAATATTTATACACATTCACATGCAAAAAGTAGTAACGTAATACACAATGTTTTCTGAGGTACATGTGATTTTTCTCGAAACCTCTTGGAGTAATGTTTTTAATGATCTTTCAAAGGTTGGTTCTCTTGAAAAAAAAGGTAATTTATACAGAAAAGTGAACAACTTCACTAGAAAAAAGCATTTTATTGACAATGATTCCCAATGTGAACACAAAACGAGTATTAAACCATCCCCCATCTTAAATTTTCAGTAATTTCTCAGTAACTCTCTAAACTGCAGTCTGTATTTTTGGACCCCACTGTGCGCAAGTTATCGAGGGAGAGGTGTATAATAAATCATAACATCATAAACAAGGTACTTGTGATGACTATGTCAACATGAGGGTTTTTCGGCTGAAGAAAGCCAGAAAACCAGGAGGAAAACAACTATGCATGGTGGATCACGTGCCCATAACCTATTGGTCACTTAGTCATGATTGGCATTTTTGTTGTTCGCTTTTATTAAAAAGTACGCTACCTATCAAGCTTGAAAGAGTATGAACCTTTAATTTGTGGTTTATGGATTGCTGTCATTAAAATTTGAAAGTTGTATCAATCTTAAAGTTGTGTAAAGCCTCAAACGAATGACTTATAATGTAAACAAAATGTATTTCTGCACCAACATGACAGTTGGCTACGGAGCATTTTGCTACTGGAATATAAGCATAGAGTTTACATCAAAGTACATTAGCATATATCATAGCATGAGCAGATGTCATACAAAGATCATAATGTCATAGCAAGAGCATATATCACAGCATATTTCATAGCAAGATCACACATTAGAGTAAAAGCATACATCATAGCATGAGAATATATCACAGCATGAGCATGTCATTGCAAGAGACCATACATCATAGCAAAAGCATGTCATAGCATAAGAATATATCACAGCATGATCATGTCATAAGAGCATACATCATAGCAAGAGCATGTCATAGCATGAGCATTTATCAGAGCATTTATCACAACATGAGCATGTGTCACAGCAAAAGCATACATCTTAGCATGAGCATATATCACAGCAGAAGAATGACATAGCAAGAGCATGCATCATACCATTAGCATTGTCATTGCAAGAGTACACATTGTAGCAAGAGTACTGTCATAGCAAGAGTATGTATGATAGCAAGAGCATGTTACACCATGAGCATTTATCAGAGCATGAGCGTATATCACAGCATAAGCATATATCACAGCATAAGCATATATCACAGCATAAGCATATGTCATTGCAAGAAAATTATGTCATAGCAAGAGTATACATCATATCATGCAACTTTAACAACATTTCTTGCTAGTGGACTTGTCCAAATATGGATGGGCTTAGTAACAAAATATTTCTTGCTAGCGGACTGGTCCAAATATGGATTTGCTTAGTAACAACATTTCTTGCTAGTGGACTGGTCCAAATATGGATGCGCTAAGTAACAACATTTTTTGTTAGTGGACTGGTCCAAATACAGATGGGCTTAGTAACAACATCTTTTGCTAGTGGACTGATCCAAATAGGGATGGGCTTAGTATTATTATTTATCCAGTAGTCAAGCACCATGCAGAAAAAAAAAATACTTCAAAAAGGTTAGTAATAATATTTTTTCAACATTTTACCAGCAATGTAATATTTTTTTCAGAAACAATGAATAATCACTGTGTGAGTTGTACTTAAAAATGTGTTGAAACTAAGGATGGAACACGGGATGTACAGAGGTAATAAGTGAGAAAGTTACCACTGTAAGCACCAATTGTAAAAGACACAATATTCATAGCTAGACTGGGACTGGACCAAAAGACAAATATGAATCAAACCACTCTTTTTTTTACTTGTAAATAAACACTAGGTACCATTTAATTCTTACATTAAAATCTCACTGTAACTTTACATGGTACATTACTATGAGTACTACATACCTGGTGGTTGTAGTTGTTTTGATCTGTAAAAGGGACAACTGGTTTAAGTCTACCTATGTGGTGGCTGTAGTTGTTTAAATCTGTAAAAGGGACAAATGGTAAAAGTCTACCTACCTGGTGGTTGTAGTTGTTTAGATCTGTAAAAGGGACAACTGGTACAAGTTTGACATCAGCCCCAAGGGTCTTTAACATGTCTATCTTTTCCTTTAAATACAAAAGAACTCGACATAAAAATGTACAATTTAAAAACAACAATTTCTTCAAAATTTCACAAAAAAGGAAATGAGTCTCCTTTAGCAAAGTCTATTGAATTTCATTGCTGTATATCTATATATGTAAGCATTACTTACAGTCCTACTTTAAGTACATGTACATGGTATTTACAACTGCATAATGACAGTTAACAAGAACTGTGGTTTAAAAAACACAGGATATGCCCCTGAGATGAAAAGCCAATATATCAAATGGCATAACCCCAACCAGGGACATGACCCAAGTGGAGGAATGCCACAGGATGTAAGGGTTTGGTTTGGTTTGGTGTTTGATGGCACTTCAATACATGAAGGTTACATTGTGCAGAAGCAAGAACAGCAAAAAGTATGATGCCCAAGGACACACCACAATAGCCAGTTAGGGCTGATAAGACACATCACAATAGCCAATAAGGGCTGACAAGACACATCACAATAGCCAATTAGGCCTGATAAAACACATCACAATAGCCAATTAGGGCTGATAAGACACATCACAATAGCCAATAATGTCTGATAAGCCACATCACAATAGCCAATTGAGACTGATAAGCCACATCACAATAGCCAATTAGGGCTGATAAGCCACATCACAATAGCCAATTAGGGCTGATCAGATGATGGGAATCAAAACTGTACCCTTCTGATCATAAATCTAATGCCTTAACCAC
This sequence comes from Margaritifera margaritifera, assembly GCA_029931535.1. NCBI lineage: Eukaryota > Metazoa > Mollusca > Bivalvia > Unionida > Margaritiferidae > Margaritifera > Margaritifera margaritifera. The sequence continues at coordinate 1,389,361 of JAQPZY010001606.1, forward strand.
TGAACCACCTAAGCCCTTCAGGAAGTATGGGAAGTAGATGTATATACTCACGTATAAACCGGATTCCAATGCATACAAAATAGACCCTGATCTGCCATTCATAATGCGCCAGCAGATCAGGGTCTATGCTGTTTGTTCTACTGATTAGTCCTTACAAACTGCATAGATCCAGATCTGCCGGTGCATTATGCGATGGCAGATCTGGGTCTGTGCAGTTTGCAGTTGGTATCGGATTATATGTGAGTATATACGGTACATGTATATGATGTTCTTAAATATTCAAGATAATGTGTAAACTGGATGCTAAAAAACCAGTGTAACCTGAAAAGGATAATACATCATCCAAAATCAGAAGTGGTACAAGGTGATAGGTAAGAATAATAGAATCCTTCATATGTGTCAGTGTAGGATTGAATAATTCCTTGAGGGTCCGAATTTTGCGTTATACATGAGGCTTTCTCTCTCATTTCTGAACAAAAAATGAGGGTCAAAGTAAAAATGGCATATTGTGAATATTGATGTAACTTTCAAACAGCAAAACATTCCATGAATATTTCTTTACCTTAAGATAGAGCGTAAAAAGTTAGGTTTACTCTAAAAATATTCAGTGTAAACTTTAAATGATGTTTTAACACATTTTAGGTTTCAAAGAACAGTGGTTGAAATGGCTATGGTAATAGCAAAACACAGCGCCCGAATTGTGTACTTCAGATAGCTTGTGCAATGATACAAATAAAAACATGTGAAAAAATAAAGTCTACTCTTATCCATAAGATTAATCGAGACAGACAGAAAATAATGAAATAGTCCTCGATTCAACTTTGAAATAATAATGAGAATAAAAAATTTTAAAAATGGCTTTTCGACTCGAAATTTGCACTCAAGAAGCCGTACATGTATGTAGGTCAATCAGTGCGAAATGGGACACTTGAAGGTCAACCACTGCTCACTTTAGTACATAAATGTGTTGCAATTAATGTTTATCTTGATTATTGTGAAAGAATGTTCAAGTGATGATGGAAATCAGGAAGTGTTTGCTACTTTGTGTGCACTATCCTCGCAATAGATAAAGGTCACGTGTGAAGCAGGATAGAGCTATCCTGCACTGGTGTTCCATGCTAGGAAACATGATCATACACATCCAGGAATGTGAGAATGTGATGATATCACATTCAAGTTATGCATTTAACTGAAAAGGCTAGCATTTAACTGAATAAGGCTAGCATTTAACTGAATAAGGCTAGCATTTAACTGAATAAGGCTAGCATTTAACTGAATAAGGCTAGCATTTAACTGAATAAGGCTAGGGAGACAGGGAAGTAACATATATACTCACTTATAAATCAGATCCAACTGCAAACTGCACAGACCCAGATCTGCCGCTGCATTATGTGCCGGCAGATTTGAGTCTATGCAGTTTGTTTAGGACTAATCAGTAGAACAAATAACACAGACCATGACCTGCCAGTGCATTATATGATGGCAGATCAGGGTCTGTGTTGTTTGCAGTTGGACCCAACTTATAAGCGACTATATACGATATGATAATATAATATTCCAGATATAAAGCAAACTAAGTTAGGGGTTTATTTAAATTTATAAAATAAGTGTCATACTTCTTGATTCCATGATCCCATTCAGGGATGTGACCCAAGGGAACAACACAGTATATAGAGATGGCAGAATTTGGAATCATATAATATTCAAGATTTTGCGCTAAACTGGATATCAAGAAGACAAGGGTCTATATATTGAGCATAGAATAAATGCATAGCTGTAAAATGTGTGACCTTGACCCCAGGGTCAAATGGGAAAGCAAGCATCTCACAGAATTTATTGTCTTAGCATGACAATGATTCATCACAAGAATGAAGAAAACTCATCAAAGGTTTAGGAAATACAAGTAAATGACAAACTTTAAACAAAACCATAACGCAAATTTTCTATGAATGTGACTTTGACTCTAAGGTCATTGTGGCAAGAGAGCATGTTGTAGAATTAATTGTCTTAGCTTCATAATGATACATGCTAAGTATTATGAGAATCTATCAAAGGATACAGGAAATATAAGCAAATAAAAAACTTTAACCAAAACCTTAATGTAAATTTTCTATGACTCTGACCTTCACCCCAAGGTAAAAGGGGTGTGCAACCAATTCACAGAATAAATTGTCTTAGCTTCATAATGATTCATACCAGGTATGATGAGAATTTATCGTGGAGTTTAGGAAATATATGCCAATAAAAAACTTTTACGAAAACCATAACAACTGTTGATGGCAATGATGCCAGTGGAAAAGTGACTGCTATGTTTCACTTCCTACTAATATTGGCTAAACAAAAAGTTAATTAAAATTAACTAAAACAAAAGAGATGGGCAATTTGTTTTAACCAAAAGGTGTCCTCCATTTTGACCCTATAGCCCCACCTAGAGACTTGAGACTTGACCCCACCCAGAGACTTGAGACTTGACCAAGGGGTAGGAACAATAAAATCCATTCTGGTCAGTCTGTGATGATGTTATATTCCAAACATAAAGTATACTGGTTATGTAAATACAAGTAAATAAAAGAATATGTCCCCATTCAATACTTGACCTCATGGCCCCACCAAAGGCCTAGGAATGGTACTGATAGATGGGGAGTATGCGACAATATTATATTTAAAAAAGGATGTGAATAGGGTTTAACCTAAATGTGTTCCTGTTACAATTCTTTACCCCATGACCCCACCTAGGGGCAGGTGTGGTACTGTGAGAAGGGGAGTATGTGATGATGTTATATACCAAATGCGAAGTGGGTCAGGTAAGGGGTTATGTAAATATAAGTGATACAAAAAAACTTTAACCAAAATGTGTCCCTAATATAATTCTGGACCCACCGACCTCACCCAGTGACAGAAGTGGTATTAAAAGAAGAGGTATATATTATGATTTTATATTCCAAACATAAAGGGATTGTGGACAGTAACCAAAAGGCTTTAACCTAAACATTGCGCTCTTGACCCATAGTATCTTGACCCAAAACATGAAGTGACTTGGAAAAGAGGTTACAGAAATATAAGTGATTAAAAACACTTTAAGCAAAGACTCTGAGCAAAATGCGTCTTCATTATAATTCTTGATCCTATGGTCTCACCCAGGGGCAGGAATGATGCGGAGAGAATAAGAGTATGTGATGATATTATATTCCACTGAATATGAAGTGAATTGGAGAAAGGGTTACTGAGATACAAGTGCTGGAAAAAAACTGTAACCAAAACTATCCACAGACACACTCATACACACACAAATGGACAACCCCAATACCATATCCCTCCATCTCAAGGCCATAAAAATTGAGTAATCTGAGTAAAATCTTCCTAAAATTCTTAAAGATATATTAATAAATTTGGAGAACATCCCCAAGATCTTGTAATACATACTCTGAAATATAGCTGAAATCCATGAATATTATAGAAAGTGCTGGCTATATCCATCTCTGCATTAAGCTTTTTTTGGATAAATTCAAGACTAATTCAAAATTAAATGGTAGATACACAGTCTAATTACTCTGCACCTAAGTGAAGCAGATCCATACAAAAGGATTGCAAATAGCACATGATACACTTGTCATGACCTTTACCCTACTAATGACCTTTACATTTAAACTAGGGACTTCACTACTGCATAATAAGGTGTGGACCTGGGTAAAGTTTCATGAAAATAATATGTAGGGGTTAAAAAGTTATAGCCGGGATAAGAAAACAGGCCATTGACTTACATTATCTCTTGTTGTGATCTTGACAATGAGACTGAAGCAGCAAGACACTACCAGATCAAGATATGTAACAGGCTGAAGTTTCATTAAAATATCTTCATTGGTTCCAAGATATGGTCTGGAGAAGGACACAAGTCAGAGTTACATTTTCCCTTGCTGTAATTTTCACCTTGAGGTAGGGTGTGTGGCTTTGGTATACAACATGCAGCCTATACATGATATATAATTGAGGTAGGGGGTGTAGCTTTGGTATACAACATGCAGACTATACATGATAACTAAAGTTTCATTAAAATATCTTTAGTGGTTCAAAAGTTATGTTCCAGACAAGGATAGAAGTCAAAGTATTACATTTTCCCTTGCTGTGACATTGAACTTGCAGCTATGGTATGTGACACACCCACAAGTCATGATATATACATGAGCAAAGTTTCATTAAAATATCTTCAGTGGTTCAAAAGTTACACTCTAAACAAGGATACAAAGTCGCAGAATTACATTTTTCCTTGCCTGTGACTTTGACTTTGAGGCAGAGGGCATGGCTGTAATAAGTGACACACTGTCTAGTCACGATACATATTTGGTCAAAGTTCATGAAAACATCAACCTTCACGAAGTTATGCCCCAGAAAAGCAATTGTTAATAGACAGATGGAAGGACAACACCATAACATGATATGCCCGACTTATGATGGGCGTATAAAAATGACTGCATAATACAACAAACTATGGGGTAGGAATTATGTACATGAAATACAATAAACACTTATCCATATGAACTTCTACTCTTTGAGTAAACGATATAACAACAGTACAGCAAACAGTACAGGATATGCCCATCTTTGATATTTTTTCTTGTGATGATCTTGACCAAAACCAGGACCGGAATGTAATGTTTACCTAGGTAAAGTTTCATCAGAATATCTTCAATATTTCAAATGTTTAAGGTCAGATACAGAAACAAATCACAAAATTGCATTTTCCCTTGCTATGACCTTGACCTTTGGGCAAGAGACCTGACTATTATATGCAACATACTGTGTTGTCAAAATGTATTTGGGGGTAAAGTCTCATCAAAATATCTCCACTACTGAAAAAAGGGAGGCCAATGTAGTGATAAAGGGGGCCTCCCAATATAGTGTTAAAAAAACTTAAACAGATTCAAATAGAGCCATAGCAAGTATAATAAGTGTATTAAATGCATATCATGTGTTCTGTAAATTACAGTATAACACTTAATGCATAGCATGTGTTCTGTATATTACAGTATAACACTTAATGCATATCATGTGTTCTGTATATTACAGTGTAACACTTAATGCATAGCATGTGTTCTGTATATTAGTGTCACAATTAATGTATAGCATGTGTTCTGTATATTACAGTGTAACACTTAATGCATATATAGCACGTGTTCTGTATATTACAGTGTAACACTTAATGCATAGCATGTGTTCTGTATATTACAGTATAACACTTAATGCATAGCATGTGTTCTGTATATTACAGTATAACACTTAATGCATAGCATGTGTTCTGTATATTACAGTGTAACACTTAATACATATCATGTGTTCTGTATATTACAGTATAACACTAAATACACACGTATTCGGTATATTACAGTGTAACACTACATATATATCATGTGTTCTGTATATTACAGTGTAACACTTAATGCATATCATGTGTTCTGTATATTACAGTATAACACTTAATGCATATCATATGTTCTGTATATTACAGTATAACATTTAATGCATATCATATGTTCTGTATATTACAGTATAACACTTAATGCATATAATGTGTTCTGTATATTACAGTATAACACTTGAAACTGAAATCAAAGTCTTATGTTTTCTAATAATAGTATTTTCTCTACACACTTATCATTCAAGAATCAAACCATGGGCTGCAAATTCTGTCACTCCTCTGTCCATTCTTATATTTAAAATAAAAAGTGGCAAGTATTGCCTGTGTCCACAGCCATGATCGAATTTTTTTTCAGTCTGAATTCCTAAAGAAATCAGTTATTTTTTGTTTCAACATGACACACTGCTGTTGCGCTTTAGACATTCTGGTATTAGCTGATCGATGAATCAATTTACAATACCACTCCAAGAAACAATTCAATCGGAATACCTCCATAGTTTCTGCAATACTTCAACAGATCTCCATCATAAAGGTGCTTGTATTCAAACAATCTATTCTCCATAGATATAATTTTAATTGAGATCATGGAGAAAAGGCAAAAAAGACAATGATCTGATTAACCTAACTAACACACATATCATTCAGGACCAGGCACACATACGGCTGTCCTATCCCAGTGTTAACACTTGTGACTCGTTCTGGGCTAGAAGATGACACACATCATTCAGGACCAGGCACACATATGGCTGTCCTTTCCCAGTGTTGACACTTGTGACTGGTTTTGGGCTAGAAGATGACACACATATCATTCAGGACCAGGCACACATATGGCTGTCCTATCCCAGTGTTGACACTTGTGACTGGTTTTGGGCTAGAAGATGACACACATATCATTCAGGACCAGGCACACATATGGCTGTCCTTTCCCAGTGTTAACACTTGTTACTGGTTCTTGGGCAATAAGATGACACACATATTATTCAGAGCCAGACACATGTGGCTGTCCTATCCTAATGTTGACACTTGTGACTGGTTTTGGGCATAGTTACAACATACTTACAGCCCAAGGTCAGACAAATCTATGCCAAATCCTGTGCCAGTGCTATTAACTTTGACAGGTTATTGTACTTGAAAATGTCAAACCTGCATCCCAGTCAGATATGTGTGCTTGTTCAGGACAGCGTTAACTGACTGACTTGTAAATAGTTACAAGAAGATGACACAACTATAAATCAGGACCAGGCAACTGTGTCAGTTGTATCCTAGTGTTGATATGTGTGACTGGCTCATGAGCAAGAAGATGGCATAATTACAACCACGGGCCACGAAAAATATATGCTGGTCCTAACCTAAGAGCAAGAAGATGATACACTTGTAACCCAAGACAAGACATAAGTGTGCCAGTTCTATCCAATTGTTGTTACTTGTGACTGGTATTGGGCATAATTATGACACATTTGTAATTTGGAGCCAGACACATTTGCCTGTTTTACCCCAGTGTTTTTACCTGTGACTGGTTATTTGGCATGAAGATGACACACTTGTAACCTAGGGCCAGACACATATGTGCCAGTCCTATCCCAGTGTTCCCTGCTGTACCCTCCACCACAGTCCCTCCTGGTCTCAGCTGACCTGAAAACAGATGGAAAACTTAGATGCTGGAATCTGGTTGTAGAGCTAGAAACATTTTTAAATGATCTTCTAATATTGAATCAAGACTATCATAATATTGCACAAAAATCCAGATTTTTCTTTCATATTCTACATGAAATCCTGGGCAAGTGACAGAAAATATTACTTGGCCATCCAAATTTTCAACCTGTCTGGGCTGCCAAACAATAGATTTTCCTATTGCTGAGATCAACATGAATTATGTATTGATCATTTGTCATAAGGAATAATTTCTAGATATATTTTTCTTATACTTTTGACTCCCACACCTTAGGGCTGCATCCAGAAACCAAAATCTTTGTTTCCATCTACTCCTCATGGTGAAACATCATATTAAATAAATTTGATTATCCTCAGTCACTTGCTGTAAATGGAGTTCAGGTTACAGGCAAGATTCCACACATTCTATAAAAAATGTAACATTTATCACCTCCTGCCTCCACACCTCCAGGAGTTGTATTTAAGATCCAAACCTTCATTCTCATCTGCTCATCTACATAAAACATCATGCAACATATAATCATCCTCTCTCAATCCCTGTAGACAGCTTTCAGATTACATAGAGAACTGGCAGATGCACGGACAAAAAGACACAGGGGTGGATGGACATGACCAAGCATATAATTTATCCATAAAAGTGCAGATATAAAAATTATATATCAGCAAAACACACCTTCAGTTTTGTAGATCTGAAAATTCAAGATCATACCTTGAACACCTAAATCATTTACCTTTCTCCTGGGCATCTTTGATGAGATAATAAGCTGCTCGATCCTTGACCGAGCCTCCACCATTGCAGAACTCAGCCTTGGCTAATATTTCACATCCTGCAAAAAAGAGAACATCAAAATAGTCAGTAACAGGTCAAATGAAGGTCTAAAATTATTATGATCCAATACCAATATAAGCTGTTGCTAGATTTTGGCACTATTAATGTAAATTTTGAAATGGTTTCTATTGACAATTTATACAATATGGCCTCATTACTACCATCTATACTCGCTTATAAGCCGATACCAACTGCAAACTGCATAGACCCAGATCTGCCATCACATAATGGGCCGGTAGATCTGGGTCTATGCAGTTTGTAAGGACTAATCAGTAGCACAAACAACATAGACCCTGATCTCCCGGCACATTATGCGACGACAGATCAGGGTCTATGTTGTTTGCATTTGGACCTAGGTTATACGCAAGTATATATGGTAGATACTGTACAGCTCACCCTCCTTACAATGTTCTTCATGGGGGCCATAAAAGTGACCTGTGTTATAAGTGAGGGGTACTTATATGAGGGATGTTCCAACATGGCCGTGTCATAGTAGTGGATAAGAACTCAAAACAATGGGTATTTTATGATGCAAAATCATATAACAATTGGTTCTCATTAGTGACAAATTACAATTTAGGAAAATTATTGAAGTTAATATGATAAAACAAAAATCAAACAATTTAATGGGATCCATAACCATACCAATGTTACAGGAGGGGTAGCATTATACAGAGGGTCTTTATAGTGAGTGACTATGTGTAGCATTATACAGAGGTGCTTTATAGTGAGTGCCTATGGGTAGCATTATACAGAGGTGCTTTACAGTGAGTGACTATGTGTAGCATTATACATAGGTGCTTTATAGTGAGTGACTATGGGTAGCATTATACAGAGGGGCTTTATAGTGAGTGACTATGTGTAGCATTATACATAGGTGCTTTATAGTGAGTGAGTATGGGTAGCATTATACAGAGGTGCTTTATAGTGAGTGACTATGTGTAGCATTATACATAGGTGCTTTATAGTGAGTGACTATGGGTAGCATTATACAGAGGTGCTTTATAGTGAATGCCTATGGGTAGCATTATACATAGGTGCTTTATAGTGAGTGCCTATGGGTAGCATTATACAGAGGTGCTTTATAGTGAGGGACTATGTGTAGCATTATACAGAGGTGCTTTATAGTGAGGGAATATGTCCAATATTATACAGAGGGGCTTTATAGTAAGGGACTATGTGTGACATTATATAGAGGGGCTTTATAGTAAGGGACTATGTTTAGCATTATACAGAGGGGTTTATAGTGAGGGAATATGTCCAATATTATACAGAGGTGCTTTACAATGAGGGTCTATGTGTAACATTACACAGAGGGGCTTTATAGTGAGAGACTATGTGTTGCACTATACTGAATGGCTTTATAGTGAGGTACTCTGTAGCATTATACAGAGGGGCTTTATAGTGAGGGACTTTTGTAATACAACTTTGGTATCAATGAATTTCCTTCCTGTAGTCCTTTCAGCACATTCTCTACATAAAATAAATTTCTTTAAATTACTGATCAGCAGTCTGCATACTGTACTTGTTGCATCCGATATCAACACTAGTTTATTTCTTTAAATTACTGATCAGCAGTCTGCATGCTGTACTTGTTGCATCCAATGGCAACACTATTTTATTTCTTTAAATTACTGATCAGCAGTCTGCATGCTGTACTTGTTGCATCCAATATCAACACTATTTTATTTCTTTAAATTACTGATCAGCAGTCTGCATGCTGTACTTGTTGCATCCAATGGCAACACTATTTTATTTCTTTAAATCACTGATCAGCAGTCTGCATGCTGTACTTGTTGCATCCAATATCAACACTAGTTTATTTCTTTAAATTACTGATCAGCAGTCTGCATGCTGTACTTGTTGCATCCAATGGCAACACTATTTTATTTCTTTAAATTACTGATCAGCAGTCTGCATGCTGTACTTGTTGCATCCAATATCAACACTATTTTATTTCTTTAAATTACTGATCAGCAGTCTGCATGCTGTACTTGTTGCATCCAATATCAACACTAGTTTATTTCTTTAAATTACTGATCAGCAGTCTGCATGCTGTACTTGTTGCATCCAATATCAACACTAGTTTATTTCTTTAAATTACTGATCAGCAGTCTGCATGCTGTACTTGTTGCATCCAATATCAACACTATTTTATTTCTTTAAATTACTGATCAGCAGTCTGCATGCTGTACTTGTTGCATCCAATATCAACACTATTTTATTTCTTTAAATTACTGATCAGCAGTCTGCATGCTGTACTTGTTGCATCCAATATCAACACTAGTTTATTTCTTTAAATTACTGATCAGCAGTCTGCATGCTGTACTTGTTGCATCCAATATCAACACTATTTTATTTCTTTAAATTACTGATCAGCAGTCTGCATGCTGTACTTGTTGCATCCAATATCAACACTAGTTTATTTCTTTAAATTACTGATCAGCAGTCTGCATGCTGTACTTGTTGCATCCAATATCAACACTAGTTTATTTCTTTAAATTACTGATCAGCAGTCTGCATGCTGTACTTGTTGCATCCAATATCAACACTAGTTTATTTCTTTAAATTACTGATCAGCAGTCTGCATGCTGTACTTGTTGCATCCAATATCAACACTATTTTATTTCTTTAAATTACTGATCAGCAGTCTGCATGCTGTACTTGTTGCATCCAATATCAACACTAGTTTATTTCTTTAAATTACTGATCAGCAGTCTGCATGCTGTACTTGTTGCATCCAATATCAACACTAGTTTATTTCTTTAAATTACTGATCAGCAGTCTGCATGCTGTACTTGTTGCATCCAATATCAACACTAGTTTATTTCTTTAAATTACTGATCAGCAGTCTGCATGCTGTACTTGTTGCATCCAATATCAACACTATTTTATTTCTTTAAATTACTGATCAGCAGTCTGCATGCTGTACTTGTTGCATCCAATATCAACACTATTTTATTTCTTTAAATTACTGATCAGCAGTCTGCATGCTGTACTTGTTGCATCCAATATCAACACTAGTTTATTTCTTTAAATTACTGATCAGCAGTCTGCATGCTGTACTTGTTGCATCCAATATCAACACTATTTTATTTCTTTAAATTACTGATCAGCAGTCTGCATGCTGTACTTGTTGCATCCAATATCAACACTATTTTATTTCTTTAAATTACTGATCAGCAGTCTGCATGCTGTACTTGTTGCATCCAATGGCAACACTATTTTATTTCTTTAAATTACTGATCAGCAGTCTGCATGCTGTACTTGTTGCATCCAATATCAACACTAGTTTATTTCTTTAAATTACTGATCAGCAGTCTGCATGCTGTACTTGTTGCATCCAATATCAACACTAGTTTATTTCTTTAAATTACTGATCAGCAGTCTGCATGCTGTACTTGTTGCATCCAATATCAACACTAGTTTATTTCTTTAAATTACTGATCAGCAGTCTGCATGCTGTACTTGTTGCATCCAATATCAACACTAGTTTCATGGACCCAGGATCAAAAATTGCTTTGTTGAAATCATGTATTTGCTAAAATATACAGATACTAAAGTAAAGTCCTGCTTAAGGCAATCTCAAAATTTAGTGACCATTGCTGTAGATATGCATAAATAATTTCACCATAAGACAAACACCTTTTTCTTCCATATTTAAAATTTTGCTACAAAGATTTGTTTTCTTCATGTGATGCACTGTACAAAGACTGGACAAATTATTTTAGCTTCTAATTTGTAGCCTTTTCTAAAATAAAAATAAAGTATAGACGCACAAGAGAATGTCAAAATCAAGAAATATTTTTAAAAATTTATATTTTCAAAGTTACACAACCAGGTGTAGATAATACCTTTCAAAAATTATTTGCATTCTTTTTCAAATAAATCGTTGACTTAATCTTAAACAGCAAGGAAAATCAGATCAAAGCTATGTTGGCAAAGCGATTGCTGAAAGTGATCAAAAGTTTCTGATGGTGACTGCTTAAAAAAAAAACAACGCATTGTGCAATTGAAAGTTTTCCTGCTGTTGACTTATTTTTAATGACTACGGTTTAATCAGAGCAAATTCAAGAAATGAAAATTCCAGAGTGCATTTACTTTTCTGGTACATCCAATATTCAGACAAGTCTGTTTTGTCTAGGGCAAAATTTAGTGACTCCTTAGAAAATTCTAGTACCGACCCAGTCAAATTAAAAGTGTTATATATAGACTATGGTGTAGTAAGCTGAGATTATTGACTATTTCACATGGTAATTTAAATAGGTCTATATTTATGTCTTTTAATCAGATGCTGAGTGTTATTTTCTAGACTATTGTATAAATGAAGCAGGCCAAAGATGTATAACGTAACTTATCTATTCTTTTTTAAGTTATATAGCAGTCAGGAACAAATATAGTCTGAACAGAATTCAAATCCCTCAATAAGTCTGAACAGAATCCAAGTCCCTCAGTAAGTCTGAAAAATGACTTTTTTTTACCTGTCTCATCACTGAGCTTGCTTATTCTCACAAGAGGAGTTCTGAAACGATACAAAATGAGACACATAGTAAGCTCTGTTAAATACAAGTGAATTAACATGACAGTATATGCCTTATTATATTGATTTAAACATGACAGTAAATGCCTTATCATATTGATTCAAACATGACAGTAAATGCCTTATCATATTGATTCAAACATGACAGTAAATACCTTATCATATTGATTCAAACATGACAGTAAATGCCTAATCATATTGATTCAAACATGACAGTAAATACCTTATCATATTGATTCAAACATGACAGTAAATGCCTTATCATATTGATTCAAACAAGACAGTAAATGCCTTATCATACTGATTGAAATATGACAGCAAATGCTTTATCATACTGAGTCAAACATGACAGTATATGCCTTATCATATTGATTCAAACATGACAGCAATGGCCTTTTCATATTGATTCAAACATGACAGCAAATGCCTTATCACACTGGTTCAAACATGACAGTAAATGCTTTATCATATTGATTCAAGCACGACAGTATATGCCTTATCATATTGATTCAAACACAACAGTATATGCCTTATCATACTGATTCAAACACGACAGTATATGCCTTATCATATTGATTCAAACATGACAGTAAATGCCTTATCATATCGATTCAAACATGACAGTATATGCCTTCTCAAATCGTTTCAAACATGACAGTAAATGCCTTATCATACTGATTCAAACAAGACAGTATATGCCTTATCTTATTGATTCAAACATGAAAGAACAAGTAGTAGACTTAGTGACTAATTGTTACATACAGATCTAAGAACTTCTCAAACTTATTGGGTGAATTTATTTTGTAATTCTTATTTTATGTAACATTATTGATCTCTAAGTTTTGGCTTATATTATCATGACTAAATATTTTAGCATGGGCAGTGGCACATTGCAATCATGCTACAAAATTATATCATTGATATGTACACTGCACAGATGTGCATGTATATTTCTGACTAAATACTACATATTTGATACCCATTATGTTACACATATATTTTAGGTTTCCTCTCAAACTAATTATTCATTAAAAATATCATTTTTCCTTTCAAAAAACTATACTACAGAATTTCACCCAACAACAGTATTTTATTCCACTCTACTTTTCAAAAAAATCAATTATTAATTGTCAACAAGAAGTCTTACTATGTCAAAAATATATAACACCTAATTGACAGGCATTTCCGGTAAAGTCAGACAGTGAAGTTTTATTTGATCAGGTCCCTTAAAAAGTCTTGGAGGATGATAATAAAAGTTATTTCTTGTTGCTAGTGTCTTTTTCTTTGTAATTGGAACCTAGGCTACACATATTTTGTTCTAAAAGTCTGATGTGCCGACACAGCACACCACAATATAGTTTTAAAAAAACATATGGTACGAGGGACTGTCTATAGCACTGACCTTGGGGTTATCATTAAATTATAGGGTTTTGAATAAGCCAGGAGATATGCTTTCATACATCTTTTGTCTTGTGCTTTGTGACTATAAAGTGTTTAACAACTGGAAAAACATAATGACCAAACAAATGCATGGGATAATTATGGTTGCCTTATGTCCAATGTCCAACATGTCAAGTTAGCAAACGGTCATTTGAAAGTTTTGAGCCTATTTGTCCGACATGTCTGGCATTTACAGAGATTTTATGATCTCTGATATTTATGTATGCATGTATGTATTGGATCTAACAGCATGTCAGTACAATACTAGCTATAATGTGCCAATTAAAAGTTAAGTTCTAAAAATGTAAAGATAAAAGAGTGTAAAAAAAACTATAGGAAGATAAACTCTTCCATATAAATATAAACCTTTAATACAACAAGATAAAATATACAAGGTAACGAGGTTAAAATGATTTAAAAGCCATATAAAATAAGAGAGGTAAAAAATAAAAAATCCTTAAAATATAGGTCAAAATGTGTTAAAAAAAACACATTCTTTTAAAAAGTCTAAGATTTTCTCTGGTGGTACATTATCATAAAGCTTCTTAAATTGAGTTCACATAAAAAACTTCTGTCCCACAGGGTGGAAGTTGATACACGTAACTAAAATCTGTTCCACTGCCCATGGACACTAGCAAGGTATGCACTCTGGTGGAGGTTCACATTTCAGGAAGTACGAATATTAAAAACCTGTATATTGTATATAGATATCAGAAATGCACCTTGTACATATAACTACATAATAAGGTGCTATGACAAAATTTATAATTAAATGTGGTTATTCAGAATGTCTACATGAGGTAATTATGCTATCTGAGATCGTAAAGAAATCTAAAATTTATCATTAAATATGGTTATTCAGAATCTCTATGTGAGGTAATTATGCTATCTGAGATCGTAAAGAAATCTAAGAATTGAGAATCTGGATAAGTGTTACAGGTCTTAAGTCCTTAGTTATGAGTTGAAAGATGATTAAAAAATAACAGTACACAACATTAAATGCTTACAATCTGAATTAATTTAAGTGATTCTAAATAGTGTAAAAAAATACCTGCCAACCATCCCCACAATTCCATGTCGAATGTCCTGATAGTAAAAAACATTGCAGTGAATTAATTACATGTAAATATACATTCTTTGTAGTACTAGTTTCTAGTATTAAAATTAAATAATAACTGTCATTTGCAAATACAACAAATTAATCATATATTATTGTTTCCCAACAAATTAAGTTATCAAACATTACTGGGCATAAGCATACGATTTAAAGTGATTAATGATAAACGGGTCTATTCATACAATTTGTTGTTGTTTGTAAGTAAAATTTGAATTGCTTTTCCAATATATTTACAATGTAAACATGTTTGATCACACATTAAGCTGATTATTAGTGATATGAAAGCAAAGAAGTGAAAACTGGTTTCTTTATTGTAACACCAAACATAAGTGTTGATCTCTAACTAATGTATGTCATTTAACACTTGCAAAAATGAATCATTAATTTACTTAATGATAAGTTTAGTTTAATTTGCAATGATGTTGAAGAAAAATGAATAGTCTCAGATTCTCCATAGGATTTTGAAAGCTGTAGTCCAGGACTCCTTCTTTGGAAAAAGTTGCAGTCCCAGTACTAAAACTAGGAATCCCAATAACGATACATTTTTCTCCATGCAATAATTCCGAACATTATGTGTACATTATTGTGTCACCGATATATGTCATCAGATTGCTAATGCTCATTTATTGTGAAATACTTAGTATTATAATAAATGAAAGAAAAATTAAGGCAGTTGATAACCATGATAATTATGATTGTTTGTGATGTTACAACTATATCAATTCTCAATGCAATTACCTTGTCATTCTTTAATTTTGTATGCAGCTAGAAGGAATCAAGGAAGAGATTAGACTTTCTTTTCTATATTAACTTATTTAATTAACTTAATTACATTTCAAATCAATAAATTTTCCAAGACACTGGAAGAAGAAACAAATGAGCATATTCCATTCACTTTTTTCATTTCATCTTTAGGCAACACAGCATACTACCAAATTTCTCCACAGCAGGTTTAGGATCAAAATCCTTAAGTTCAGGACCTGGTGTTCCTTGGGTTGCCATTGCATTTTTCCTTCCACAGTCATGATATCCTGTGCATAAAGCTAATAATGTTCCATTGTTTTCTCGTTTCTCAGACCATGGGAATGTTCTATTCCATGATTCATTCTTCATTCCACAAATCTCTCAGTCTCTTTGGCATTGTTTTCTTTATCAAAACTAGATGCATCTACTAATTTCTGTTGGCCAGTCTTGCAAGAATCATGCTCATCTGCAGCCTTCTCATGTTTGGCACCAAAGAAATTATGTAAAGTTGCCATCAGAATAGTACACATATGATAATCACTTGAAAACGAAAGTATATCTGTGTGTGACACCAAAAAACAGCTGATTTTATGAAGATTTATGATGATTAACATTGGAGTTCATGTACCTCTGACAAACAAAATAAGTCCCAAAATATTGGCCCTATTTGTCTAAATACAGTATACATTAAAATGCAAGAGTTCCAAACATTGTGTAAGGATTTATAATATGATGGATTAAAACTGTGCTGAGTAATGTTTATCAAAGAGAGGTGTCCCCCACACGTTCATGTAATTAGTCTTTCTAATCAAAATGATCATTAGGAACCAATAATCGATTACCAGTGTCTTAATCTCCTTGTCTACTAAGATCTAACCTATGCAGCTTCACCAAATCCCAATACAGTCGCTTGAACTTTGTTTGATAGTTCGTACACTACATGACTGGCAATAACTTTGTAGAAATGGATCAAATAAAGAGAATTTTGCCAACAAAACAAAAGTTGCATACTGTGGACTGAGCTATTGGAATTTTCATGCATCCAAAAATGAAAAGTATGCATACATTTATGCAGATGTTGGCATCCCAGAAAACCCTGAGTCTAATTGTATGGATTTAATTAAATTCAATTTTTAAAGAAAAAATATCAGACAATACTTCTGACTTTTTTAAGGTTGAGGCTGTTTACATACTACTGTGTACCACCTCTGGGAAGACTATTAGCACTACCACAGTGTACTTGACTTCAAACCATGCATACTCGGTGTATATATGATCTTCAAGCAAAGACACCAATATCCAGTGACATACATGTATCTCCCTCAGCGAAGTCCATCATCTTGGCAAATGGCATGCAATCAGAACCTCAACTTGATCAAGATCATTTGACTCATCCGATGAATTTGGCAAGTTCCTTTGACTTGTCCATAATATATTTATCACTTGCTGTATGGATAGTTTTTGCTAGAGTAGATACGTGTCAGCTGTGTGAATATTCTTTGAAGAAGTTAACACACAGCCATAGTACGAATAGCCACTCTCCTTTATTAAATAACTTAAAATCAACATTATGGTTGATGTATACAAATTATAACCTTAGTTTTCTCAATATAAAGATTGAGTTTCCATTCAGATAGATGTACATCCAACATGTTTTATGCATTCTGAAGACCTTCTTTACTTGAAGATATTAAAATCAGATCATCTACATACATAAGACAGCTGAGATTTATATACACAAGAATCACAAAAAATGTTAAATCTTTCAGGTAAATCATTACTAGTGAGATTCAAAAGTTTTGGGTTGAGTGTAAAACCCCGCTTCACAGAAACATTTGTATAAAACAAGTCAGTAACTCCATTGTATAAAACAAGTCATTAACTTGTATAAAACAAGTCATTAACTTGTATAAAACAAGTCATTTGTATAAGACAAGTTAGTAACTCATTTGTATAAAACAAGTCAGTAACTCCATTGTGCAACTTTACATCAAATTCAACATTCTCATATATATCAATAATTATTCGAAAGAATTTACTTCCAATACCATATTACAAAGCTTTAGGAAAATGCAATACCAACAAACTCTGTCAAATACTTTATGTAGATCAACAAAACATTTATCTGGATATTTACCCTGCAAATGTATTTGCAAATTATGAAACTTAATACATATATGTGGTCTGAAATCCTGCTTGTAGGTATAAATCTAATTTTAGATGCATGCAGAATATTATTATTTTTTATATAAAGTTGCAATTGGCTGTCTAGCATTTTACAAAACAGTTTATTGATACAAACGGATGTACCTCTGCATTTAAAGGGATCATCTACAATATCAATGTTAGATAATGGCTTGATTAAGTTTAATCTACAAGACTTTTGAAACTGACTGTTTTGTAAAACAGCTTTAAACAATACTATGTAACACTGTAGCAATGACTGCTTTGAGGCTTTAAGCATTTTATTGCTAATTTGATCAAAAAGCACTAGCTTTATTAGGAAGATAGAACACATTTCTTCATTAATAATGCTATAGTCTACATTAACATCAATAGTATTTACATCTACCTTCTTACTACAATATGCAATTTTGTATGTATCGCTTTTTTAAATGTGAAAGCCACTCTCCATGGGATATAACTGATTCTGTATTTTCTGACATGACCATGCATTCTTTGTATTGTATCAAATGCATCCCAGAAGGCTTTGAGAGTACTTTTTTCCATTTTAGAGAATTCATTTATTATTTTATCTTTACACTGTCTGTGTCTTTTTCACCAAATGCAGTATTGCACAGTCAGTGAGCCCAAGGGACATTCTTGCACCCCAAACTGTCAGCACCCCCTTAAATTTAACAAATCCCCATGATCATTAAAGGGAGACAGATCGAGGTAAATAAAATGTCCTCCTAATGGCTCAACCAAGGTGCAACACTGCCAAAAATGTTTATATTTCTTATTAGCATCGTATTCAGCAATTATCTCTCCATTCCATCGCATTAATCTAAAGTCTTTCACAAACCATGTTTTATGCTTGCAGTATGGTTCTTCCACAAAGAACTGTAAGCACAAATCCTATGAATTATGAATTTTATGAGTGCAGGGGAAATAGTGTCCAAGATATTGGGTGTGTAGCAGACGCACAGACGAAATATAAAAGTCACCCAAGCATGCAAATTAGATCACAATGACCTAGTTTTAGTATGTTACTTTCATTGAGATGTTATCATCATACCAATTTTCATGTTTTGGTGAAACAGAGTTTAAGATATTGAGGATATAATAAAAGAACTGTTGAAAATACAAAAGTCACCCAAGCATGCAAATTAGGTCACAGTGACCAAGTTTGTGAATAGTTGAGTTGCTTTCAAATGGATGGTGGAACACTCACACATAGGCCAAATAATCCCTTCTGGGATTTTTGCTCAAGTTTTTTATTGGATTATTAGTGTTCACCCTGTTGACAAGGACGAACAATAAACATCAAATAAACTATACGCCCCTCTGAGTTGAAATCACTTATGGGATTACAGCACCAGAGTGATCTCTATGTGGACCTTCCACAGGCAGCGCGACGGTTTGAGGTGCCTGGGGGCAATGTTCTTTAGTGGTGCTCCTACTTTGCCACAGAAAACAGTTTATATGTAAGTTGTCAACCTCCACCCCCATCTACGACCAGGTTGTACCTGCAAAATAAAAAAGCTCCCAATGGCTGGCGCCCTCTTCGCCCAGGGGCAATTGCCCCCTCCCCCAAACCCCTCTTGCACCGCCACTGAGCTAGACAATAAATTTAAATCAATGCCGCATCCAAGGATCATGTGATATCATCAATATCATGTTCCAAATGACAATTAGGAACTGACCATTTAAGTGCAGGGGTGCAGTCAGGTGACTTTCTTTTTCATAAAAAAAAAAAGAAAAAAAGAAGAAAAATGCCAGCCCTCAAATACCTTGAAACTAATATTCTTGCTCAGATTTGATGGAAAATTTTTTAAACAAATTATTATATCCTTTATACAAGTTGAAACAAAAAATTTATTTTGAGGTAAAAGTAAAAAAAACAAAAAAACATTCTGCTAGAAAGAAATCTTTACAAGACCTAGTGATTCTCAGGGTTATGCCGGTTGAGGTATACTTTTCTCTTCTCCGCCACGGTAGCCGATTGGTCCAAGTACGAAAATGTAGCACGACTATCTTTCATTGTTTTCCAACCTTTCCTATTATCACTCTTCTATATGTCCTATCGCTACCATATTGACTATTATCTTGACCGAGCACCACACGTTGTCTAATAGTCAAGGGTGACTGCATCAACATATGAAGTAGACAGATCCCAGCCCCCCCCCCCCCCCCCCATTAAATGGTCAGTTAGTTATGTTCCCACTTTTGACCGACTCAGGACAACCAAACATTAATAAATTCGATAAATAGGAGAATGCTGCACCTTTAATGGTCAGATTTACATCAACACCATTTTAATACCTGAGACAAATTTCGTCGTCTACAATACTGCGTTTTGTACAAATTTGTCGTACTTTTGAACAACTTAAGGCCGAAAGATTTCGCTCGATCTGCCATATCGGAATACCTATATGTAAAAACAAGGTCACAGGTCAAAGGTCAAATACATTCCCGCTGACTGCAACTTTTCGTAGTCTGGTTCGCAAACCGTTCTCTCGTTATGAAGGTCAGGTGCCCTCAGATCACAATTTTAAGAAATAAGGACGATATTCCGAAAAATAGTTTAAAAAAAACTTCAATGCTGTGTTTCACAATTGACTTGTTTTGAAATGTTACAAGCTATGCTGATAATAAAAGGGTAGACTTGAAAGTTTACAAAACTGTTGTAGATTGTTAAATTAGCCTGATCTGCAATGAAGACATTGATATATTGTCAATATATGCCGATCAACCCTAGACCAACAAGCTTGTTTTCTGTCTTTTTTTTTTTTCCTGACAAGACTGGTGCATGCCAGAAAATAAAGGCTGAGAACAACTTGTTGGTCTAGGTCAACTCAAGACAAATGTCTATAATGAATGGTTATACATAACAAACGGATTGTGCTATGTTAGGGCTACCATACGTCCTCTTTTTCCCTGACATGTCCTCCTTTTCGGTCCTTAAATCTACTCTTTGTCTCTTTTATATATATATATATATATATATATATATATATATATATATATATATATATATATATATATATATATATAATGACACAAAAATTGATAACGGCGCAAATACAAAACAGTTTTCCAACGTTCGAGCTAAACAAGCTCTACGTCAGGGAAAGAAACAATTTACACCCAAAAACAAATACTAAACACAAAAGCCAAGAAGAATTCTTGACTCCTACATGTTTAAATGACGGGGAAATAAACAAACAAAGGATAAACAATAGAAGAAAGAAGGAAGACAAAATGAAAAAACGGGTAAACTACATATCTATATTATGCTGTCATCAGCCCAACAAAGAGTGTCCTATTTTTTTCGAAAGTTCAAATATGGTAACCCTATGTTATGTTGTAGTTGCGAAATGTATATCATAATGAGATTAAACATGCATTTTGATCAGTTTGCCTGACAGAAGTGACATGTGAGTGTTAAAAAGTGTGGGGAAACAATGCACAACGATGTGGTCTATATGAAAGAGGTATATTCAACATGGCGGTGGCCGTTGCCAGAGCCCTCAAAATGAAGAACTACCTAGTGGAAAGCGGTGAGTAAACCAGGCTTAACGTTTCGATGCACTCCGGTTCATAACGCCTTGAATTAATCAGTCTCTGCAAAACGAAAGTTATAGGAAAACCTGCAAAGGTATCCAACTAACCGTCATCGTGCCACTTCCTGTCTGTAAAGTTGGTGTAGGCCCTATCGTCTTTGCTCCAATCTTTTTGTTCTAAACTTCAGTTGAATTATAGTATGTTCCGGAGAAAACTTATTGCGCTTGGTTACCAGCAACCAGATTCATTCAATACACAGGGTATCTCTCTCTCTCTCTCTCTCTCTCTCTCTCTCTTATAGCACATTATTCTCTCTCTCTCTCTCTCTCTTATAGCACATTATTCTCTCTCTCTCTCTCATAGCACATTATGTGGGTATTTTAATATCGTACCGTCTCCTGTTTTGACGTTCCTTTGTTTGAATCAGTTTCATAAACTCCCGGTTCTGGAGAGAACGTATCTTTTAGTGACGTCATAACCACAATTTGTGGAAAATCCATTCATTAACATGCAAAGATGCATGCTGTGAAATAGTCTGAGTTTCTTCTGACCCTTCCCACCTCATTTTAGATATTTTGAAATGTATGTTGGGGTAAAAATATTTAAAATGGGATGGGAAGGATCAGAGGAAACTTGGACTTTAGTTTCAGTTCCGTCCATGCAGTATTTTGTAATTTAGAAAAATAAAGTTGTTAGTGGAGTGCAGTGTTAAAGCCATACTATTTTTAGTAGACAGAGCAGCCTAATGTACATGATAAGCTTCAGGGTTGTGATGCGGATTCTCCTGAAGGTAAAAAAAGGTCCAAACATCTATACTGTGTACACCATGCAAGCGAAAGATACCTACTGCTTTAATGGCTACAGTAAATATAAAGTGATACGAAAACACAGTGACAAATTTCTCAAAATCACACAAATGTCAGACCTGCCAACCCTAACAATTTGACCACAAGTCTTACTGAAATGATCCTTAAATTACGGACTTACAGAATAATGATCATTGCGGTCAAATCGGGAAACTGACTTGTCCATGTTTGATCTGGATCCAGGTTTCATATTGGGTTTAGTGGAGTTGGTCAGGGAACCAGTCTACTGTAGCTTTGACATTAGTACCTCAGATGTTCATATCTTTCAGGCAGAACACCTGTATGATCAAGCTGGTGCTTATAGCATTTTCTAGAAATGGCATCCAATGAACAAAAACACTTTCAAGATAAAGGGACAATAAAAAAACATAGAATATTCAGATTCTTGGAGAAAAAGCAGGAAAGACAACAATTATGTTTATTGTACATGTCATGTTGATTTGAGTATGTCTCATGGCAGGAGAAATGTATACTGTCACCACTTGAACTTGAAGAGATATAAAAACAGAACAAAACAAAATAAACCCAAAGATTAAGTGGAGAGATCTAGCAAGAATCGTTTTGAGTCCCATGGGGTTTTAAAACTGCAGTTTCTGAAACTGTACCGGAGGTAATTAAGGTCTAAGTGTATTTTGCAAACTTTTTTAACTGAACATAATGTTTGTCTTCACTGCATTAGACTAAGATGACACTTCTAAACATTTTAAATGCACATTTTGACGTAGACAATAGCGATTATGATAAAAATATCAGCCATTATTTTTATTTGTATTCATCATTGATTTGGTAAAAAAAAATATTGTCATCTGTATATATTCATCATTACTTTGATTCTGCGTGCATATGTATATAGATCTTTCTGTCTTCTACAATAATAATAATAATGTCTATATTAGTTAGTTCTTTTAAATGTAATCAAAACACTGATAATTTAAATGCTACTTAATTATGAATAAAAAAGAAATAAAGACACTTTTATTTAGACTGCATTATTGTGGAATGTTTGGCATATAATAAAAAAGGACAAAAAGTCTATACTCTACTTACATGACATTTTTATAATTCAGAGAATTTTGTCACTGTAGTTTCATTTCCCTTTATTTTAATTGTACCCATTTTTGCAATAGGTATCTTGCACGGTGTATACAGTATATATGTACTGACTTTTATTTGTACCTGTGGGAGTGTCCGCATCACAAGCATGCACCTTATGATGTACATTTGACTTTTCTGTCTCATAAAAATACATGTAGTGTGACTTGAACTTTGTACTCGCCATTAATGACTTCATTTTTCCAAATTGCAAAAGGTTGCACTGATGGAACAAGTTATGGTTTGAAATTGATAAGTTATGAGGGGATTCAATAATCCTCAGCTAGATTGAGCCATATATACTCGATTATAAGTAAACTCGACTGTAAGTCCCCCCCACACACACACACACACACTTTTTAGGTCTGCAAAAAGCCAATTTCTCTTTGACCTTCCTATAAATCGGGGTGTATTTTGTAAGTCCTATCTGTCTGAAGGGGTGACTTGTTGTCAGTGAGTCAGAGTTGCACTTTGGAAAAATAAACAAGCCAAACTGGATAGATAAATAGGAAAACTAAAAACAAAACCAGTGTAAAATACAATTATATTATTGAATGGAATATGTCACAAATAATTTACAACTTACAATTTGTCCATCTTCATGTAATAAAATCCATTGAAATCCATAATGCTTGACATTTTAAATCCATTTATATGATAAATCCATGAATTCAATTATAGGTCACATACTGGTATAAAAATAGTAGTTCATAATGATCTGATTCACAATATCCCGTAATATGTTAATTCCACACATCTTACAAATAAACAATGAAAGTTAAGTCCACGATTTTGTGATTCACAGTATCCTATAAATGTCACTATCTAATGTCATCTGGTACAAAGCCCAAGAATTCATCCTCATTGTCTGATAAAGTTCTGAAATCCCCCGTCATCGCCTAGCTGTTGTAAATCATTGTCTAGTCATCGTAAATATCGCCCAACTCCGATTCCTTGGCTTTACTGTCATATGCAGGTGCTTATGTAGAGACTGAGCTTGTGCTCTGTAAGTAACACTTTGATCATACAGTCTGTGAAATCTATTAAAGGATGCAACTGAACCTGTGTCAATTGTGCTGCAAGATCACAGGGAGCTCAAATAACCACCCTCTGTTACTTGGCACTGAACAAGTATCAAATTCGCAGCTTGATAAAAGGGTTGTCACGTGGGAAAACAAAGAGGGTGGTGCCTTTACAAGGTAAGGGATTATGGTCAGACATGCACAGGAAGTTGTAGAACTCTACTTGGCACTGAACAAGTATTAAATTCATGGCTCAATCAAAAGGATTGTCAACTTCAAAACAAACTGAGTGCTGCCTTTGCAAGCCAAGGGCTTATCGGCCCATGTGCACTGTCAAATAACTTGGGGAAAAATCACTTGGAATTAAATCTGACTTATGGAAAAGGAAAATACAAATTAAATAAAAAAATTATTGCATCAAGCACAGTGTTTATATAGCAAATCACAAATATTGATATAAATACAGGTTGTTCGGATTTGCATGAAAATGGAAGCATTATACTTGATAGCAAATGCCCATGGTAAATAATATTGACAGACACTTCACTTTGCGGTGGATACTATTTAAGTTACTGGTAATATTTTCAAATTATTAAAATCCATATAACTGGGGATACAAGTATTATATATGAATACTGTCCTGAAATGGATAAACACAGTGCATACGATATATGCATTTCTGAATGGGAATAGTGGCATGAAAACATCAAAATATTTTAATTCACAGTATGTTTATGTACTGCAAACATCTAGAGTTTCCAACATTACCCCTAGATTTATAACATTTTTTGTATGTCGCGCTTATAAGACGACCCCTACTCTGGATGAATCAAATTTTCAGTAAAAAAAACGTTGACTTATAGGTGAGTATATAAGGTAATTGTGCTAAGTAAATACTTTTGAAGACAGAATGTAGGGTACTATTCATAATAGATCAGAGGCTGACTATAATTCTCTTTTTTTTCAATCAGTAAGTATTGATAAAAAAATCCTTACTAACCAGTGGTTTCCCCGGCCCAGGGATATTTACCATTGCAGTCCTGACAGCAATCAGTTCAGCCTGCAATGCTTTAGAACCCACTGATAAACAATGCACCAGTGCCAATATGCTCATATGTTTCCCACTGCACTTTAAAAAACTAATCTGTTAAAAAAATATTTTGTCACCAAATTCCATCTCCTATCACTCAAATGACACCTGATCTTACCACTTCTTGGGTATGTAATTAAGATAATCTAGGATAATTGCTAGCTTACATAACAGTTATCTTTTGTACCAGGTTGGACATGACTGCCTGTATGAATCATTTTGACAACAACCTCAAAAAGTCAGGGATTTGGAGCGGCAAAATATTTAAACTGCTCTGCTTCACTCCGATCAGTTAGTGGATGCTCCAGCTCCACTCCGCGCTCCGCTCTGGGCTCCAGATAATTAAATAATTAATTGTATAATAATTATTTGAAATAAAGTGATAACACTGATAATAACTCTGATTATCCTCAAAAAATGTGTATTTATCATTATTAATTTCAAATTATCTTAAAATTAATTACCTATTATAAAACATGACTATTGTCCGATTCCACTCTGTTTACTTCCGGTTTACATTCATTCCATTCTTAGGGTAGGTCATGAAATTTTACATCTGTGTACAGTAGTATGGGTCAAACATTTAAATACACAAGTACAACATAAATTAACCGATTACGCAATTTGCTCAAAACAATGAGTCACTCATTCTTGTTTACATAAATATTATGACAAATCCACAAGTTGTTGCAAAGCGTAATAAGAAATGAATTTTAAAATGTTTGAAGTTTAAAATATATACATAGAGCATATTTCTTATTGTTTATAATCAATTTTCCACATTCATTTTGGCATTTTGATATTTTTTTATTTACAAAAAATAAATTATTTTTTTATTATTGTTGAACACAAAAGTGTCATAATCAAGCCGTCATCAACCACTTACTGACAAACTTGACAAATGTGGTAAGTTGTGACATGATTGAGATAAAAGTTACGTAAAAAAACATTACAAAAGTAATACATATGTTTCCAATTTGGTCATAATTGAGATATAAGTTGAGTTCTCAGAATATTAAAAAAGAAGTGTGTTAAAGTAAAATGAGTACATATGTGCATCCCAGTTTCAAAAATACCTATATAATATAAAAAAACTTTAAAAGAGAACCTATGTTAAAGTATATGAAAGAGATAAAAGTAAAGTTTCAGAAATAAAAAAAAACTTTGAAGTATGTTGGAGTAATAAATATGTATAATTCTTTGCCAGAAGTGTACGAACTTGATTGCCTATGAAATGAAAGACAAAGAAAGAAAATATTGTGTATCTATCTTCAGCATTGATATTTGATCAGATGATCATGCAGAAGAATTGTCCTTTAAAATTTCTCTTCTCCTTGATTGAACTACAGTAGATATTCCTTTTAATTATTTTATTGTAAATTTGTAATCCCAACATTCCCATCTCATTTGAGGCTTTCAGGATACAAGTTTTGGAATAAAGTTGGAGCGAAGAGCAAACAAAATTTTCCTAGCTCCAGCTCTGGGCAAAAACCTACTGCTCCACACTCCAGCTCTGCTTCATGCTCCAAAGCCCTACAAAAAGTGATACATATTACTTTTTGAAGATAGTAAAATTCTTAATGCTTATTGAGAAAAATGGACACACCATCAAAAAAACATAAAATACCGAGCACCTGGCTAGTTGCATGTTGACGTGACTAAGAAGATCAGCTGCAGAGTTTGTGATTCTTGTCATTGTTGTTATTTTCTGGAACATGTGACAGGTATCAATGAAAATTTCATCTTACCCATGCGTTTACTCTTATATTGACATAGTATGCTCGGAGCAATAAAATAAATAGTTTGATAAATAAACTTTAACTTTAATGGGTGCTGCTTGGAATTTCTCTTTGCATGTCAATCCAAAGAAGAAGAAGACCATTTTTTTATCTGCACATTTTACCTGTTTTGAAAACTTGTGGAAAAAAAGTGTTGTTCCTTCACAGTGCTCAAAAAAATATTTTTTCAGACACATACCAAGGGTAAGTGGCTTTACAAAAATCACTTGCCCTGACCCCAAATCAACTTGCCCGATAGAGCCATATTTCTTTACTATTATTTTGACACAACTGCTATACTTCAAATAAAAAAAAAATAAAATGCTTTAAATTGACCAATTTTATGTGTGCATTTGCCTCTCAAGATAGTGTACTCTAAGAAAAAATTGTGTGTGATCTTGTCTACTAAAATTTTGATTTCATTTCATTAAAAGACATGTTTTCTCCAGGTCCTGGTGTAAACCAGTACTCAGTAGTTTCAATTTCTGAACACTGCAAAAATCCACGTTTCTTAATCAAAGTTGAAAACAGAAATGAAGATGTCATAGTACTATAGATGTGTCACATTTACAGAAAACACTCACTCCATGTATCAATAAAACCAGTTGTTACCAACTCTTCAAACTAAATGGATTAAGATAACTGTAATTATCTCAGTCCCTTTAGGGTATAAAACATTGTATTGGAGGCTTTTGTAAGTCACTAATCCTCTAGCTTAGCTTAATTGTCAAACAATCCCATAGGTACTGCTCTTTATTTTTAACCAGTGATAATAACCAAATCAGCATGAGCAAAGGACAGCTGATTATTACTATTCATGCATGACAAGCAAGCACTAATTATATAGATAACCAATGAAACAGGGAGAACAGAAATAGTACTGTTCCACATTCATTAGTCACATGCTCCACTTTGTACACAAAGTTATAGCTTTTGATAAAATGAAGCAGATGATCTTCATAAGTTGGAGGCAGCTACAAATGGAGAACCAGTTGTGGCTGAATATTAGTAATTTACCAGCGTCTTGTAAGAACTTCAAAATGTAAATGCTACATTTTGTCTGCACGTTCAAAGTTCTTTCAGGCAAATTAGATCGCAACTCACTTAGAATACAGGACGGGCCTGATCTAGATTTAGAGGGGTCCCAAGCATTGGGTTATCTTGATTTTTTTAGCTCTGCTTCATGTATATTTACATTGTATACCCTTAGCAAGAAAAGAAAAATAGTTTCATCAATAAACCTTAAGTGGGTGGAGTTTTTTTATTCACTCACTTTTATGATGATAATGTGTGTTTTTAATAACATTTGGTGACATTACTGCATATTTACCCTCAGTGCTATCAAAAATTCCTGGGGAGTGTGAATCAGCTTCTCACTGTAACAGGCATTCAGTCAGCTACTGAGTATGTGCTAATATTGTGACACACAGTGGACAACTGCATCAGTAATACAGTTTAGAATGGTATACAGAATTATGAAGTTTCACATTGATATGTCATCACTGATGTTCAGAGGTGGTTCTTTGTTATTATAATCTGTGCATATTTACAAGAAAAACATACTTTTACCTATATACTTGTATTTTTTACTTTGTATTGTGCCCTTGATTTTGTTTCTTGTTACTATCAAAGTGTTCATTTTTTCTATCTGATATAAATTTTAATTGAACAATATTTTGAGTTTCATTTCCTTTCTTAATTAACTCAGTCTTGATGTATAACTTATTTTGAGCTATACTTTCCTTTATTTGCAGTTAGTGGTAAGAATGAAAAGAATTGAAGATAAAGCCTTTCCTCAGACTTCATGTTTTTGGTCCCTGAATAGTTGCACTTCATGAGAAACGAGTTATGATGAATGTCATTAAGTTTTGAAGTTCCCAAACAGTACAGTCAAGAGATTGATGTACTGTATTCCCACATTGTAAATTTTTAAAAATAGTTCAGAATTAAAATCTAATACTTTTTGCTTACCAGTAATTAAAATTTCTTATAATACTAAATATCAGGGGTCACGCTACCAGGCGAAGTGGGCGACTAAGTCGCCGACAAAATGTAAACTTCGCCTTCTTGTATTAGGAAAGCGAAAACAACTTTGCCCTGTCATTTTTTTTTTTAGAGCTACACCGAGTGCCGGTATTTTATGGGTTTTGAGATGCTCCCTGAATCCAGCCAAGTAGTGTTAAGCCCCAGGCGAAATGGATTGCGCATTGCCTTAGCATGTGTTCATATCATTTACGTCAACAAAACAAACTCTTGCACATTCACAGGCATATGTTTTAATAGCTGACTGACCAATCAACTCTTTGGCCCAGCAAGATATTGCTGCCCGATTTCCGCAAGTTATCATTTGATGCTGAAACCTTAATAACTTGTGTTTCAAAACTAAATCATCTATATGTAAATAACAATTTGTGTTTTAAGAATAGAATCGGTGAAAGCACTTTCTAAATATATCGTTTGAAGATTTTAACTGACGTGCTTCCAATATTTTCTTTATAAAATCAGTTTGAAACCGTATGTGAACCTGCTAAGGGGTAATAATGGCAGACATCGCTGTGTCTTGGAAGTACGTCTTCATTAGACTATCTGTTGTCGTAATTCATTGGGCACATACATTAAGAAAATTATACAATTCGTAGAAAGCAAAGTATAACTATTATGTGATAAAAGATTTAGCCTGGAAATAAAAATTTGTTGGTCAGAAACGTATTGGACAATTCTGTGTTGTCGAATTGATAAGCACTTTAACTTAAGATCAAGATTGTTAGCTTACATCACACATTTTTATGCAAATACGAGAAAAAGTATCAAAGAAAAAAATATCCAACCAGTACACGACGTTATTACGCACTCGGAGACAAATATTAAAAGCATACATTTTCAATCCTATCTAGGGATTGTTGCAACGAATCTAGAAAGTGAGTGGTCATATTAAGAAAATCCCTGTTTCTAAAAATATATGCATCTACTTTTATAAACAGTAACAAAAATGACAGTCAAAAGATTCACATTTAATTTAGAATCAACTCCATCAAAATGCAGTTGTAAAGATGAGATTACTCATCAGTGACCACTGTTTTGAATGAATTAACACTATGATGTTGAAGACACATGTACATGTGCTCTCATGTGCGTGTTATAGCCTAATATAGGGGTTGTTTCAAACGAATTTTGTAATTTTTTCGACTGCCATTTTCTAGTGAAGTAACGAACAAAAAATTTAATTTGTTCTTTAAGTGGCAGTTGCTTAAGTATTTTTGCCTATTTGTAATTACAATACTGTAATCTATGTACTCCTGTCAGTTAAAATTAATTATAATGTGTTTCAGCCATGCTTTTTTGAAGTCATATGGCCAAAATACATTGCATATTTCTCTCCATCTAAACATACACACTTTTAAGTATGAATACACTATATATGAATATGATACATTCATACACTTACAAAATGTGTTTATAATATACATACAACATTGATAATTTTCTGCTTGAAGATAAAATATTGCTTAAAACTAATGTTAAATGCAAATATGCATAATGAGAAATACAGGACACAGACACAGTTCAAATAAGAGAACCATAGCACACACACACACACACACACACACATATATATATATATATATATATATATATATATATATATATATATATATATATATATATTGCATTTCTTGCATCACTGCCACTTCTCCCTGTTCTGCTCTGACTTTTCCCTATTTTGTCCAAAAGGAGAAGTCACTTCTCCCTAAAATTCAAGTCTAGCTTGACCCCTGCATATCATGATTTTTCCTAATTTTTTTTTTTTTAGTTTTGAGAAGAAAATGCTCCCAAAATCAAAATTATGATAAAACTAAGATCAGCTTTATGAATGCAAAATTAAGTTTCCTTCTGTGATTTTGCTACCAGTTTCTATTTACCATGTGTTATTATTGATTTTGCTGATCAGTTTCTGTTTACCATGTGTTATTATTGATGTTGCTCTGCCATGTATTGTTGGTATAGATCATATGTACAACAGTTTAACTGCTAATTTTTCTTATTTTGTTCAGATGAGAGTCAGTTCCGAAGCATTATTGTGTGGTTGGAGGACCAGAAGATTAGGCATTACAAGATTGAAGACCGAGCCACTCTCAGGAACATAAGCAGCCCAGACTGGGTCAAAGCCGTGCAAAGTGTAAGCAGCCCATACTGGGTCAAAGCCCTGCAAAGTGCAAAGATTTATCAATGTTGCTTGTACTTTTTGCATCATTGCATGATGTCCAGTATTTTTCCCAGATCAGTTGTCAGGGTAGGATGCTGGTTGCCTGTTAATGCATTTTAAGTGTGGTAAAGTCTCTTCTAAGGACAACCTTTTATGCACTCCACTGGTGCATTTAAGATAATATTTGTACTGCAATTGAAAAAGAAGGGTGGGTGGGTGGGTGGTATAAATGATGCCAACTTGATGCCCAAATTGTACATGTAACATTACTATTTGCAATATATTAAATATGGAGATCTAAGACAGGGAAGCCCCCTTTTCCCTGTGCCCTGACCAAATTTTACAGAAAGCATTCTGGCATGAGAGCCTTTCAAGTTTTTGCAGTAATGCAGATTTACCACCATTTAAGGTCACCATTACTGAAAATAGAAAACCTTTCAACATCTTCTTTTCAAAAACTGCTTAACAGAATTTGACCAAATTTGAGATTTAGCGACCTGGCATGAAGGCATTTAAAGTCGTTAAAAATGATGCTGATCCACCATCAAATATGGCCACCATTACTAAAAATAAAAAAAAACATTTAAAAAACAAAAAACAAAAAAACGTTGGACAGACTTTGGCCAAATTAGATAACATTCTGGCACAAATCCTGTTCATGTTTGTAAAAATGATGCAGATTTGCCATAAAATATAACCACCATTACTAAAAAATAAGAAAAACATTTACATGCCTTTTTCTCTAAAATATCCACACTGAATTTGAACACATTCGATAGAAAGCACTCTGGCATAAAGAGTTGTTAAGCTTTTACAAATGCTAATGTGCCATCAAATATTGTCATTGTTACTCACAATAGAATAACTTGTATATGATTTATTCTCCAAAACTGCTGGACCAACTTTGACAGAAAGCATTTGGGCATAAAGGGCTTTCACATTTGTACAAATGATGCCCATCCACCATCCAATATAGCCACTATTACTAAGAATAGAAAACCCTGTAAATGACTTCTTCTCAAAAACTGCTGGACAGTTTTAGGCCAATTTGACAAAGCATTCAGGCATGAAGGCCTTGTACATTTATACAAATGATGCTGACCTGCCATCAAATATGGCTAGCATTACCAAAAATTGAAAAACTTTTAAGCAACTGCTCACAGACTGCTGAACAGAATCTGACCAAATTTGACAAAGCATTCTGGCATGAAAACCTTCTTAACTTGTACAAATGATGATGAACCACTATCAAATATTGCTGACATTACTAAAAATAGACAAACCTTAAAACAGCTTCTCAAAAACTGCTGAACAGAATTTGACCAAAAGCTTTCCTGCAAGAAGACCTTGTTAGCTTTTACAAATGATGCCAATCTGCCATCAAATTTGGCCACATTACCAAAAGTAAAAACAAAATTTTGGAGGCCTTTCAGGTATGCACAACAAAATATAACAAATATCAAAAACCTTTATATGTCAGAAAGGAACATACTAAAACATTGCTTGACCAACTTCCCCAGTATTTGGCCTTGTGGTAGATGTCAGTCAGGTGGGTCATCTCAGGCCCACTTGGGTCTCTTGTTTAGGAAACCCATTCCCTTTTCTGACCAGTCCCTAGACATCATGTGTAGGGTCCTACTTGTTTTAGATCGCCTGGTTATAAGGCCAAGTGAACTTATGGTATGACCCTTATTCTGTCATGCATCATCTGTTCACAAATGCTATTTACAACTTCTCGAAAACCGCTTGGCAGAATTGACCAAATTCAAAGGAAAGCAAGGCATGAAGCTCTTTAAAATTTGTTCAAATGATGCCAATCCACCATCAAATATAGCTGCCATTAATAAAAATAGACAAACATTTGAATAACTTTCCAGAAACCCTCAACAGAATCGGACCAAATTTGACAGAAAGCATCCTAGTATAAAGGTTTTTCAGATTGGTTTAAGTGATGTCAAACCGCCATCAAATATGGCCATTATTCCTAAAAGTGGAAAAATCTTTAAATGACTTTTTCTCAAAAAATGCTCAACAGAATTTAACCAAATTTGATGGAAAGCATCCTAGTATAAAGGTTTTTCAGATTGGTTTAAGTGATGCCAAACCGCCATCAAATATGGCCACCGCTTGGCAGAATTGACCAAATTTGATGGAAAGCATCCTGGCATGATGCTGTTTCAAATTTATTAAAATTATGCCTATCTACCTTTAAATATGAGCACCATTACTAACATCAAAAAACATTTAAAGGACTTAGAAAAAATTGCGTAACAGAATTTAATCAAATTTGATAGCATCCTGCCAAGAAGGTCTTTCAGATTTGTTCAAATATGCAGATCCACTATCAAGTATGGCCACCATTACTGCATAGTTGGCTTTACATTTTTTTATATATGATGCTGATGTGCCATCAAATATGGCCACCATTTTTCTAAAAGTAGAAAAAAACTGTAACAGCTTCTTCTAAAACACTACATAATGCCAAGCAAAGATATATATATATATATATATATATATATATATATATATATATATATATATATATATATATATATATATATATATATATATATATATATATATATATATATATATATATATATATATATATACTTTACAATAATAATAATAGACATTTATTTGGACTCTCAGAAACAGTATTGACAGAAAATCATGGTGACAATTTCTTGGATAACAATGGCTATGACAAACCTTTTTGTAGGGATAGGAAAGCAGGGGGAGGTGGTCCCTTTGTGTATGATAAAACTGGTACTGTTGCTAAAAGATGTGAAGACCTTGAAACACATAAAATAGAATCTATTTGGCTACAGATTACTCCAGAAAAAGCTAAGCCCTACATAGTTGGTTTTGTGTACAGACCCCTGTCATCACATAGTGATTGGTGTGAATACTTTGAACTTAAAATAGATAAAGTTTCAAGTGAAGAAAATGAATTTTACATTCTATGTGATATAAACAGAGACCTTCTCAATAATCAGATAAAAATGAATTGGATGGATTTTATTGCTTCTTTAAGTATGGAGCAACTGGTAAATGAACCACTAGAGTAACATCTACCTCTAAAGCACTTGTAGACCATATTTATACCAATACAAAAGAAAATGTTCTGGAAGTAACAAATGACCACTTTGTAATTTTTCTACCATGTAAAGTCAAACAAATCGAAGAAAATTAATATCCATAAAATTCATTACTTATAGATCTTTTCAAAATTTTGATGCTGTTAAATTCTTGGAAGATCTGAAACAGATTCCATGGAATAGAGTCCAAATCTTTGAAGATATTGATGATGTTTTAGGTACTTGGATGGATCTTTTTATGGAAACAGTAAACAAACCTACCCCTTTAAAAACGCACAGGGTAAAGAAAGACCACCAGCCAGGTTGGATCTCCCCAGAAGTTTTAAATGCAATAAAGCAAAGAGACCATCTAAAATCTAGGGAATAAAGCTGAATATAAAATACGGAAGAATAAAGTTAATGATAAGTCAAACCTAAAGAGCACACTACAAAAAAGTGCTGCATGAAAATAGAAATAACCCAAAAGCTATATGGAGAGTTTTTACAGAGTTTGGTGCAGGGAAATGTAAGAGTAAAACTGAAATTGTATCCCTCAATTATGAGGGCATTTATACTGATAATCCAAGGGACATCTAAAATATTTTTATTTACTTTTTTGTTCAAATTGCTGAAAAACTTACAGAAACTTAAAATTTCCACTGATCATCTGGAACTCAAAAAGTTTTGTGCTAAAAAAACTCCCCAACAATATAAAGTTTGAAATGTCTAAAATGAGTCCTGAATTTTTGCTGAAATATATTTAAAAAAAGGATGATTGTAAAGCCACAGGACTTGATATGATTGGACCAAGGCTACTGAAGGCATCTGCACCTGCTATAGTAGAGAGTATAGCTTTTATTTGCAATCAAAGTATTAGGTCTAATAAATTCCACAGACATAGAAAACTGCCAAGATAACACCACTGCATAAAGCTGGAACAAAAAGATAGTGTAAATAACTATAGACCCATCTCTATCCTTCCTTGTCTTTCCAGATTACTAGAAAAACATATATATGATTCTTTTATCAACTATTTGAATACTTATAATCTATTCGTGATAATTAGTCTGGATTTTGACAGAATCACTCATGTAAAACTGCACTTATATATATGATTGATAAATGGCTGAAAGCATTAGATAAAGGAGAAATAGTTGGCACTATTATGGTTGATTTTCGTAAAGCTTTTGATCTTGTAGACCATGAAATTTGGCTTGAAAAACTGAAAATCTTTCAGTGTAATGAAAACTTCCTAAACTTGTTTACTTCTTACTTAACTGATAGAGTGCAAAAAGTATCTTTAAATGGTCATCTTTCTGAAAGTAAAAATATTAATTGTGGAGTACCACAGGGCTCTATCCTCGGACCTCTGTTATTCATTCTGTTTATTAACGACTTACTGCTTAAGATAGGAAATTCAATTTCTTCTACTGACCTTTATGCAGACGACACTACACTGTCTGAGTCAGGTAAAACCAAAACTACTTGAAAATAATTTACAAGATGCTTTTAACAGACTTGAAGTATGGTGCAAGGAAAACAGTATGATTATAAATACAGAAAAAAACAAAAGCCCTACTAGTTACAACAAAAAAACAAAACAAGCAAGGCTAAATAGCAACATTATTATGATCTCTCATGATAAATTTCTTGGTGTATTTGTAGATAACAATCTGACTTGGTCTGTTTGCATTAAACACGTTTCAGAAAGGTAAATTCGTATGTTTGGCTACTTAGGAAATTCAGAACATTCATTCCTTTTGAGTATAGGGTCATCTTTTATAAAAGTTATATTCAGCCATATGTGGACTATTGTAATGTAATTTGAGGTAACACCTCAAATTCAAACATAACAACACTTTTAAGACTCTAAAAGAGGGCATACCATTTAATTCTAGATCACTGTATAGAAAAAAGAGATGCTGATGGTACTCCAAATTTAAGGTCTGTTAGAGTATAAATTACATTATACCAAGGCCAAAGAAGGAATTGTTTAAAAAGATCTTTCAATATACTGGTTCACTGGTATGGAACAACATTCTCAGTGACATAAGGCAGGCTCTCAGCATTTCTTCTCATCATAATCAATGTCTCAAGTTAATAAAATCTTGAGACAATTTAACAGTTCTAGTAATAAAAATACCTTCTGTTTTTCTATGCTTATTCATCTTTTTCATACATGAATTTTTCAGTACAGTATACTTTATATATGTTTATGTGCTCACTGATGCTTGTGCATATGTTCTGAGCTAAAAACTTTGATTTTCAGAATAACTCAGTTGTCTAGTGTCAAGCCAAATTTATCACATTGTGCTGTATATACTGTATATATTGTACATAACAGAAGGCCTCAATGTAGATTAGTTCTGTAACTAATTGAGTCACCTTCTCTAAATAAAGTCATTATTATTATTATGTGGGTATGAAAGATGCAGGGGACAATGCTGGTTGTATAAATAACTTGTCCTTTTTATGCAAAGAAAGTGATCCTGTGTTAAATATATGTCTGGGAAAGAAGATAAATCAGACCAACGTTAATAGACAGTGTACCACCTATGTGCTCCAAGCTTTTCTTTCCCCTCCAGAGTTTCACTCCATGTTTGAATTGCATTTTCAGGCTGATTTATGTCAACTACCAGGTGAGTGATATCAGGCCCACTTGGGCCTCTTGTTGATATCACTTCACAGTTCTCATTACGTGAAAGCTGAAGTTGTAGATTCAATCATGTACATTGTTTTATTGTCTTCTTTTTAATCAGTCCAAAGACATGTGACTCATGTCTTTAATATCTAGAGGAAGACTAATTACATCAATCAGGAGGGGCCCCAGGTGGCCGAGTGGTCTAAGGCACTCGCTTTTACAGATCACTGACATCTCACCTCTGTCCACGTGGGTTCAAGTCTCAGGCTTCCCAGATATACAGGCCACCATGTATAGCCTGTTATGTGCTGAAAAATGGTGTTAAACCCACAAAACCACAAACCAATCAGAAAAGAATAATTTGTGCAGCAGATGTTGACCCAACTGTGACACTGCAAAGTAGTGTCTTAACTACTCCACATGGGTTTGCAGACAACAGCACATGGCAATGTGTTTTGATCAGACAAGTTTCAAAATACTGTGAATACATTTATTTTCGTTAGTATAAATTTTCGTGTTTTGCAAAAATTAAATTTTGATCAGTATTTAAATGTGTGGATTTTGTGAAAAGGTCCTATTGTTTCTACAGAAGGATAATAGCTCGAAGTGGCTTTAATGTTTGTAGCAACCACAGAATCCACAAAAATTGGTTTCAGCACTCAACAATTCCACTCTGTTGTTCATATTTAGAAGTGGTTGCTGAGGAAGGGCAAGTGGCATTTAAGCAGATTACATGTCATGTATAGTAAAGGTTGAGTAAAATTGAAGCTGGACAAGTTAAAGTTTCATGTCACTTGCCTTGCAGGACAAGTAGCCAACTGAAAATAGTGAATAGTGAATTCACAGCAGCTGAGAGACTAATAGCAATAACTGACTAATCCATTGGTTTTAAATCCATTGAGCTATTAATGCAATATGTCGGGATTTACTCAAAGAACCTTACACAAAATTTGGTAATAGAATGTTTCTTTACTTGCAAAAAACTGTTAGTACTAAGAGATATCCATGCATAGAACCGTCATATAAGATTGTAGAACCCAAACTAACAGAAAGAGAAACATAGTTAAATCCTCTAGTTTCTTAGAATATTTCATCATAAATTTACTATCCAACAGAGATCATTACTTTGTAATTGAGTTTATCTTCATTACCTAACTAATGGTAGAAAATTTGTGTGAAATGACCTTCATTAGAAGACTGACTTTCATTTTTTTACATGTGATGAAATGCAGATTTCAACAAAAATTGACTTAACACAAGGTTCTGTCCTTGTTTTCATGAATGTTTCTGATGGTGGTTAGTTTCATTTAAAAACTGTGTAATGTATACATCTACTTTATGAGAATCTAAATGAATGTAGAGGGAGCTAATTTAGGTTGTAATAAATGTGGTACAACTAGGCTGTAAACATGAGCTTTTTTAAAGAAAAGTTACTGCCATTATATCAGATACAACTATATATCTTTATTAATTCTAGAAAAATTAATTTGAGAAAATTTCTCAATGAGATTTATCAATATTTAACGCAGAAAACCATGTAAATTTGCTTCTATGAATTAAAAAGACATAGGGAAATGAGAATCTACAACTTGTAAGTGTCAAGGCTTAAAGCATGGAAATATCGTATCTTAGATCCAACTTAAACTGAATTCATACAATGTATGTACCATGCTAAATTAGGAAACTAACCAAAATAAAGGGAGTCTTTTTCTGTGGGTTAACGTGCTAATGTTGCCCTGTTAAAACAGTATCTTCATGTATGAAGTGCAGTTTTAATGCAACCCAGCCTTTTTAAAATCCTAGCTGGAATACTATAAAACATTTAGAATGGAATTATGTCTTTCTGAGGTCCTTGTATTTATAAAACATTATGCAGTAAAGGTTTTATTTTGCAACTCTTAAATATGTTTGAACATCAGCAGTTATATTTTTATGGTATTAATAGGTCTATTTAATTGTGCCTGACAGGATTTAGAGTGTAAAGTTTGTCTTCAGCAACTTATCGCATATTAGTCTATGTT
Source organism: Margaritifera margaritifera (assembly GCA_029931535.1). Classification (NCBI taxonomy): domain Eukaryota; kingdom Metazoa; phylum Mollusca; class Bivalvia; order Unionida; family Margaritiferidae; genus Margaritifera; species Margaritifera margaritifera. The sequence continues at coordinate 1,428,636 of JAQPZY010001606.1, forward strand.
CAGCAAATGTTTTACATAAATATTATTGTACCATAATTATCTTTGTGGCAGGTTTGTTGATTTACTTCTGCCAGACAGAACAAATGTTTAAAACATCAAACAAGTTAGGGGTGTTTGCAGCTGAAAGATGGACTTGTTCTTTCAGCTTTGGGATTATTTTCTAGCTCAAAATAACTTGCTAAGACAAACTGCAGACAAAAAGGTATATTTACCAAGATCACCATGATTTTTGGATTGGAGAGATTTCAGATCTTCAAAGCTTATGGCATGCTGTCTACTCCATGTTACTAAGAATAGTTTGTGTTTCTAATAATAAGGCACTATATTATCTCTTGTGACCTTTTAAGCTAGAAAAAAAGGAACATGATTATCCATATCTTGCAAGGTATGTTTATCCCTTTGATCCTGTTTAATGTGCATGAACCCTTCAAGCCATCTGTATTCTCAATACTTTCATTTTTTGCAATCTGCCCCAGCATTTTTGGAGATAAGTTCATATGTACATTTTTTAAATTATGACTTTAGTGGCAGGTTTTTATCTTTGCACACTTTTATTGTCCCAACCATGAATGGTGAGACATAGGTGTTGTTTTTCCAGTGGCAACAGTAGTGGCAATATCAACGTTAAGATTTTGATTTAAAGTTTCTTGAAAGACATACCTGTTTTAGATCAGTCGCTATATTAAATTGAAACTTTAAAATAATGCTGTGTTTACTTTATGTCTGAAGTTTTTATCCTAATATGCTGGATTTCCTGTCTTGTCTGCTACAGCAGCATCTGTGATGTCAACATCAAGATTCTGTGTTAAAGTTTTTGAAAGTCATACATCTACATTAGACTCTGTATTCAACTGAAACTTTGATTGTAATATTACTGTATATCAGAATGTTGTACCTGGATATTTCTTGTATTTCCTATGTCAGAATGTTGTATCTGTGTATTCTTGTATTTCCTATGTCAGAATGTTGTACCTGGGTATTCTTGTATTTCCTATGTCAGAATGTTGTACCTGGGTATTCTGTATTTCCTATGTCAGAATGTTGTATCTGTGTATTCTTGTATTTCCTATGTCAGAATGTTGTATCTGTGTATTCTTGTATTTCCAATGTTAGAATGTTGTACCTGGGTATTCTTGTATTTCCTATGTTAGAATGTTGTACCTGGCTATTCTTGTATTTCCTTTGTTAGAATGTTGTACCTGGGTATTGTATTCCTACATGTCCCCTGCTGCTGCATGAAGTTGAGTCTTCATAATTCTGTTTATAGGCAAGACACATCAATTCACAGAACCCTTGTTTTTGACTGTTAAGGATGATCAATTGTGAAATGTTGGAGTACACAACTTTTTGCAAAAATGGATACTTTTACATAGCTAAGGGTCCAAGCAATTCAAAATCAATAAAAAATGTATTGGTTGGTATGCATTTTTTGCACTACTTATAGTTTAATATCTGTCCCAAGTAAGGGTCTTTGCATAGATAAATTTGGGAAAAAGTAGTCTAATACTAATTGCCCATAAAATAATAGGTGAATGAGTATTTTACAATTTATCAAATTTGCACAGGTTGAAGATCATAGACTCCTCTTGTCAAATACATAAAGAAAAGTATGTTGGTGAGTGATTTTTTTTTCTGACACAATATTGAGATCACATAATTTTTCCACAACAGAAAGCCTGCACAGCTAATTTACAACAGGTCATAAATTGCAACAGATTTCCAACAGGTCATAAATTGCAACAGATTTCAAACAGGTCATAAATTGCAATAGATTTACAACAGGTCATAAATTGCAACAGATTTACAACAGGTCATAAATTGCAACAGATTTCCAACAGGTCATAAATTGCAACAGATTTACAACAGGTCATAAATTGCAACAGATTTACAACAGGTCATAAATTGCAACAGATTTACAAAGGTCTTGTATGCTTTTCATAAATTTTTTCATTTTCTTTTACAGGACTGTTGTTATATTTATAAAAATTGCATTAGAAGTTTTCTTTTTCATTATTTAATAAGAGTCAGAAGTCACAACTACATCATTTTAGTCCAGTCTTTTCCAGAGTTCATAGTGTTACGATTCACCTAGGTAAAAACTGACATCATAAAGCAGTGATCACATCATTTATAGTTTTGCAGTTAGTGTTGATTACCCTAAACTAATGTCCAAATAAAGCTGGTAGATACTGACAGTATACTGTAGAACGTAAAAACTCAAATTGCTATGGGCAAAAAAAATATTGTTTGAGTTTTGGTAACAGAAAGCTTAATGCAAGGACAGAGCAAGGACAGTAAATTACAAGATTTAAATTGGTGTCAAATTTTAGAAAATTTAGTGATCAAGCTAATGTTCCTAAATTTGTATGCTTGCAAAAAGTTTCTGGTGAAAAGATTTGTACAATTTAAATGCCGATGACTACAAGGATTAATAATTCTGGGAACTTGTAACCAGGGTTAGATATTATAAGTGACTGTTTCATGTTATACTATGGATATAAAATACCAGATGTCTCTGCCTTGCATAGCAGTACACACCAATTTTGTTTATGTAATGTAAAACCTCCAAAAAGTTATATTTTGGCAAATTGGTGTTGCTAATGTGCTTAAATTACAGAATGGCTAACTTTCAGTGACACTAAAATCTTGTGATTGACAGTAATTTCTTTGTGATGCCAAATACTTGAATGATTGATGCTTTACTGTACTTCTTATCATTCAATAGCCACTAAAAACAATCTGTTTTGTTCTATCGCAACTGCTTGAACATCTGTAAAGAATGCTTTCTTCTCTTCAATCATCTTTAATTCTTACCACAGTTGTAAAATGGGGGGTAGTGGGTGATATTAAAAATTAATACAAATCAGTTTAAGGTAGATTATGATTTTATTTCAATAAATATCACATTGAACTTGATCAGTGACACCCCTGTCTTGCTGAAATAAAAGTGTAAGAACAAGAATTTGATTGGGTGCTTTGTCTGGCCTGCTCATCTAATGCAAAAACAAGGCTTTATCTGGCCTGTTCATTTAATGCATAAACCAGGCTTTGTGTAGCCTGCTTATCAAATGCATCAACCAGGCTTTGTCTGGATTGCTCACCTATTGCATCAACCAGGCTTTTGTCTGGCCTGCTCACCAAATGCATAAACCAGGCTTTGTCTGGCCTGCTTATCCAATGCATAAACCAGGCTTTGTCTGGCCTGCTTATCCAATGCATAAACCAGGCTTTGTGTAGCCTGCTTATCCAATGCATAAACCAGGCTTTGTGTAGCCTGCTTATCAAATGCATCAACCAGGCTTTGTCTGGCCTGCTTATCCAATGCATAAACCAGGCTTTGTCTGGCCTGCTTATCCAATGCATAAACCAGGCTTTGTCTGGATTGCTCACCTATTACATAAACCAGGCTTTGTCTGACCAGTTCATGTAATGCATAAACCAGGCTTTGTCTGGCCAGTTCATTTAAGGCATAAACCAGGCTTTGTCTGGCCTGCTCATCTATTGTATAAACCAGGCTTTGTCTGGCCTGCTCATCTAATGCATAAACCAGGCACTTAGAATGATTTTTATAAAGCTAGAGAAAAAGATCTAAATAAAAAAACTTAATATAATTACTTGGTAATAAACTGATAGACACTGTGACAGATTTCTGGTGGAAGTAAGTTTAAATGCTAAATATCCATGTGAGGTTTGGAGTTTTTTTGACCTAATGAAACAAACTTGATGATGTATTGTAACAAAAAAGTACATGCAAGGCTGACTAAATCTCATCACCTGACATCTGGGATAAGTGAAATTTTTGGTCAAGTAAGTGAACATTTCTTGGGCTTGTCCACGACAAATCAGTTTTTGTCAATGTGGATAAGTCCAACAGCTGCAGATTTCTGACTGATCCACAGCTAGCATGTCAGGTAATCTCTTAGATACATGTAAATCAGTTTCTTTCACAACCAACAGCATTAATAAATTTTAGTAATTTCAATCGAGGTTACCAGCAGGTCTGTGTACTGCCACCATCACTCAAAAGAACATCTGCCAACATGTGTACCTTAGAGGGTAGAGGTGTAACAATTCATTGATACATATTAACTTCACAATATTTTATGCAGCAATATACTGTATCAATATCCATTCTACTGCCGAAATATCCCAATGCATATTGCATCTCGTGTGATAAAACATAATGTCGATGTAGTAGCTGTTGAAGGTGATCTGTCATGATATACATGATTTAAAATTGAGAAAAAAAAAGAAATTAAGAGCTGTATGTCTTTTCAATAAAAGTATTAAAGATTCATTTGTGTATTATTATCTATTTGCTAGACATAAGTTATCAGACTGGTATGTCTACCCAGCAAAAGAAAACACTGGTTTCGTGATGAAACATCTGAATTATTTTTTAGTCGGATATATTCATTGAAAATGATAAATGAACATATGTTGAACGTTTTTTTTTTATTATTGGAAATTCAGGTATGAAAGATAATTTGAATATAGTTCAACATGAAAAAAAATTGCTCTGTTCCGACCATAATGGTATTAGAAATCTTAAATGAAAACTCTTCATCTGTATTAAGGCAACAGTCATGATATAATTTTGGGTGGGGTTTCAGAGGTCAGATAATTGTAAAGGCATGGTACAGTTAGTAACAAAACCCTATACAGAATTGGCAAAATAGTCATGATATATTCAGGTAATGCTAGTAATTTTGCCACATGCTTACAGTGCGAACACAGCGACATGGACATTACATGCAAAGATAACTAGACAAGATAGGAGTATGTGTTTTGATACATATTGTATCATCACTCCTGGATCGCAATATGTATTGTATCACCTGCAAACTGTATGATACAATACCATGGAATGGTATTGCCACCCAAATATTCTGATCTGTATTTTATCACAACCAAGCAGACAGTGCACAGCACTAGCGTACAGGGCAGTCAAAACTCCATGCTATAATGTCACACTTGATACCAATACTTTGTTGTGTTCATTTCAGCCTCACTTGGCAGTAAAGATAACACAGGTCATTTTGTTTTACACATTTCAGCCTCATTTGGCAATAAAGATAACATAGGTCACTTTGTTTTACACATTTCAGCCTCATTTGGCAGTAAAGATAACACATGTCACTTTGTTTTATACATTTCAGCCTCATTTGGCAGTAGAGATAACAGAGGTCACTTTGTTTTATACATTTCAGCTTCCCTTGGCAGTAAAGATAAAAGAGGTCATTTTGCTCTGCATAGAGCTAGCAACCCACAGCTGATGGTTTTGTAGCTTATATAACCAAGTAAAAGTACAGCACTAATTCTGACTAGAAGTATAACCCCAACTCATGGCTGTGATAGTACTGCTTTAACATGAAAATTTAAAAGCTGTTGAGACTGATTAAAATAGTACATGTGTAGATTAAAAAAGACCTATCGGCTAAAACACGGTATTGGTGCTGAGAGTAGTCTCACTCACTTAAAAAATTGAAATGTTTGATAGAACATTTCAATGAAGCTCATTATATACCCTAGGGTGTCCCCTAGTCAGATCAAGTTAGATTTAGCTTGAACATGCATGCGATTTTGTTTAACCATTATTTCAATTCATTGGTATAACAACAGTTACAGACACTACACTTGGTGTATAACATGCAAGAAAAACAGCATGAAAACTTTAAAACTTTATTTTTTTTCACAGTAACATCAGTAACAGGATATCAACATTTAAAGTAAACAACATAACTGGAAGTGGTAAACAACTTAATAACAAAATCAAAACATCTATGACAAAGGTATCACTAAGAAAAAAAACCTAACCATGAAACTTTTGCATAACAAACATAAAAGACATAGAATAATCTTATTTAGGCATTTATCTAACACCAAGAAGAATATTTAAACAAACAAAATCATTAATACTGGCCAAAAGTATTGCAAACTTCCATAAGAGTCAGAAGTACATTGTCCATAAAATTGGTTACAGACACTACAAAACTATAGCATTCAATACAGCTGCAGAACCATACATATCTCCATAAAATTCACTTCAAAAATAATTCAAAATGAACACATTGACTAGAATTATTCATTAAATGAATGTTGATTAGTTAATAAAATGATAAAACCACATTGTAACAGGTATATGTCCAATACTTGTGTTAAAATTATGAACTGGTAAATAGCACTTGAAAGTTTAATACTAAATAGTGTTTGTAAGAGTAAAATATTGAAATATAATGAATGTTCAATAAATCATAGTCACTAAAGTATTGTTCAATACAAACTTACCATTCAATACAAACTTACCAGAGTTGTTCCCAGAGGTTTGCTTTTGTCGTCTTCCCATGTCTTAGGGATGTACCATGGTAAAGAACAGAAAAAGTAATTAGGCAGCTTCTTCTAGGATAAGAAATTCAGGTTACATTGTCTTGTAGTAAATTACTCAAACAGACAGTGCTGCAAGAATGATGCAATATTCAATCAAGAGAGTTATTGCATCACTTTTTTGCTCTTGGCTGCAGAGGTAAATAGATGATGCAACATTACATCACATAGGATGGAACTTTCTATTGAGAAAAACAATGTTTTAATGACAAGTAGAACAATACTTTTATCTTTCATTTTTATACCTGTTTGTGTAGTGTCTGTAACTTTTTTTATTGAGTTGCTGTTTTTTAATGGTACAATACAGCACCACCAATTTTGGCCAACGTGGACATCACATGGATACACATGAGCCTTTGTAGGATTTATACTTTTCCATAATGAAACAACAAACAACAAAATTATTGCCATATAAACTTGTAAAGGTTACAGACACTACAAAATTTAGAACTGGAAAGTTTGACAAAGAACAAGCTCTCAATCGAATATCTTGGCTAGCCATGTGATTTAAATGGTTTTACTACTTATTATAATATAAAGTCGAGTTCTAGATGTCAATAAAAGTTATAATGAATGTTATTTTGTACAAAATGTTGGCATATAACAACAGATTAGTGTTTGAATTTCAGTGTTGAAACAAAACTTCTACTGACGGTATTTTGCTTATAAAATCCATAATATTTTACCGATTTCTTTAATTCAAGAAGCAATATTTGCAGGATAGAATTCCGCATAAAACCAGACCAATAAATGCATAATTTCAGTATGATATTTAGAGAATTCTCTATTTTATATTCAAGCTTTTTTCGAGTGAGACTACATAACGCTCAAAAATGGCCAGTTTTAGAGCTTGTTTCCATGCATATCTCAACAATGGGTTACACTAACCTCTTGAAATTTTCAGGAAAGTAAGAGAGGTATATGCCAGGCTTACCAATCTTTAAAATTGGTTCATATCTTGTTTAATTTTTCTATTTCATGCATATAACATGAAAATTCCTTTATCAGCACCAATACCGTGTTTTAGCCGTATGTTGGTTGTGTTGAAATTAGCATAACATCAACAGATATATTCAGTAGTATCTTTGAAGGTATACCGTATATACTTGCTTATAAGTCAGGTCCAACTGCAAACAACATAGATCCTGATCTGCCATCGTACAATCTGATGTGTCTTGTCAGGAAGCTTACCACTTTACGGGAGCAATCTTCAGCTGTAGAGTTGCTTTTGTATGGTTTGGTGATGTGGAGTCGCAGAACTCTATGGAATGTCTTGTGACGTGTACACTGCTGTCTCGTGACATTGGCGTGGAAGAGAGTACTGGTGTTCTCATGTGAGGGACCTAGGCTTCGCAACCAGCAGGTATGTGTTGGATGAGAAGGATCTTGAGGGACCCTTTCAACAGACTGGGAGGTGCACGCTATGCGTGGTGGCTCCTTGACCATTGACTAGAGCTGTTGGAACCGGAAATACATCTTGGTCGTCAACTGGATGCCACGATATATGCATTTATATATGTGTTCCATGTTTTAATTGTTATTTCACTATTGCTATCTGAGCAAAATTTCATGCATTCACATTTCAGTATCGCTATATGAGTGATAGATTCATAAATTCATGCATACATATTTCAATATCGCTAAACAAGTGGTAAATTGATGAATTGATAGATTGATAAATTCATAAATTTGTGCATCCATATTTCAAATATCGCTAAATGAGTGATATATTGATAAGTGCATAATACATGCATCCTTCTTGTGGATAAATGGTTAAGAATGCATTATTTGTAGTTGTATATAAATCACATGCTTTGGTCACCCTTGGTGCTGATTAAGACCTTGTTTGTACTAGTGTGTAAATCATATACTTCTATTCGTTGATTGGTGATAGAATGTTATTCACGTTTGTTTAAGTTCCATTCGTTAATTCATCTTTGATTTTTCTCATTGAGTTACTTGTTGTTGATAGTTCCATGTTAGGGACTATATCATTTTCCTTATCTTTTTGTTACAATGGTGTCAGATTCATTCATCTTTAAATTACATTTATAAATAAACATCTCATTAACGCAAGTGCTTTCGGTGTCTTCACTAATCCAACCACAACCCGGCTTCTACTGATTACTCCTAACAAACTGCATAGACTCTATCTGCCAGTGCATTATATGATGACAGATCTGGGTCTATGCAGTTTGCAGTTGGACTTGACTTACAAGTGAGTATAGATGGTATGTTAGTTTATTGGAGAACACTTTTTGGATCATTCTTCAACAAATGCATTGATTGCACGACTTTTTAAAATTTACAGCTCCCACAAACACAGTGTCGCCATTACTAGTGAACTTATTCAGTTCATATTTTGCTAGAAAAAAAAATAAGTTTTATACATGCTTTACAGTCATAATATTTTGGTGAGATATTAATAAAAGGGATATAAATGTAATTACTAGATGTAGAAAAAGGGTTTTGAATATTCCCATAAATTCATAAAGCTTGTTCCACAAAATTAAAGCATTTGAATATTAAATCCAAACAATGTAACTATCACTAGCAACTTTGCGTACTTTCTGTGTTATTTAAATCCAGAGACAAGTGATACATTTTGCAGGACAAGTGGTTTATCAAAAGTCACTTGTCTGACAACAAGTGGATTCAAAAAGGTCTGACTTATACCCATGCATTTTACTTACTTATATTTTTTGTGAAAAATATTAAAAATTCTAATAAATATATGTAATGAATATATATTTCATTGAACATAAACTAAATGCTGTTTTCAACATCATTTATTTTGCATCGTAACAGATGAAAAAGGTCCCAATATTGAGTAGTTTTCACTGCCAAGATTGAACCTAATGCAGATAACATACGTGTGAGGACGTGATATTTTGTGAAAATGTGGAGTGTAACCTAAGACAATTAATTCTGCAACATGCTTGCTTGCTCCTTCGACCATGGGATCATGGTCATAGTCGAAGAAAGTTTGTGTTATGGTTTAGGTTCAGCTTTTTTTATTTTAGCTCTACTGGTCATAGACCAGAAGAGCTTATGGGATGGTCTGTTGTCCATTGTCCATCATCCGTCCATCTGTTAGCACAAGTTTGTTATCGCTACTCCTTCTAAACTACCTGGAGGATTGCCATGAAACTTTACGTACACATTCATGCCATGGTCTAGTTGGTTCTAAATGAAAATGGTGCCGCTCTGATATCAAATATGACCACCACAGTGGCCATCTTGAAAATCTTGTTAATGCTACTTCTCCTGAATGGATGGTCATATCACCATGGTGTTTTCACTAAAAGACTTCTTATGATTTCTAGTTGGTCCTAGATGAAAATGGGGCCTATCTATATTCAGTATGGCCACCACAGCAGTCATCTTAAATATCTTGTTAGCACTACTCCTCCTGAACAGAAAGTCATATTAACATGGGTTTTTCACCAGAAGACTTCTTATGATGTCTAGTTGGTCCTAAATTAAAATACGTTCGATCTGATGTCCACCACAGTTGCCATCTTGAAAATATTATCACTACTCCTCGTAAATGGATGGTTGTATCAACGTGGGGTTTTTACTAAACAGCTTCTTTTATGATGTCTGGTTGGCCCTAATGGTGCCATTCAGACATTCAATGTGCCTGCCACAGAGGCCATTTTGAAAATCTTGTTATCAGTATTACTTCTGAATGAATGGTCATACCAGCATGGGGTTTTCACTGAAAGACTTATGATGTCTAGTTGGTTATAAATGAAAATCTTGTTATCACTAATTCTTCTTGATTACTGGTCATATCAACATTGTGCTTTCACCAAAAGACTTCGTATGATGTCTGGTTGGTACTAAATATAAATGGTGCCAATCTGGTATCAAATATGGCCACCATGGCATCCATCTTGAAAATCTTGTTGTCGTTGCTCCTTCAAAATGGAAAGTCATATCAACATGGGGTTTCCACCAGAAGACTTCTTATGATGCCTTGTTGGTCCTAAATGAAAATGGTGCCAATTTGAGATCCAATATGTCCACCACAGAAGCTAATTTGAAAATCTTGTTATTGCTGAAGAATATCAAAGATGGTTTCAACACTCAGCAGTTAAAAGGAAGAAATGGTCTTATATTGAATTCCTGGAAATTCTTTTCAGCCAGTAGAGCGTCAGTCCCTTTGAGGGACTCTTGTTTGCGTATATTTTCTAAACCCCTTGATGGATTTTATTCATACTTGAGATGAATCATTATGAAGCTAAGACAATTCATTCTGTTATACACTCACTTGCCCCCTTGAACTTGGAGTCAAGGTCACAGTTATAGATAATATATGTTATGGTTTTGGTTAAGGTTTTTTTAAAATATTTGTTCATGTTTCCTAAAGCTCTAGTCTGGCCATGCCATCCACCCCCTCCCTATATGAGTTCAAATAACTTACGTCAAAACAGAGTTGGATCTCATTTTCTGGAAAGTGCTTATAACAAGGGAGACAACCAATATGGAAATAAATACACAATTCTCACTGTTTGCCAATGAAGGACTATATTATGAATTTATCACTCAGTTTCATGATTGCACATGCAGCAGAACAATGAAATTTATGTAAATGTAAAAATGTGACATAACCATATAAATGCAAAGAGTAGGCCACCAACAGAATTTAATTCAATACCAGGTCTTTTTTTATAGAATTGAATAGCGTCTAATGCAAGAAGTGTCAACAAATATTTTTATTTCACACTATAACTTTTTTTTTCAGTATCTGAAAGATCTTGACTGCCCATATCAACCGAGTGAGAAAAATTGTGTGATAGAATGGTTGCTGGCATATGCTGTCCGGCTGGAATATGGAGATAATGGTAAAATATTTGGTGTGTTACCAATTTTGTTTCTGAACAATAACTCAAGTTGTCCACCATCTACAGTTATCAAACATTGTGGATGGCTTGCACTTGAAGTTTGGAAGAACCCTTTCAGTTTCGAGATCAAAAGCTCAAATGTAGCTCAAAGTACAAGGTCACCATGACTGAAAGAAGAAAAATGGTTTCTGAACAATATCTTAAGTTCTCTACCATTTACAGTTACCAGACTTTGTGGATGGCTTGTTCTTGGGGTAAGAAACAACTCTATCGATTTTGGGATCAAAAGGTCAAAATCACTGACTGAAAGAAGAAAAATGGTTTGTGCTCAACAAAATTAGTTACAGTACACGCATCATGTTTTTATGATTCACCATGCAAATTGAGTCGGCGTGGAGAAAGGGCAGGGGATTAAGTGCTCACTATGAGTAGTTTAAGTCCACTCAGTCTGGTGGATTTTCACACTAATTTAGTGAAAATCCACTCAGTCTAGTGGAAGTGCGTGACAGATTTTATTGCAGTCGTCGTAAGTCGTAGTGGGTTTTATGGCACCCCTCGCTGATTTTATTGTATTCGCTCCGCGAGTCAACACACTAAACAAACAGATGGGAGAAACTCCAACACCGTAAACCCAAACATGGCAGGTATCAATTTCATACCTTTACCTGTACAGTGGTAACATTTCCAGTGTATTTATCAGTAGCCTGGCTGAGGATACATACAGATGAACGTGTGTAACGCAGAAAAAATGAGGTTTTATATTTCTTGGATATCTTTCCACCCCTGTCCATGACAAAACGTACATCAGAAATAATTGCTTAGCTACAACGTACATCCCTGCTGATTTAATACATGTATATGTACCTGTGAGCATATACAGATGCGGAAATTGACATTGTTCTGCATCAAGCGGTAACTTCGAGGTTCTTTCTCAATAAATGATATTTCATAAAAGTGTGTTGTGTACTGGTTATTAATTTGTCAGTTTCCCTTTAATTTCCATATCATTCCAAGACCCACCTTGAAGAAATCATTGAAAGCATTAATACATATAGAACTCGAAAAGATATTACAAACAAACGCCGTAATATTTATATCGAACATGTACGATCATGAACACTGGCGCATTATGACATGTATGTCATCATTCTTGCCAAAGTATTTTAAAATAAAAAGATACACGAGCTATACCACGGAAAGGTTCTTCTGTACTATTACCCTTAAACTTTTATAATAACATTGTTTATGAGACAGTACGGCAATTTTTAAATGCACGGAATTGTGTACACTGTATTGACTGTTGCGCTCTACCAGTGGCCATTCATGTCATAAACAAGTGAGTTCAATGAGAAAAAAAGTTATTTCCTGTCCACACTTTTTTCACAAATCTACATTGCATCACCAGGAACTGGCTGAGGAGTATCATTCTTACTTTGAAGCCAGCTGCTATGCCTGTTGCTGTAGCTTCCTTCCTCGAGTCAACAACAGTCCGTCATGACAGTTTCTACATGTCATCAGCTAATGTTCAATGCCGCGCTTTGATGTTTCAAAATGTACAGTACAATAACTGTTGAATGAAAATATCACAAAACCACACACGTTAAAACTAAAATGTTAGTTTGTGAAAAACAAATTTGGACTGAGAAACGCATTTGATGTTAAGTTCTCATATTATCATGTAAAACTGGTCTCTAGCGTTATATGAAAAACTAAATATAATTATTTTTATATTCCCATTTAGAGACCTACCATATAACTTAAATTTGGGGGGGGGAGTGTACTGGCCTTGATGCACGTCTAAACTATCTAAAAATCAGAACAAATGTAGTTGTTTCAAGCTATATCCCATCCCATCCGTCTCTCTTTCTCTCCCAGCCTACACCCCCCCTCCCCACTCCGTTGCATAATAAGCAAATAGAGTTGAAATCTTAAATGACTTCAATTAGGACAGTTCCTAGCAGCTACTGGTCAGTGTCGCGCTTCTATGTTTAAAAAAAACACTGTTGAATAAAAATGTTTCTTGTTATCGCAAAACCAAACGCTTTAAAACTAAGAAGATGTTGGTTTGTGAAGAGCGAATTTAGATAGAGAAAGTCTCAGAAACACATAGCCGTTAAGTGTTGATATTATCGCGTAAAACTGGTTTCTAGCGGTATATAAAGCAAACTATATATAATGTTATTTTCCCGATAAGGAAATAAGCATTTAAATGTAACAAGCTTCAATGGTCCTGAGTCGCATAAAATTATTAATATTCTATTTTCTAAAAATCACAACAAGTGTAATTTTGTTAAAGCTAAATCCTGTCACACCCGCACCCCCAGTAGCACATAGAGTAGAAGTTAAATTACTTAAATCAGAATGCAAGTATGTCATGGGAATATTGTTTTGAAAATACCAAGGGTTGCTGTTTAATGAAGCCAATTCAGCTGGCACAACATCCTGTAATGCAAGCGCTAGAAAGATGTGAATGAAACAGCGTTAGATAAACAAGTAGCGCGTCAACCCTGCCCCTGGGCTTAAGCGGCAACTTCAGTGTGTTTTCTCAATAAATGATATTTCATAGCAGAACTTCTTGTACTAGTTATTAATTTGTCATGGTTTTCCTTTAATGTCTGCACAGTTTCCAAAACCTTCTTTAAAGAAATTATTGAAAGCAGGATACAAATACCTTTATCTGTAGACTTAGAAAAATGACTGATTATTTCAGAGTATGATAATTTTTAAATGAGCCGAATTCGTCTACACGGTATTGAAGGTTGCTCTCTTTCAGTGGCTGTTCATGCCATAAACAAAGTGATTTTTATGAAAAAGGTTACTTTCTTCGTGAATCTATCATCAAGCACCAGCCGAGGAGTGACATTTTTACTTTGACGTTAGCCGCTACGCTTGTTAACCATGGCCATTCATGAAGGTGTTGAGCTTCTATCTTTTTTTTTTAGAGCCGATGTTTCAAAAGAAGCATTAACTTTTGAATGAAAATATTTTTGTTGAGTGTGGATTAATCTTGCTAAGCAGCGCATATAATACAAGTCTATCGCAGCAACACAAAGCTATTACATGTTTAAGAAAGCTGTATTACACTACAAGCTTTGTTTTTATTTTTTAAAATGCATCTTTTTCGTAATAAAATGTATTTATTACATGCAAACATGAGAGAGAGAGAGATTATGCACCATAACTTTCGATCGATGTTAGCCTTAGCTTTTATCGCAAACTTGGAAACAGGCATTGATAATTAGAGAGTATGCATTTTAGAAATGTGCCTCATTCATCTTCATTTTGGAATTCGTATACTGACAAAATTTAGAAATACAATTTTGATTCCACTCTTTATATAAATAAAATAATTTGTAAATCGCTGCTTGGCAATTCATTTTGTATTTAACAAGAATTTATATAATTCATTGGGTTATTCACCTGCTATTAGTGTCCTTTGTCTTTTTTTCTTATTATCTATTGTCGAATCTGGTCATAATTAATCATGTACGAACTTAATGCTTCAGAAATTTAATAGACTGAAAGTCCAATGAGAGAGCATTACTGCAATAATCAAGGTGGACCTGACAATATTTGCGACCACCTTAGAATTAATATGAACGGTTCAAAATGAACAGGAAATAATTGGGATTTACAACCTCTGAAGCCAAAACTTTTCCACCTCCAGGTCAGAGTAGTTAACGAAAAATAAGAAACCACGTGTTTACAGCAATCAGTGCAATAATAGAGATAGATTTTATAGTATTGGCAAACACGTGGCGTAACAATATCGGGTGATGTACAAGGCATTATTGATAGATATGATGTGTTCAGGTTGCGTGTAATACAGTACAAGTTAAACAAGGGGAGAAAGTAGTAATTCCAAAGCACAGAATAAATCTTACTGAATGATACATTAATTCAAACACCAGAAATTTTACAAGTTTCGCCAACTGAAGCAAAGGAATTGTGATTACACACTTGTTATCGCTTTCACCTGTCCATTTGGTAATATTAAACTCGTCAGATGACCAAACCAGCAATCTTAAGTATATTTTTTAAAGCTGTTGGTCATAGAATGCAGCATCACCTGCTTCATAGATTTGGAGTAAAATCAGTAGGTCTATGGTAAAAGTAAACACGTGTCTAGTTCCTGAGAAAATCTGTCGCATGGACATGTATATTTGAGTCGCAAGTACTAAACAGACTGGAATAGTAGAGGTTGTATATTGGATAGCGCCGTGTCTATTTCATTGTTGGGGAACATTTTAAGCAGACCATTTAAAAGTGACTGGGGTAATCAAAAACAAAATCACAACATTTCTCGCATTCTTTTATTTTAATAATGGAATGAAACCCGCTAATTCATGTATTTACGTGTGATTTCTTTTACCCTTTGTTTGTTTAAAACAGAATCTCCCCCCCCCCCTCATTAAAATTAAGATAATTAAACTTTGTATAATTTGTGAAGCATCATTCGTGACTCTTTTCTCGGCAATTTATCTTTCATCTCTTTCAATACACATATGTTAATGCGTTTTAGTGAGCGAGTCTTTGAATATTAAATGGCATTGCGTACAAATTAAAAAGAGCATTCTGCACTGTCTGCTGTAGCTGAGCCGATAGGTAAGTTCCACACGTGGTGGTGGGCGTCCACTATTACATAATTATATTGCTGCGACTTTCAAATGGGCAATAAAACTTAATCCGTCCGCTACGAGCCATGACATGGACAATCCACGACGACCACGATATCCTGTCCACGACGACACAGCATGAAAAGGATTAAGCTCCACGGTCACAACGTGTTTTTTCATAAAAACACGATGCGTGTACTGTAAGCATCACAGACCTGGACCAAACTTTGTGAATGGCTTGCACTTGCAGTAAGGAAGAAGCCTATCAATTTTGGGTCACAAGGTCCAAGGTCAGGGTCAATGTGAGTTAAAGAAAAAATTGGTTTATCCACACAAATTTCAGTTATCTACATAGAGAACTGTTAAACTGAGGGCAGGCATATAATGTGCCATTCATGGTACTCTTTGTTATAGCACTAAAATGATATTTATAAGACATATCTTAAATGTTGTACATTTCAGTTGACAAGTATAAGGGTGTGACTGCAGAGACCTTGAAACAGGCAACAACCAAACCCCCACCAGGGGCTTCATCCAATCCTCTCGATAACCTGAATTGTAAGTGAACCTTTAAATGTCTCTCTAATTATATTAAGAATGTGTGCTTCTGACAAATTCCTGTTAGCCATGCAAGTCAAGGGAATGTAGTCAATCCTTTGTTATATGTCTGTGTTATGTTGTCATTCATTTGAGCTTCGAAGCATAATGCTAGGAACTAAGGGAGATATCAAACATCATTATGTTGTAATAATGACATCATTCTGCTATTTTATAATGAAAGAGATAGACATAAATACCAATATCAGAAAGGAATAACATTATTGTAAATTAAAACAAATAAGAGAACTTTATATATACAGAAAATTTTATTAGATGATCATACATTTATGACCTGCCATAAATTGACTACACTGTCTTCACATTACAAATATGATCATAATAAAAAGTAATATAATAGCGGAAAAGTAAGCAGCCTGTACCTTTCTTGATGTTTAAGAGGAGAGTATATGATCTTAAACCATATTTAACATTTTGAAGATTTCTAAATACTCCTAATACAATTATTTTAGGTTATGTGATAACAGGGTATCTTTTCCTATACTTTTCTATGTAATTATTTTTCTATACTTTTCTGTGTAATTATTCGTATCTAATCGGGGTATCTTTTCCTATACTTTTCTATGTAATTATTTTTCTATACTTTTCTGTGTAATTATTCTTATCTTATCAGGGCATCTTTTCCTATACTTTTCTATGTAATTATTTTTCTATACTTTTCTGTGTAATTATTCTTATCTTATTGGAGTATCTATTCCTATAGTTTTCTATGTAATTATTCTTATTGGGGTATCTTTTCCTATAGTTTTCTATGTAATTATTCTTATCTTATAGGGGTATCTTTTCCTATACTTTTCTATGTAATTATTTTTCTATACTTTTCTGTGTAATTATTCTTATCTTATTGGGGTATCTTTTCCTATACTTTTCTGTGTAAATATTCTTATCTTATCGGGGTATATTTTCCTATACTTTTGGGTGTAATTATTCTTATCTTATTGGGGTATCTTTTCAGATACCTTTCTGTGTAATTCTTATTTTATAGGGGTATATTTTCCTGTACTTTTCTGTGTAATTATTCTTATCTTATTGGCGTATATTTTCCTATACTTTTGGGTGTAATTATTTCTTATCTTATTGGGGTATCTTTTCTGATAACCTTTCTATATAATTCTTCCTAGTTATTCATACCTGTGACAGAACCAGGATTTCAAACCAGTAGATTTGCAAATTTTGATCAGTAGATTGGCTTCTAAAAAGGTAGATTTTTTATCGGCATAAATTTTACGTGTTTTAAGGGGATTGAAAACAAAACAAGTTCATTTTGTCACATAATATGTATTCTCTTCATATTATAATAAAACACAAATTTTGAACATGATTCAGATTCAGAATCTGATGGAAAATGTTACAATAATAGTTAGTTAATATGAGCCAATATATTGTTAATTAAATGAAAAAGGAAGAGTTGTACATCTCACAGTTCACTGCAAAGATTTTTTATAAAATCCACAGGCATTTTTAGTTTCCTTCACAAGATCACTGTCACTAGTTTTCTGGTCCAGACTTCCCTTTGAATCACTCTGGATTTTCCGAAGAATGGAGAATGTCCTCTCTGTGTCAGCATTGGAATGTGGCAATGATAGGACAACTACACTCAGTCCAAAAATCTGTTAGCAAGTTTCACCACTGTAATTAATTTTAAACAAATTAGATTTAAACTTGAAATAAACAGTTAAAAAACACATGATTTTAATAATTTATCCCAACTCGCGGATATATTTTATCTAGAACTTGAACATAATTGTTGTGCTTTTATGCTGATTTTCTCGAAGTCTGAACTTCACATTAGTAATATCTGGTTCACTGGTGATAACCTTGGTTGAAACAAACTTTCCCAGAACCTTTCTTAGCAGCCTGGTCATCTCTACATGTAGATGTCCAATCACTGATTCACCAGCCTAAAAAGACACAATGCAAAGTCAGGACCTTTGCTACTCGCCTGCACACACTTAAATTCTGGTATCCAAGCATTGTTAAGCTTGTTGTAGTTTTTCTTAGCTGGTGGCTTCTTAGCATTGGGAGAAAATGGACGTTTCGGCATTTTGACATGAATTGAAAAAAAAATATACAAGCTGCACTTAAATATTCATCTTAAACCATCGTGAACAATACAAGAACAATTAAAAGACGTCAAATCAAAATACTTACTCAAGTGTTTCTGCCAAGATCATTTTTGGTCGGTCTCTCCGTTTTATCTTCCTTCCACGACAGATCGGCCAAGTTTTAATCAAAGACTCATGGATTACCTTTGATCCTTTTATTACTTATAACACCTCAAACAACATCCCACATTTGGCCTTAAACTCTCCAAATTACAACAATAAGGTAATCAATTAGCCGCTTCTTGTGTACACATTGCTAACAATTGTAATCTGACTACTCAACCACGTATCGTCGCACCGGTCATATCATCAAGGTCGAACATTTCCGGTTCCCAGTAGACTGATTCTGGCTGGTTTATCTAATGTGTTGATAGAACGCGTAAAAAAAAACGGGTTTTTTTTTTAAAAAGAAATTTTTCTTGAAATTTTCAAAAGCAATAGATTTCGACTACTAAACGGTATGTGCGGTAGACAGTCTTTAAAACGGTATTCCTAATTTGTGTTATTTAAGTATTTTTCAAAACTAATTAATAAATAAATTCAAATGGGATAAAAATTGGCTGAATCAAATGACACATGACATGGTAGTTACTGGATGGAGCAGCATCCCTTAGCTGTAGTAGTGTGCTCATTATGTGTTTTTTCTTCTACTGTTGTACCTTTTTATGGAGTGATAAATGAACGTATGGAGAAAGTTCAATTTCAGTAAGAAATAAATACTCCTTGAAAACATGGAAGTTCTTGGAAACTCTTTGAAAAATCCTTGAAAAGCAACTCTGGGGCTGTTAAAAAAAATGTAGTATGGATTTGATTATAGCTGTTAGCTTTCTCACAAAAAGTCATATTTTTCAATCAGAGTCCCTTGTTAACAAGCTACATTTTAAATACATTACACAGTCATAATACCTTAAGAGTACATCTACTGCCATGTAAATCCAGTACACCCGAAGTTTGCATCTCCTTGCCATGGTGAAAGTCAGATGAGAGTGTTCATCCATTTGGAATAGGGATTGATGCTAAATCCCATCCATTCATCAGTTACTACTTCTGCTTGTACTAGGAAGCACGCTTTTTTCGAGACCTTGCAAAATCGATATCCACTTGTAGCCTTTTCAACATTTGAGTAATTATGGGGAGTTTATACTTTTCTGATTTCACCTCTGCATGCTATTGTTCTGTTTTCTATATTTACAGGTGTCAATACAGTGGGCAGGATTAAGTGCATGGGGTGTAAACATCTCTAGCTAGACCAATTGCATCCTACCTGTATATCTTTTGTAAAGAGTGCAATTCAGGTCTTACATGTCGTATGTGTCAACACTAGTCTGAGAAAGTATGGCCGACCATTATTACCACTTGCTATGAGCAATGAGATAGTGACGAAATGCAAGGATGCAGACTCCATCAGTCTTGCCATCAATGTCGCCTCTGTTGACACACTCTCTGACCCCACAGGTAGTTCAGATTTTCACGACAAGGCAGTGGACCAGGAACATGTCTTGAAATCATCTCGTTCGCTGGGTCGTTTCACCACTCATAGGATGCTCTCCAACCATCCAGCTCTTCCATTAACGATGATTTATGCTAAAAAAAAACCCATCTTCCTTTATATTGATCTGACGATATTTCGGAGAAGACTTGACCTTCCATGCATCAATCGATGAGGTTTTCCAGCTTCTGCCTAGAGAGCTCTGTCCACCTCCTCCTTCTAAGCCACCTAGGCCTCTTACCATTTCCAGCATCCATTGATCTTGGAGTCAAGAAAGACAGGCTGTTTCTCAAGTAGTTACCACAGTCTGGTCGAATTGCTGAAATTCTTTCAGCATATAGTCCCAGCTGTCAACAGATATTGTGGGCCTGGGACTTTCAAACCTTCTGCTTATGGACCGTAAGTCCTTCCTTGATATGCAACAACTGCTTCAAAATATCATAGCAATATGACCATGTTCAACTTGGTTTTGATGGCTTTTTTTTCTTCAGAAATCTGAACATAGTCTTAACCCTTTCATTGAAACCCTGCTGATGCTTATGCTTGGGTCTTTCATATGGCTGATATGCTAACAGAGCAACTCAACACTCAACACTCACATACCTAATGCCGTCGCTGCTTCTATTAACCTTCACCTGGCAAAAAGGGTTGCATTTCTCTCTATGTCCACTATTCAGGAAAACCATCACAAAGCCATTTCTAGATCACAGCGGGTCACCAAAGAGGTCACCGAATGGACCCAGCGACCCAGAGCCTTGCCATTGTTTCCTAAAGCTGTACATTCCCTTTCACTTGCTGAGGAACTGGTTTCCATGGGTCACTGATGGTTAGGCACAGAGGAGACCAATCTCTCCCCAGCTTCTCTCCCCGTCAGCAAATAATGCCATGCATATGCTTCCATTCTAAAATGGGAGGAAATAAAAACTTTTCCACAAAAGAGGAAACGCTGCTATGACCCATAGGTGATACAAGTTGTTTTTGAAGGCCTCCAGACCATATTTAGTTCCCCTCCCCCATCATCAATGACTCGCATCATTACTGACAGCCCTAAAAGACCCGTACAAAGTGGACACCCAGCAGAAAGAATCAACACTCTTCTTACAAAAAGGGCAGTTGAGATTGTGCACAATGCAAACTCACCAGGATCTTGCTCCAGACCTTTTCCTTGATCCCAAAGTTAACGGCAAGTCCTTATCAACAAGGGCAAATCAGAGTTCATCCCATTCAAGCATTTAAGTTATTTGGACATGGAGTTCAAAACCCTCTTAAACTGAGTTTACTGCTCTTGGGAACATGTCTTGAAATTATCTTGGTGGTATCTACCATTTGCTCAGAGAATCAAATTTCAGCCTGGGAATTTCTTTGCCCCTTGGGTCTCCTCAGTGTAGCAAAGGACCTCTCTTTTTGGGCCACTTATTCATGAGACCCCTGCAGATAATCTATCCCAGTGGTGGCAGACCTTGGCCTTCTAGACCAATGATATAGTTTTGGGCTATATGAGGTCCCGTCTCAGTAAGCGGGAAGATGCTGCTTGGTCTACAGCAGGCATCCCACTGCAGAGCAACTTCTATAAATCAAGAGTTGGTCAGATGCCAGCATTACAAGGCTGGGGTGACCACCTCCTGCCCACCTTTCGAGAAGTGATTGGGGTCTGCTCCTTAAGGAGTGCTCACTATACATTGATCTCCTGGAGATACATACCTATCAGTCATTGCAGGAGATGCTCTCTTGAAAGGGCATTCTTATTCTGTCAAACATATCAATTGTCTTTAGTTGCATCAGCAGGCAAGAACGGAAACAGGTTCCCAAATCTCTGCCTTTTGGTTTGGGATTTTCTCGGGTGGTGTCATCACCAGCAAATCCACATCCAAGTCTGCCACATCCCAGGCAGGATGAATGTCCTAGCAGACGCAGTGTCCCATTGGATTCAACAGATTAATGCCAAATAGTTCTTTCTCCCCTTGTTCTTCAGTCAAATCTGCACCTGTTGTGGTTTACCTCTCATAGACCTTTTGCAATGAAATGGAATGCAAAGCTTGTGATGAAATGGAATGCAAAGCTCCCAACCTTTGTCTCTCCAGTTCAAGATCAGAAAGTCTGGGCAGTTGACACCCTTTCCCTGAACTGGATTGGTCTTGTGGCATATCTGTTTCCCATCCCCTCTGATTCCCCAGTCTTGCAAAACGTGAGGAAATAAATGTGCTGTCTGAGCCTTATTGATCCCCTCGAGTTGCAAAATTCAATGATCTTTTGTACTTAGCAGCAGAGATTCCCAGGAAAATCTTGCCTGCTCAAACGTGAATGCAGGTCTTCTGTCAATACCAAGAGAAGCTGAACCTGCACACTTGACTCCAATCAAGAAAGCCCTCAGAAGAAAATGGTTCCCAGAACAAGTGGTGGACAGAATAGCTCTGGCAAGAGGGCCCACAATTTTGAAAGCATATGTGGGGAAGTGGAGAGTCCCTTTCCCAGTGGTGCAAGCAACAACACATGCCCTCAAAAGCCATGATGCCACAGATATAATTTACTCCTTTGAGCTCCCCAAGGATAAGTTGATTCCCATTAGCTCCTATCACTATCAAAGGCTACCATTGTACAATCTTAGACACATGGAAGGGAGGATATAGTTCAGAATTAACACCTCTCCGACCTTCTTGCAAACTTTTAATAGTCTTGAGTGAAGGCTTTGGCCCTTTCGTCTGAAATAGAATCTTCTGTGGGCTCTGATGTAGTTGAATAAGCAACCTTTCAAACCAATGTCTGGAGTTTCCTGGACTTGCCTATAGCACAAAACATGCTTCCTAGTCATTCTAGCTACAGCAGGTAGGATCTGTGAGATGCATACTTTGTTGGTCAGTCTGAAATTGCAGCAGTTCTGCCATGATGGTTTGAGTTCACTCATGATGGCGCCTCCTTTCATTGCAATGAACAGGCTCCCATTCATGGGGAATCAGTCCTTTGTCTTGAAGAAGAAACCAGTTTTGGGGGTAAAATATGTTTTTTCAATAATACTTACCTAATCAGGCACACCCTTCCAGGTTCTCCATCCTGTAGTTATATTCCTGGAAGAGCATGTACATCCACTCCAGTAGTAACTAGTGAATTTATGGGACTTTGCACTAATCCCAATATCCAAGGGGAGGTCACTTATGTCTAACTTCCACCTTGGCAAGCAGATGACTTTTGGCACTTTTATTACTAATACAGTCCTGGGAGGGAGATATATGTACACCACGGTATTATCATCGGGTAAGTATTATCAAAAAAACATACTTTACTCCAAAAATTGGTTTCAGAAAATAGGTCTCTTTTCTGAGAAAAATGATATCCAAGTGGCTCAAGACTGAAGTCATAAAAGAATGGTGCAATTGATTGAGAAGCCCCTGTGTTGATATTGAAATTCAGAAAAATGCAAAAACATTGCTTGGCGTGCTTAAAAAAAAAATTTCCACAAAATTCAGAAGAGAAATTCTAAATTTATTGTACCTTTACATTTGTTGTTTCCTTTTTCAGTTGATGATCCTGACTTTAAAGCAGGGATTGCCTCACTCTCTGTTCTGTTGCAAATACCGCCTCACCAAGACCACATGGAAATGCTTAAGGTAGTATAAATTAATGTAATTATATTTTAGCATTGGTCATGCAGCAAGAATTTGACAAGTATATTATACTATACAGTCAGAAATATTCATGAGGATAAAATTTCAGAGTTTGAGAGTTAAGAGGCTATTTCATAGAATAAAATGTTATGGGGTCTCACCATTTACCTTAACACCCAATGAAAAATATTATTTTAAGGGATGGATGCGAATTCATGAATATGTGGTATTATGATAACAATGAAATTGAATCCTCCACGAATATTTCTGATTTTACCGTATGTTTGGCAGTGTGAATTATTGATTATCAATATGTACATTTTATGCATAATTTACATTTACAGTTTACAGGGCTGCTTACATATGAGGGTAGTTGCATGGGTTTTATTACAGTGCTGAAAATGCACAAAAGATTGTAGAGCGTGCATGTAACTAATGCCTGCCACATCTTTAACAAGCATTTCTATTAACGTTTCTTTCCAAACATTACCGTCTATACTCATGTATAAGCCGATACCAACTACAAACACTAATTTTGACAATTGCTTAGGCTCTACAGAGTTTTCTTTAGTGCCATAGAGTTTGATTTAATAATTTGGAAAGATATGTTGTATTCTTCAAGAAAAGAAATATCACTCCTTCTTGCTTATTTTTGAAAGACGTTAACTCCTTAAAAAGCTGAAAATTGTCAATCTAATTATTACTGAACTATCAACATTAAAACCATTAAGTCTTCTTTGCGTTTGTCTTCAATGCATCCAGTATACATCTATGAACAATAGCCAAAAGATGTCTCAAGATCTCTCACTACCATATATGTACCAAGATTAATTCATCTTCTCTACAGAGTCCACATTATATCTCACCTTTAGTCCTTAGTCCCAACTCTTAAAACAATTAATGCAGTACTAATTAATGTATTTATTTTTAATTATTTTTTTTACATGTGCTGCATGGTATATATTTTCAATCATTCTTTGTTTCATTTAACCATGTCAATTTACATTGATATATATGGTACAGTGTACTGGCAGGTGTTTACTGTTGTAAGCTTTTTGCCCAGTGATGCCTTTGTACTCAGCAGACAGAAGTGTCAGAGCTTTGAATTTAAAGTAACAACTATGCTTAGCAAGAGCAAAGATCAAACCACATGCCATCTATCTACAGGAAGTGTACATGCACTTATAGAAAAAGGGTAATCTTTTTTGGTGCAAATTGAGACGACTTGCAGAGAAACAACACAACATTGTAAATGATCGTTCTAGGGATTTAAACTTACTGGAGTTTTTATTGATATAAATATTGTGAATATTTAAAAAAAATTATGTATCTTTGAACTGAAGGAGTATGGTATGGAATTACTATTATGGATATAGCCAGATCAGCTAGTGACTGGTGAGTACATGTACTTCAGCTATTTATGCTTAAGTTGCCGATATTTGTATACATTTACATGGATGTACCAATGAATGGTTTCTCTGCCAAGAAAATAAATATTAAATATATAATAATAGTTTTAATAAATTCTTGTCTGTATGAAATGAGTTGATAACTGCGTCAATGAAGTCTGTGGTTCTCCCCCACACACCTTCTTGTATAGCTATGGGGATACACATGCAATAATTTCTTCAGTTAATTAACTCATTTGCCTATAACGCACTATAACACAATACGGTACATAGCACGATGGCATTCTGTGGACACCGATCATCGTACTATATCGGGGTTTCACTGTATGTAGCAGGATTCTATGCTTAATATGGTGAATTAACTATTTTTCATGTGGTACAAAATTTCATGGATTTCGTGGTTACTGCAAACAACAAATTAGAGACATAACAAACAATTATCCTTCTGTGGTAACTATGGGACTCCTTCTGCAAGCTGCAGATTTAAGTACGCTCAAAACTTTCATTTTTCAAAAATACTACGATAATTGATACTCTTGAAAATAAACAAACATCACAGTATACTAAATAATGAATATCTGCCTGACAGGGTTAATTTATTACTAAATAATAAATATCTGCCTTACAGGGCTAATTTATTACTAAATAATGAATATCTGCCTGACAGGGCTAATTGATTACTAAATAATGAATATCTGCCTGACAGGGTTAATTTATTACTAAATAATAAATATCTGCCTGACAGGGTTAATTTATTACTAAATAATAAATATCTGCCTGACAGGGTTAATTTATTACTAAATAATAAATATCTGCCTTACAGGGCTAATTTATTACTAAATAATGAATATCTGCTTTACAGGGCTAATTGATTACTAAATAATGAATATCTGCCTTACAGGTTTAATTGATTACTAAATAATGAATATCTGCCTTACAGGGCTAATTGGTTACTAAATAATGAATATCTGCCTGACAGGGCTAATTTATTACTAAATAATGAATATCTGCCTGACAGGGTTAATTGATTACTAAATAATGAATATCTGCCTGACAGGGCTAATTTATTACTAAATAATGAATATCTGCCTTACAGGGCTAATTTATTACTAAATAATGAATATCTGCCTTACAGGTTTAATTTATTACTAAATAAAAAAATGCATTTGAAAAGTCAGTAGTATGTGTTTTACCTCATTTAAATGAGAGGTATGAAGCACTTGGTCAAATGGGATACCCCTTCATAGAATGCAGCTTAACGCTATCTGTCATTTGGTCAAATGCAACACAACCAATACCATCTCAGTCATTTGCAACATAGCTCCTTACTGTATCAGTTGAATACAAAAACTGCACATTGGTCTTTAAGCCATGATCAGCTGTTTAGTAATTAAACAAGCATTCACTTGATAAAAGGTTGCTGCAAAGCTATTCTACAAAAGAAAATACACTACAGATTGTTCATTAAAATTTTTTAAATCAAATTTCTGTATTTCCAGGCAATATGTTTGCTTGTAAAGGACAAACTTTCCAAGGAAGCAATTGAAGAGGTCAGCAAGGATACTGGAAAGGTACAGTCTTGCAAAGTGATGATTATTATTTAATTTAAGTTACTGTTCTCATTTATTACTTACTCGATCTTGGATCCGATCTGCCATAGATTGCTAGAATAAATCTGAGACAAGTACAATCTAGATCAAAATAGATCAAGTTGCAATAAAAAATACAACAGGTAGAGTCTATCTTGCATGTCAACAGTGAACATTTTCATTTTAAACAAATCAATAGAGTGAATTTCAGATAATTACTGAGAAATTTATTGTTACTGTTGGGTAGTGACCAAAACAGATTGATGTGGTGTCTTGAGTTTTGCATCTATCATAAGAATAATTTCTGACATATAACCTGCTCTTCATACTGTTGGCTCATACCATATTGCTTTTGGAATGATATGCCTTTCAGATTTATATCAGTTGTGTTCTATAGTAAAGTGTATGTCAGTGTGGTCATGTTGGTGCAACTGGGTCAAGAAAAGATCATGTTGAGTCTAATTGTTTATAATATAGGGTAGTAAGAATGTATTATATTTTTTTCAACATGTGTAGCTTTCATTGGGACATCACAGCACACGACATTCAATCCAGTTTGTACTGGATCTTGCCTTTAGGTAGACCTCGTCCAAAAATGTCCACGTACTTTTAACATTGAGTTTTGCCATATGTGTTTCTCCTGGCATGTAAATAATGACCTTCCAAAGGAATTTGGATGTATGTGGATGCAAATAAAGTGAATAATCACCATTTAAAGATATGTGTAATCAAATTCTAAAAAACAACACCCATTACTGAAATAGTCAGTACTGAATGTGTAAATGACCTGTATGACTTTTACTATACTTTTTCTCCAAGTCAATGTATCTTCAGATGTGTTACAGATGTGTATACTTTAAGACCTTAATCCAAAGAGTCCTCAAACTTTTATCTAAACCTTTTTAGAGTCTCTTATTCAGGAGCACTTGTAGTTCTGTCACACTTTACAGCCTTGTGTTATGGCCTCTTCTCAAAACTGAACAATGCTAAGGGTTGAATTTCTGGAATCAGATAAAGTACACTCTCACTTAACCAGCCAGTCAAACAAATGGGTGATTTGAGCTACTGAATTGAACTGAATTTATGAAAACTTTTACCCCTTTTTTTCAGGTGGAACATATTGCTCTGGATCAAATGGAGCTAGGGTTTGATACTGGAGGTGAGTGTCTGTAAACCAGAATTGCCAAAATGTAATCTTTTTGCTCAGGTAGACTTGGCTTGCTCCACATAAATTGACTCCCTGAATAAAGAGAAGCATGCTTTGCCCACTTATCAGCATATCTATTCTTTAAAAATGGCTTTTTTCTTTTTTTTGGACATTTCACAGTAATTGATGCAGAACGTACAAATATTGTGAAAACTGAGAAAAATGTGAGTTATAGAGATTTAACATTGTGGATGTTATATAATAAATACTACATAGATGCCCTAGTCAGTAAAGCATGCTTCTTATGTTCAGTCAACAGATACTACACAGATGCCCTAGCAAAGATGCTGTCAGGGTGTGCGAATCGCGCAAAATTTGTACGAATTCATGCACATGGAAAGCAGTGATGTGTGAGAAGTCCCACAACTTAGTTTAAAGTCACATATATGAAAATGTACTCTGCACAGTATACAATTTTAATTTAACTGTTAACCCTTAAAGTGCTTGTCGCGGCACAAGTCACGCTGCCAGTAGAGGTCTCATAATGCCTGTCGTGTCATCTGTCTTTTTTCTGGTAGGCAACTGTTTACACATCTGAGTACTTCGGTTTGACATGAACGATTGTTGAACTAAATTCAGTTCGCACATTGGGACCTGGAACAAGCATTGTCGAGGTTGAACCTTGCATTCATGAAGGAAGTTTTACAAATGCGTGTTTAAAGTAAGGTCTCCTAGAAAACCCCAAATGGCTGACTCCCAACATGGTTCATCTTCAGATGATGATTTTGTCAGCAAATACTGGCTGAAGATAGTGATGATGGCAATGATTTTCAAAGTTTAGAAGTATATGAGATTATTGGAGCCTGGAAAGTGTTACTGGAAATACCAGTAAGTAATTTTGAACTCGAAAATGATGTTGAATATGAGTCTGATGTACATGATGCATGGACAAAAACAGACGTCATGCCGGTCAACCCCCTATTAAGCGGTATTTCGAAATTAAATGTCAAAAAGACAGAATACCAAACCTAATTAAAATACAGGCAATTTAAAAGTAGAGTGCAATTTTCATTTCTTTTCTCAAACAATTCTGCCATGTGGGATCTTTTGCTACAAAACTATATAGCACTCTAAGGATTAAGATAAATTGAATAAATAAGAATCTAAAAAGAAATTAAAAAGTAAGGATATTTATTTTTGATCAAAATACCTCGGTCTCAACAAGCTGACTATGGCATTGGTGGACTTAAAACCCTAATACAACATAGTGGAACATAAGAAATCTGTCATAGTAGTCCATAAAGCACTGATTCAAGAAAGTGAAACTTTGGTAGAGCTCTTGTTGGTGAAAAATATTATTTTGGAGCAGTGATATCCAAGAGACAATACCTATGAGCAGTTCAAAATTGTACATTACAACCATAAGGAACAGATTTACAACTTTTTCAAGCTGGTTTAGTTAGCTATGCATATGTGAAAGGGGGTTCTCAGCACAGAACAATATGTATACACAGATAAGGAACAAATTAAGATCAGAAATGATCAACAGATTAATGCTTATACAACTAGAGGAGACATCTTTTGAGGATTTTGATGTCAATAGAGCTCTAACAAATTGGAGGAGGAAGAAAGAAGGAAAGAGGACGGGTATTTTTGTGTTAGGTAAATATTGAACTATGGCTGTTTCATCCTTCCCCTCATTTTTTTCAACTCCCCCCTTATTTTGGTGACAAGGGGGGAACTCCCTCCTTTAAATAAAACCCTGGCAGCATCTCTGCCTAGTCACTAAAGCAATCTTCTTATGTCCAGCCAACAGATACTACATAGATGCCTTAGTCAGTAATTCAAGCTTCTTATGTCCAGCCAACAGATCCTACATAGATGTCTTAGTCAGTAAAGCAAGCTTCTTATGTCCAGCCAACAGATACTACCAGACCAGTATCAGTTATGTAATGATTTACAGATAGCTGGCAATTAAATTCTTCATTGGCCCCTTGGAATCTCTGTTTTGCAATGGTTGTTTGACAAATGCCACCCAGTGTCAAGGGGTCAGCTCAGTGAATTTTATACTTAAAAACCTATCCAAAAGAAAACACCAATGCTGAATATATCAGTGACAATCATTTCCATAACATCTTGCAAATTGTTTACACCTTGAAATCAAAACAATTTAGAAACAGTAATCCAAAATTCATGATAAATAATCTAAAATATGGAATATTTAGTTGCATTTTTATGTATATAATGAGACATTTTCATTTATATGAGATGGTACTTTAATTGCAGTTGGGGATAGTTTAGCAAATGTTACTAGTAGGAAACCAAAATTCATGTGCTAATTCACACCCTAAATTTCCCCTATAAGGTGTTACTCTAATGAAACACCATATATCATCTGATTAAATGTAAACTGACTTGGAGAACACTTGGAATGTTTTTTCTGCACGGTCATTGTTATCAACCAACATTCTCCCTTGATTGCCCATTTAGAAACCTTTATGTTGACCCAGTCAGCAAAGTCAGTTGCACACACTCATGGCATGTGCTACCCCCCCCCCCCCCCCGACATGATGAGGTATATACAGTTTTGGACAGACATAATCTTGTTAAAGGCTGCATATTTACAGCTTTATATTAAATTGTGACAAAGTTTGAATTGTTTTTCCATAAATCATGTAGTTTTTAAACAGGATGGATATTCTGACTGACATCACATTAATACCTCAGTCACTTATAAAACTTAATGATAAGATGCACCTATATGGTTACTTCATCTATACCACAAAAATAGGTCACTATTAACTATATATCATGCTTCACTGACTTGGGTTGATTATTATTTAAGTTCATTTCTCAAGCACAGTTCACATTCATTTTCTCTGGCTTGCATTGATTAATGTTTGTGAATTTTCTGCTGATCATAGCAGATTGTATGCATGTGTATTTGATGCAAATGCTCTTTGAATTTCTTGGTAAATGTTACTTAGAATGAAGGCTATATACCCCTGTTATGTTTCATACAGTTATTTGGAAGCGGGAATGCTGTAAAGTCCTGATATGTAGTCACCTTGATATAAAAGAGAGGCAAAATATATACATCTTCCTCTTTTCTTTCAAAGATTCAAAGAAGAAAGACATTAGAATGGTGTCAAGTAGTCATATTTAGTAGTTAGTCAAGTAGTCATATTTAGAATGGTGTCAAGTAGTCATATTTAGAATGGTGTCAAGTAGTCATATTTAGAATGGTGTCAAGTAGTCATATTTAGAATGGTGTCAAGTAGTCATATTTAGAATGGTGTCAAGTAGTCATATTTAGAATGGTGTCAAGTAGTCATATTTAGTAGTTAGTCAGGTAGTCATATTTAGTAGTTAGTCAAGTAGTCATATTTAGTAGTTAGTCAAGTAGTCATATTTAGAATGGTGTCAAGTAGTCATATTTAGTAGTTAGTCAAGTAGTCATATTTAGAATGGTGTCAAGTAGTCATATTTAGAATGGTGTCAAGTAGTCATATTTAGAATGGTGTCAAGTAGTCATATTTAGAATGGTGTCAAGTAGTCATATTTAGAATGGTGTCAAGTAGTCATATTTAGAATGGTGTCAAGTAGTCATATTTAGAATGGTGTCAAGTAGTCATATTTAGTAGTTAGTCAGGTAGTCATATTTAGTAGTTAGTCAAGTAGTCATATTTAGTAGTTAGTCAAGTAGTCATATTTAGAATGGTGTCAAGTAGTCATATTTAGTAGTTAGTCAAGTAGTCATATTTAGAATGGTGTCAAGTAGTCATATTTAGAATGGTGTCAAGTAGTCATATTTAGAATGGTGTCAAGTAGTCATATTTAGAATGGTGTCAAGTAGTCATATTTAGAATGGTGTCAAGTAGTCATATTTAGAATGGTGTCAAGTAGTCATATTTAGAATGGTGTCAAGTAGTCATATTTAGTAGTTAGTCAAGTAGTCATATTTAGTAGTTAGTCAAGTAGTCATATTTAGTAGTTAGTCAAGTAGTCATATTTAGAATGGTGTCAAGTAGTCATATTTAGTAGTTAGTCAAGTAGTCATATTTAGAATGGTGTCAAGTAGTCATATTTAGTAGTTAGTCAAGTAGTCATATTTAGAATGGTGTCAAGTAGTCATATTTAGAATGGTGTCAAGTAGTCATATTTAGTAGTTAGTCAAGTAGTCATATTTAGTAGTTAGTCAAGTAGTCATATTTAGTAGTTAGTCAAGTAGTCATATTTAGAATGCTGTCAAGTAGTCATATTTAGTAGTTAGTCAAGTAGTCATATTTAGAATGGTGTCAAGTAGTCATATTTAGAATGGTGTCAAGTAGTCATATTTAGTAGTTCAGGCTCAAGCTCAGTCATTCAGAGTAAAAGTTAAGGTAACAGAAAGGCAGACATAGTGCCATTGCTGATTAATACCAAGTGAACAAGCAATATTTTGTTGTCACCATCATAGCGAAAAGAATCTCTGTTTCTTTTAGTCTCTTTCTAATGATTTTCTTTTTCTTTTTATCTTACAGACTATATAATCAATGAGGCTGCCAAAGTGTTACGGTTAATACATCTACATGACTTGAGAGAATTACAAACTACAATCAATCAAGCTATAGTAGGTGTGCAGAATGTCACTGCAAATCCAAAAACTGACAGCAGGCTAGGCAAAGTAGGGCGGTGAATTCCATTGTGGATTGCTTCCATGGATACCAATATAAGGATTTGTGAAAATTATTCTGTATTCATGGACACTGCTAACAAATGGAGAATCTTACAAGCAAATTGGGAAAGTTAAATTGCTATAGCTTACAGTATTCTCCTTCTGTCATTGTGCTGTTTGACTTTAAGTTTCAAGAGCAAGACATTGGGTCAATAAATGAAGATGAAAACATGGACATCCTTGTTATTCGACTTCTTAAAATGAAAAGTTGTTTGGTTAGTTCCTGATATGCAATCTACTTGCATTATAAAATTTTTCTTCTGAAAACTATAGGGGACAGGGAGGGGAGGGGGGGCACCTCAGTCAGAGGCCACCTTGCCCAACACCAAAATAATATATTTTTGCTATTTTGTCCCTCTCAAAAGAGGCCAGTTTTTTATAAGGTCAGCTTTTCATAAGGTCAGCTTTTCAGTGCTGAAGGGGTGTCCTTATAAGAGGGGGAACACCACTATATAATTGTCACATTTTTATGTGCCTGCCATAATGCGAGTGTATTATGATGTCTGTTTGTTTGTTACCAATTTTGTTTCTGCACAATAAATTGAATTATCTACCATCTACAGTTACCAAACTTTGTAGATGGCTCGCTAGGGTAAGGAAGAGCCCTATTGATTTTGGGGTCAAAAGGTCAGCAATCAAAGTCATTGACTGAAAGAAGAAATGGTACTTTATAC
Organism: Margaritifera margaritifera; assembly: GCA_029931535.1. Classification (NCBI taxonomy): domain Eukaryota; kingdom Metazoa; phylum Mollusca; class Bivalvia; order Unionida; family Margaritiferidae; genus Margaritifera; species Margaritifera margaritifera. The sequence continues at coordinate 1,461,833 of JAQPZY010001606.1, forward strand.
ACTTTATACCTAGACCAAACTTTGTGGACAGCTTGCACTTGAAGTAAGGAAGAAGCCTATCGATCTTGGGGTCAAAAAACCAAAGATTAAGGTCATTGTGAATTACAAATAAAAATTATTTCTGTTCAGTAACGTGAGTTCAACATTATGGACCTGCACCTGACTTTGTGGATGGCTTGCACTTTAGGATGAAGCCTCTTGATTTTGTGGTCAAAAGGTCAAATGTTATGGTCACTGAAAGAAGAAATATGATTTCAGCACACAAATTTCAGTTCTCGGATATGTATCTTCATCAGAGTTTGTGGATGACTAACATGTAGAGTAAGAAGTCTGTTGATCTTGGGGTCAAAAGGTCAATGGTCAGGGTCTCTAGGACTGAAAAACAAAAATGTTTTTTGCATAATAACTATTTCTGGACCATGTAATTTTACCAAAATTGGGGAGGGCTTGCACTTAAAGTATGTACAAGGTCTATTGATTTGGGGTTTAAACAGTCAACGTGTCTCAAAGAATAATTGGGTTTTGCAGAATAACTTTTGTTCTAGACTAAGTTCCTCGTCCAGACTTTGTGGATGGCTTGCACTGAGGAAAATAAAGAAACCTATTGATTCTGGAATCTAAGGTCAGAGGTCATGGTCAGGGTAAGTCTATTAAATAAATAACGGTTTCTGCAGATTAAGTTTACTTCAAGTCTGCATACCTTGATAAAAGGTTGAGGTTATTGAGACCCATTTGCCAGAGTCTCCTGACTCAAACATACCCTATTAGTGCCTTCATAGATGACTAATTAAAAACTGGGCAGGCGTATAATGTGGTGTTCATGGAACTCTTACTCTTTGTAGCAGAAAAAGAAGAAAATTGTCTCAGTACTATTACTGTTAAGCTGTTCTGTTTAAGCATGTACTTACCTGGTACTGATCAAAAGGCCTGAAATTGAAGGTGATTTGCACATATTAATATTAAATAGTGCTATATTTTGATCCATCATATTGAAATTTAACAAAGGGACCCCAGGTGGCCAAGTGGTTTAAGGTGCTTGCCTTTACAGATCACTCACGTTTCACCTCTGTCCACATGGGTTCGAGTCTTGGCTCAGCCAATGTGGGTATGCGAGAAAACTTGCCAGACGCTTCCTGTGGGTTAGTAAATCTTCCCAGAGTCTTCCTGGATTCTTCCTCCACCACATATACTGGCAGCCATGCTCAGCCTATCATATGCTGAAAAATGGTGTTAAACCCACAAAACCACAAAATGAAATTTGACAAACTTTAAAGTACAAGGTTAAGTACATCACATTCACGCTTGAATATTTCTCAATGTTTTGGTATCAGTGATTTATGTGTATAAGTGCACAATATATACATTGTTTATATGCAGTCTTTGCCTCATGAAAAAGTATTTTATTGCTGAGTCAGTGTTAGTGGGAAAGCAACATGGCAGTCACTTTTCTGCCATCGGAGGCAGCAATTTGTTATGGTTCTGGTGAAAGTTTTTCATTTACATACATTTCCCTAAACCCCATAGTAGATTTGCATCATACCTGGTATGAAGCTAAGACAGTTCATTCTGCACTATGCTCACTTGCCTTTTTGACCTTGGGTCAAAGTCACAGTCATAGAAAATTTGCATTAAGGTTTTGGTTGAAGATTTTCATTGGCATGTATTTCCTAAAGCCCTTGATGGATTCTTTTCATACTTTGGGTGATTCATTATGAGGCTAAGACAATTCATTCTACACCATGCTCAAAAGCCTCTCTTGGGTCAAGGTCACAGTCAGAGAAAATTTGCATTAAGGTTTTGGTTCAAGTGTTTTCATTTGCAAATATTTTATAAACCCGTTGATGGATTTTGTTCATACCTAAGATGAATCATTATGAAGATAAGACAATTTATTCTGCAACACATTTGCTTGCCCTTTTGACCTTGTGATCAAGGTCACAGTCATACAAAATATGCATTAGGGTTTTGGTTAAAGTTTTTTTCATTTGCTTATTTTTCCTAAATTCCTTGATGGATTTTGTTCATACTAGGGATGGGTCATTGTGAAGCTAAAACAATTCCTTCTTTGACATGCTCATGTGAGGTCATGGTCATGTGTTTACAGCAATGCTTTGATTCATGGGCTCAAAAAGCAGGCACTGGCCTTGTTTTGATTGCAAACTAAAGTGCATATGTGTTACTGTTCAACTTTCCTCACATGTTTTAGATATGCTCATGAAACATTGGTTGAAAGTTTTAAATGAATAGAGAATTTTAAACTACTGAACAGGAATTGAACACAGGTTTTTTATGTTGCACTTTGAAAAATGACATTGCCTATGTTATTATTGATTGGCTGAAATATAAGTCCTCTTCACAGATTCCTACCCGAAAATTGTATAACACCTAGGCCTAATTGCCTTTTTGTAGCCAAGGAAAAAGTCAAATTATATTCACTGAAATGAAGAACTTTACATGCCCAGGCATGTTTAGGTTTCCAAGGTTGTGGCTGAAATGAAAATATGTTGGAACTTCTGGTTGTTAATATATTAACTCATTAGAAAATTATTAGCAGACAAAATAATGTTTGATTAAAGAATTCAAATCTTTAGCAAGTTTGATGATATAAGAAAGAGTATTAGAAAAATGTTATTTACCATACTACAGAGATGTTGCCAGAGTGTGCAAGTGTGCAAATCATGCAAAAATTGTATGAATTTGTGCACTTGTAAAGCAGTGATACATGAGAACTCCCGCAAATTAGTTCAAAGTCGCAAATATAAAAATGCACTCTGCACAGTATAACATTTTTATTTAGCTGTTAAGATCAACTGAATAAATAAGAATCTTAAAAAAAATGAAATAGAAAGGATACTTATTTGATCAAAATACCTCTGTCCATTCCAAAGTTTGCAGATGTAGGTTAATAAAAAAGGATGCTTGGAAATCCCACTGATTATTTATAATATAAAAACGTGTGTATTAGAGGGATTCCGCAATTGATGCCCTTTCCTCACGTTTGCTGATGCACAAACTTTGGTCCATTTCCAGAAGGTGAGACTATAGTCAATGGCTGGGCGGAAAATTAATGATTTCTTTTCAGCTTCAAGTCAGCACTGGTGCAAATGTGCAGAATGAAGAAAGTGAAGGATGGAGTGGAGTTTCTCGCCAAATGCAGGACAATAATTCTAAAACGATGTGAGATGCAAAGTTAGTTGAACTGCCAAAGAAGAAACCAAAATTTTATGCAAAGTTTCAGAAATCTCAAATTTTACATTACATATGGTCACAACACAACACCAAGAAAGAGGTTTGCTGTGTAATATTTACAGAAATTATGGGAAAAATAACCCTTTTACATCAGAAATCGGTATTTGAATTTTAGTATGTCAACTATTATGACGTGCCGAGTCACCAGATCACATAACCATAAAGAACAGTTTCCCAACTTGTTGAAGCTGGCTAAGCTAGCTATGCATATGCCCCTTCAGATGGAAGACTGTGAAAGGGGGTTCTCAGCACAAAACACTATTCATACACAGATAAGGAACAGATTGAGCTCAGAAAAAGTCAACAGATTAATGCTTATAAAACTGGAGGGGGATCATTATGAGAATTTTGATTTCAATAGAGATCAAGCAGAGTGGAGCAGGAAGAAAGAGAGATATTTAAAAGGGTTGGTTATATAATGAACTCTGGCAATTTACTCCCCCCCCCCCATTTTTTTTCCCTACTCCCCCCTTGTTTTTTTGACAAGGGGGGAGATCCCCCATTCTGATAAAATCCTGGCAGCATCTCTGATACTAATGTAATTCTTCGGTTATAATGAGCTTTAGCATTATAAGGACACTACAGCTAAATCTTACAGATTCAAATACTAAAAACGTAAGCTCCCTGAATCTTACATTTAAGTCCTGGCAGAATCACTGTACAATCTATACAAACAGAATCACTGTACAATCTATACAAACAGAATCACTGTACAATCTATACAAACAGAATCACTGTACAATCTATACAAACAGAATCACTGTACAATATATACAAACAGAATCACTGTACAATCTATACAAACAGAATCCTGTTGCTTCCTTAAACAACCCTCGCTGGAACTTGCACAGTTAATATTTGATCCATACCTTTTCCAATCAATAGGTTACATACTTCATGGTGTTGATAAAACTGATACTATGATTAGCATGGTACACTGTAATAAGACATGGATGAGCTGCAGTGCATAATGCTGTATCAACAGCAGCTGACAAGGACAGTTGTTAAAATGCTTTTGTGAAACATTTGTACATCCAGCACTGTACTGTAGCCTTCATTGTTGAAGTACTTTCCTATGCAGTAGGTACCCATACCTTTTCTAGATTTGAAGCCTTATTTTGGAATACAATTTGCTGTAGTGAAACAATTTGTCACCTTGTCAAAAATTACCCAAGTCCAAAATGATTTTTAGCTCTACTTGTCATAGACCAGAAGAGCTTATGGGATGGCCTGTTGTCATCATCCATGTATCCGTTAGGACAAGTTTGCTATCACTACTCTTAAACTACTTGGAGGATTGCCTTGAAACTTGACACACACATTCATCCCATGGTCTAGTTGGTCCTTGATGAAAATGGTGTTGCTCAGACATCCAATATGAAAATTTTGTTATCGCTACTCTTCCTGAATGGATGATCATATCAACATGGGGTTTTCACTAAAAGACTTTTTATGATGTCTAGTTGGTCCTAAATGCAAATGTTGCTGATCTGACATCCAGTATGGCCACCACAGACGCCATTTTGAAAATCTTTTTATCACTACTCCTCCTGAATGGATGGTCATATCAACATGGGGTTTTCACTTAAAGACTTCTTTTCATGTCTAGCTGGTCCTAAATTAAAAAATGGTGCCCATCTGACATCCAGTATGGCCACCATGGCAGCCATCTCAAAAATTTTGTTATGTACTTGAACAGAAAGTCATATTGACCTGGGGTTTTCACCAGAATTCTTATGATGTCCAGTTGGTCTTAAATGAAAATAGTGACAATGTGACGTCCAATATGTCTGCCACTGCAGCCATCTGGAAAATCTTGTTATTTCTACTCCTCCTGAATGGAAAGTCACATCTTGAAAATATTGTTATCTCTACTCTCCAAATGGATGAATATATCAACAAGGGATTTTCATCAGTAGACTTCTTATGATACCTAGTTGCTCCTAAATGAAAATGGTGCCAGTTGTACATCCAATATTGCTGTTACAACGACTGTCTTACAAATCTTGTTGCCACTACTCTTCCTGAATGGATCATGAATATGACATGAGGTTTTCACCAAAAGATTTCTAATGTCGCCACTACTCTTCCTGAATGGATGATGAATATGACATGGGGTTTTCACCAAAAGATTTCTAATAATGTCTACTATGCCCTAAATGAAAATGATGCCAATCTGACATCCAGTATGTGTGCCACAGCAGCTAATTTGAAAATCTTGTTATTGCTGAAGAATATGAGATGGTTTCATCACTCAGTAGTTTAAAAGAAGAAATGGTCTTATCTTACATTCCTGGAAATTCTTTTTGCCCAGTAGAGTGTCAGTCCCATCAAGGTCCTCTTGTTGCAGTTAGCAGTCAAACTTGTGTTGAACATACTTATACAAGAAATACATTCATGTTTGCACCCCTGTGGGCTAGGGGATGTAGAATGGACCCGTTGCACCCTGCTGCATTTTGTAAGAGGTGACTAATGGAGGCAGGAGCAGTGGTGACTTCTTAGTGGTTAGCATGCTGGACTCGCAACCAATTGGGTGCAGGTTTGAATCCTTCCCTTGGAATAGCCTTGGTCAGCTACTGCAGTGTGCCTTTATGAGGCAATTTACTCAAATTGCCCTAGCTTTAAATAACCTACTTGTGTTGCTGCACCATAAAAAGCAAACCATTCATGTTTGCAAGCCAGATGTTGCTGAATTAAAGTACACACATCCCAGTTACAATTTTGTTGTTGTTAAATTGTTTAATTGTTATTCTGTTATGTGCAACAATTAGATTTTGTCTCAAAGGGGTGAACATTTGTTTTGAATTGGGGAATTTTACACAAAATGTCAACATTCTTGCTTGCAGTTTTTTTTTAAAACAGTTTTACCTTTCAATGTTGACTATTTTGTATTCCAAATTGAAATTTGTCAAGATTATTATTATTATTATTTATTTTTATACAACAACATCTGTTCACATCTGAAAACAAACTATGTATAACTTTTCATACTTCAAAAAATATTGGTTAATGTTTTTGAACTTCATGCAATGTATCATAGCAGTTATATAGAAACTACAAAGTAAATTTTATCCTATTTAATCCACCAGTACTGACCCAGAGAATGCATTCACAGCAACAAAACATGTATAAAGCCAGTTTGAAATCTCCACCAAAAAGCTGATATGTATGGCCTTTATATGCACATACTGGCTTTTAGATGGAAATTTTTTACTGGCTTTTAGACATCTTTTTTGGTGTGAATGCATACTAGGTGTCAGTACTAGAGGACCAAGTACAGTACAATACATTTACTTATGATGCATGAGATGTTTTCGATTTCCTTTATCTAAGTACAATGCACAAACAATGATCAAGGGAAACAACTACAGTTTAATTCAAAGGAGTGGACTATTCCATATACAAGTGACTATTTTTGAGCATACATGAATTCTTATCATTATTAGTGTTAGTATTATAGTGTAGTATTAGTATTCATAACCACATGCAAATATTCACCTCCAGTGTGTGATATTGCTTCTCATATTTTCATATGGATAAGTGGTATAGAGATGGATCAACATTTCCTTTTTTTTAAGGGATGGCACATTTGATGTATTACATACATTAAGGGAAAAATTAACAAAACAATTCTGCTAAACAGCCCTCTTAAAAAGAGATGTGTAAATAAATAATTGAAATGGATAATTCCAATGTCACTAACAGCCACATGCATATTCATTTACACGTTTACAGAGTTTGTAAAAGTTTACAGGCAGCAAATTGAACTAAGCCATTTACATGTGTAAATGTTGCAGCCTTGAAAGGTCTGCAGTTTGTTTCTTGCTAGAGGTGAAAATATTGTCTTTATAAATTGAGCACACCTGATTCCTTTGGTCAATCCATCATCAAGTATGATAGTGCAAACGGACTGAATGGCTTGAATCAAAGGGAGTATGACATTAAATAAGTGCCAGAGGTATGAGTTTACATTACTTAAGATTACAGGGCATGTGAAACTGCAGTGCACCTTAGATCTCTTGAGAAAGTTTCACATGTGCTGTAAGCTGAAGTGATGCAGCAACATTCTGCTAATTTAACATAAGAAATATGGCAAAACCCCTCGCAATTCACCATTTAAAAAAGTGATGAAGCCTGACCCTTAGAGCTGTCAGGTGAACCCAGACTCCAGAGATGGCTTCCCCCAGAGATTGACACACCAGAGAAAGCAGATGGGCTTTGCTGAAATTTATGATAAAGGGGTCAAATTTTAAATGTCGAAAGATCACACATACACGCAAAATAGTTTCATTTAGATATTTATAGTAGAATAAATAATAACAAAGACCTCTATACTTTTTCTGGATCACTCTTTCCACTTTTTTGCACAGTATCAACACCCTTTAAACTCATTCTGGGAGAATCAATCATGAGGTTCATTCAAGTTGTATTGGCTGCAATATAGTGATGTAGTCATAAAAGAAAGCAATTCCATTTCTGTATTTGTCATTAACTGATTGTGCATTTTATTCCAATGTGATTGTATCATACTGGAGGCAAATATTTTCAGTATATAGTCTTGATTTCGTCCTTATATAACTAAAAAGTCTTTTGCAAGTGTTATGTTAAATCAGAAATCCTGTGTAAGAGCTCAAGGATACAGTGGACAATAATTAGTTAGTGTCTGAAAGGCAAGTGGTATTCTAAACATTTTACCGAACACAGCAATATTTTGTGCATTACCTGCCCCTGATTGTATTTTGTGCATTACCTGCCCCTCATTGTAACCTTCTCATTTTATCATTCATGATTTTTCAGACATACAAAGGTGAAATCTCCACAAATGTTATTCTTATTTTGTAGGTAAATAAAAGCATCTTAGACAAAATTTATTGAATGTCAAATGGGATGTTTTAATAAGAAACGCGAATACATTGGCCTTGTCAAATGGGATATTTTAAGAAGAAACACAAATACATATGCCTTGTTAAATGGGATGTTTTAAGAAGAAACATGAATACATAAGCCTTGTCAAATGGGATGTTTTAAGAAGAAACACGAATACATAAGCCTTGTCAAATGAGATGTTTTAAGAAGAAACACGAATACATAAGCCTTACAGTTTGGGTCAGTAGAATGACCATAGTCTGATAATCAAAGTAAAGCCAGTTAGAATCATAATATATCTGAACAAAAAATTCATTTAAATATATGGAGTTTTATAAATTCCAAAGCTTATACACTGAAGACTGTAAATTATTGGGAAGTGACCGCACATGTATGGCCATATACTGTATTTAATTTTTAATCTCCCATCTTAGACAAAAATAGTGTACACATTCATCATGTGTTACCGATATTTTTTAACAGATGTCTTCAGTGACAGCATATTGATTCAGAATCCTGTAATGAAGAATGACAAACTTGAAAGAAAGAAAAGCATTTTTATTTTCTTTAAAGCCTAACTCCCTCCCCAAATCCTACCCGCAATTCCATCCCCACCCTAGTCACAAAACTTCCTTCATTGTCAAATTGCACTTGAGTTGAAATTAAGAGGGATGTGTTTGTATATATCAAATCCGTAGAAATGGCGATGTTGATGGTGCTTGTGGTGGTATAGTAGTAGTTATCAGTGGTGGTAAAGTGAGAGAGATTGGATGGCATGTGTAGTAGCAGCTGCGATGGAAGAAAAATAGCAGTAGTATAGTATTTGATACAAAAGCAGTAACATAATCATCAGTAATGTCATTAATGGCATTGTTGGTTGTGGTGACAGCTGTAGTGGTTGTAGTAGAAATAGGATAATACAAAAAAGGACAAATACAGTAGTGAAAATTGTAGTGATAGTAGTTTACTGCTAGCAGTCATAACAGAATTAGTAGGAGGAAGAAGAGGACAAAAGAGGACAGATACAATAACAAAACTATCATCACATAGATATTTGCCAAATCAAAATTATGTTCCTTGATATTTTATTGTCGAGCCCATGTTTGTGGCTTGAAGCGAGACATAGCAGCTACTTTTCAGTGGTGGCATCAGTAACGGTTTTTAAAAGTTTTGGTTACTGTTTTTCATTGGCATATATTTCCTAAACCCCTTGATAGATTCTCATCATATTTAGCACGAATTACTTTAAAGCTAAGACAAGTCATTCTGCAACATGTTCACTGGTCCTTTTTGCATAGAGGTCATGGTCTCAATTATGGAAAATTTATGTTAAGATTTTGGTTAGTTTTTTCATTTGCTAATATTTCCTAGATCCCTTGATAAATTCTCATCATATTTAGCATGAATTACTACAATTCATTTTGCAACAAGCGCTCTTACATCCTTAATATTGGGGTCAAGGTCATGGTGATAGAAATTGGTGTTAAGGTATTGGTTAAAGTTTCTTAATTTGATTATATTGAAGCTACGACAATTTATTCTTCAACATCCTCGCTCAACCTTTAGATGTTGGGGTCACACGTTTTATAGCAGTGCTTCGATCGTGGGCTCACCATGCAGGCCCTAGCCTTCTTGTCTTCTGGTGACAAAGACGATGGTATATGGATGTTGATTAATATAATTCATGACGTGTTTTGTGAGTTTTTTTTCTTCTTTCTTTCTTTCTTTCTTTCTAGTAGTGACTGCATTTTAATTTTAGGTACGATTTTTTCAGGGTTGTAAGTGAAATTCCTTTGTTGTTATGCGTGGACCATGAGGAATGATTGTAAAGTGATTTTGGCGACTCGATTTGCCTTGTAAACTTTCTTCGGTGTATTAGATTGTGGTCTCTTTAATGAAAGAAAGAAATATATTTTATCTTTTTTTGTGTAGGATATTGTTGCATTGTTTACAAAATTGAAACCAAACAGGACCGCAACCTTTTAATAGGTCAGATGGTATAAAGTGCTCGCCTTTACAGATCACTGACATCTCCCCTCAGTTAGCGTGGATTCGAGTCTCGGCTCGGCCAAGTGGGTACGTGAGAAAGCTTGCCAGTAGATTCCCGGGGTGTTCCCCGAGTTTTTCCTCCACCAGATGTACTGGCCGCCATGTATAGCCTATATGTGCTGAAAAATGGCGTTAAAACCACAAACCACTTTTCATAGGTCATCTGATTCATGGATACGTCCCCCAAATGTAGTTAAAAGAAACGGCAGGGGTCTCTTTTCACATGTGGATCATTTTATGTTGAGTCCCTGGATTGATGTTATGCAGCAATCGAGAGATCTGGGACAACATATTCATCAGAAATGAATGAAACACATACTTTATTATTTATTTAAGTGTGACCTTTCCCATTCATGTTTATGTGAAAATAATACAAAATGATAATTTACATGGCCACTTGATATATGGATTTGCCCTTGATACAAAGGAAAATTATGTTTTTAGAAACCATAGTGACTATCTGGTCCATGTTTCACTAAATCTGCAAATTTTCCTTCTCCAAATGAGCTTTCACATGACAAATTTGTGGTAAGAAATGAAGAGAAAGACAATAAAGAGGACAGGAGATGAAAAGAAATATAAATCATTCACATCATTAGGGTATTTGAGTATGTCCTACTATTATAATAATGTCTAATTTAACTTCTATAAATCTAAAGAAAGTAATTTTTTTTTAGCAAATTATTTATTTTCCAAGAATATTTACCCTTTCACATTAACATTAGGGAAATAAACTCCGCTACCTGTCTAATCAAATCGTCCTGGAAAGACGTATAATTTCGGCTTGTCTATATAAGATATGGAGAAAGGGAAGACTCTCATCCAAAATATCTCCCTTTACCACTATAAGGCGGCTACACGTATATCGGATCTGTACCAGTTCCAACATTAGTGAAACATCAACGAGGCTGCTTGCATTGCGGGAAGGTGTGGGAGAGATCAATTGTAATGTGATCGGGTAAGTATTCTCAGAGAAACAATGTACTAAAAAGTTTACTTTCTCTGCAAATAGTTCTCCATTCACATTAACGTTAGGAGAATAGTTAATACGTGGAGGAAATGCATAAGCATCAAACCTCTACAATGAGAGAAATATGACTGGTGTCCAATTACGAAGGATAAACTGCTCCCCTAACATGAAGGCAGCACAACCAACGGTCACATAACAGGTGACGGCAATACAAGGTAATGAAAAAGTAATGACGTTTTCTTATCAAGAAAAGATCCGGGCGAACTAAACCCACGCCTGTGAGGAGGAGGTACTGATGCTTAACTGGGTCTGGTGGTCATCTGTACCGCAGCCACTGGACGCATCATATTCGGTTTTCGTTTCTGCGACATTAGAAGGTTGACATAATGGCAGCCAATGGCTTCTGTAATGCCTCTGATCGGAACTCTGCATTCAAACGCAAGGCTCGTAAAGATCCCTTTTCATGAGGTGTACCTGGTCTTGTGTGACCTCATAGTACGCCAAACCTATCATCCACTTCAACCAAAATGCTAAGCCTTGACGGGTTATATCCTCTTTTCCGGCCTTTACCGTGCCAGCGTTGTCGAATCCAGCGACTTTTTTCCGTGCATTTCAGGTGCTGCTTGAGAGTACGGAGTGGGTCTTGCATTGCTGCCTCTCTTGGTGTATATAATCGAGGAGACTGTGTGGATGATGTCTTTCTGATTTCCCGCAGACAGTATCAGTTTCTTAGCTGGTTACATCATTAAGGCGACAGAACTATCCGATCTGAACTGGAGATAATTCGGATCAATCGAAAGCGCATTCAGCTCGCTTACTCTGCATGCATAAGCAAGGGCAATACAAAATATGTTTTGTAAGATCATAGTTTCAGCGAGGTTTTGGCTAAAAACTAGAACTCATCTGAGTTGAGTCATGTCAAAACCCATCAAGGATTCCATTTAGAAAACATGGTCAGTGATCAGGGCCTATTCAGGTAAAAGTTGGCCAGCAAATCTGATATGCCCTTGTCGTGGCCGATATTCCCTCTATCTACCATAATGCCAGAATGTGTCGGAAATCATGGAACGGGAACCCTTCATAGTAATATGAGATAACCTTTTCTGCTTCAAAAAGGCAGAGAAAACGTTAGCAAGTTGAGAGATCGAGGCATTCAAAGGGACAATGTTGTTGCCCCTGCCCAAGACCCTGAAAACAAGTTACTTTTCCTCGTAAGCCTTTCAAGTAGATGGCCTCGTGCGATTCTCTCCACGATGGACGGTCCAAATTTATTTCAACGCAAGGCCCTCCTAACAAGAGCCAAGAGAGAAAAACATGGCACTCAAGACATGAATTAAACTCCTACGATCGAGGTTGTTTGAGCAGTTTTGGCCTCACCGGATTTTTCCTGGGGACGTCAATCGCTAGGTCGAATGGCTCTTTCCCCCAGGACTTGTCCCATCTGAGGGGGGCTACCAGAACCACTTTGCAGGTCAGGTTATTTTATTACTTGAGGGACCAGAACAGTTGAAGGAAGACATAGCCGCAAAAACCGTCCCATCTGACTGTTAGCGCATCCACAACAAGGTATCTGGATCCGGGACTGGAGAGACGTATGTACACAATTTGTGGTTCAACCTCACCGCACGGAGATCTTTCATTGTACGTCCCTCGGGTGCGCTAAACCGATGAAAGATCGACGGATGAAAAGACCAAACTGTGTGAAAAAGCTGGCCCCTTCAGAACAATTGAGTCTGCCGGGAATGAGTCTGACCTGTACCGTAATATTGTACTGAGCTCACCAGCATAGAAAGTAGAAGAGCAGGGCGCAGAGGTTGGATGATATTTACCCCCCCCCCCCTCTCCAACCCGTTTGAGACAGTAGATGACCACCACAGAATTGTCTGTTATTGCGAGTATTACTTTTCCGATAAGCTGATCCTTCCAGAAATGAACTGGCGTCCGTACAACCGAAATCTCCGGTTGGGACTCCTCCATAGGAATTAATGCTGTAAGCCATTTACTCTTGCCACAGATGGAGGAGCTGCTTTATCTCGGTCGCCACTAAGCCAGTAGTGCTATCCGCAGAGGGTGCATGAAAAGGCGGCAGAGAAGAAGTCCGCTGCTGCATTTTGAAAACACGAGTTGCAGAAACACTCACGGAAATTCACTCTCTTCTGGAGATTGACTCAGAAAGCTTGATAATCCATACAATTCGCATGGGAGACGAACGAGGTTGAGATGGGTCGACAGTTCTATACCCACATGGACTCAGTGCTTGGAGGGGATAAGATCTGACTTTTTTCAGTTCACTATAAACCCCAGATTAGAGAAAAGTGAGATAAGGCTGTTTATGTCCTTCAATAAAATTTAACTTACTATGTGCTGTTGAAGGCTGTCGTCCAGGTTCGCTACAGTCAATGTCGACGGGGAGACGGGGATGCCTGAACATAGTGACGCCGCATGTTTTCGTAAATGCTCATGGGCTGATATTAAGACCGAATGGCAGATCACGAAATTGGTAAACTGTTTCCTGGAATGCAAAATAGAATGATCTTGCGCGAAGCCGGATGGAAAGGGATATGGAAGTGTGCGTCAGTCAGATTGAGACCGATCGCAAACTTGTCCCTTTTGAAGACGTTTCCGTCTTAAACTTCAGCGCGGTTATGTATTTGTTGAGCCGGCAAAGATCTATTGCCGACCTGAATTTGCCGTTGGCTTTTGGCACTTGGAAAAAATCAACTTGAATACAAAGATGGAGAGTTTGACTTGCAAAATTTGTGTACCGCTCGCTTGGAGGTAAAGAATATATCTCCTTAAGTAAAATTTCCGCCTTCCCGGGATTGGCCAGAATCGGCGTCATGGAAGGGGAACACGAAAGGGAAGAGGGCTGGATAAACAAAATCCGAATCGCCTCCGAAGCAACTTGTATAACCCATTCGTTTTGCGGAAAAAGGTCGATCCTAGATTGGCGAAAATATATAAGTGTTGGCATCTACAGATACATTTTCGGCAGTCGGTAGCGGTGACAGTTCACTGGCGATTGTTGGGAGGCTTCTGAAAGGAGAAACTTGGTTTAATGTCCACTTGATTATATTGCCTCACAAGACTGAGTAGTCTGTTGCCGTCTGAAGTTAGGTTGTGGTCGAGACTGCTGCTGTTGAACGTGATTTGGCCTTCTCTCCCTTGGTCTACGATCAGCTCTCCGTTATGGCAGAGATTAATGTGGGCAAAAAGTCAGGGGAGGAGGTAATAAGAGCTAGATGGGAAGCTCTTGCGCTCCCCACTTCCGCACATCCTCTATACGGCCTCAGAACATCGGTGACGAACCAAAAGGCAACTAGCGTAGGGCCAAAGAATGAAATGGATTCAGGCGGAGAAAGGCGTTTCGTCGCACTAGAACAATGTTGCAAGAAACCATAAATGAATTGGCAACAGAATGACGAGCAGCCATATTAGTCACCTTAGCTATGTATGCATTATAGTCCCTTGTGTGCTCATTGCCCGATTTACCGGTCAGACGAAAAATCTCTAATAATGTCAAGTCAAGCATCGATGACGTGGCCACTATATTCCACACCAGTTTGGAAGTCGCGTTAAGAACACTGCGATCGACCTTTCGTTTATTATCGCCTACTGGGGGAGGAGTCAAAAGGAGAGACGTTCGTCCTCGTCCTCAACGTCTACAGAGGCCTTGACCTTATAGGCCCGGTACGCAGGTGGGGGCGGTGGGCACTCGTACGGTGAGAAGATCCGGTAAATTTATTTCTTTGACCGCAGCTTTAACATGAAAACTGCATCCGCTCCATCGTCAGATCGGATTGAGGCAACATACTGAGGTTTGCCCCGAACTCACTGCGGCATGGAAGAAGTAGTGTCATCGTCCCTGTGCGTAACATGGTATTTCTCCACCGGATACGTTAAGAACATCGGGCCCACAGGCTGGACTGGTGGTCGGGTAACTGACAAGGTATCGCCAAGATGGATGGGTGTATGGATGGCTAGAATACCATCTGGACGATCGGATGGCCGGTGAAACGGACGGACCGGTTATACCGGTTCCCGTACGGTTCCATATTTCACTGGACGGTCGGCCGATATGCGGCACGTCCCGTGGATACAACTAACATCCGGTCGCTATTTGTTATGAATGGCCGATCTGACAGCTGGACTGGCCAATCGGCAACCAAAACAGAAGCGTACGGCGACGGCGGCTGATAAAACATGTTGGTTCGGTCAGCATCATACCCCGGTAGCCCGGACTTACAGGCACTAAGACTCGAACGTACGGGTGGACTTAATGCCCACTGGGCTGCCACAAATTGGGAGAAAAATCTCCCGTCAATTTCAAGCCTGTATTGGAAAGAAGCGACAAACAGAGGGATAGAAACTCCCCCGAAGCTAGCAACTCAAGGAATGAATCGAATAATCATGGGGGAGGGGGCGGTGCCATTGCTGTATTCCCCACTATACTAGCTATAGACAAGGTTTTGGGATGGAGACTCAGGATGTTGCCATCCGATGACTTCGACTTCACTCCTATCTCTCTCTCTCTCTCTCTCTCTCTCTCTCTCTCTCTCTCTCTCTCTCTCTCTCTCTCTCTCTCTCCTTTTCAAACTCATCCGCAGCATCGTGGACCTTGTTCCCTCTGACCATGAACTGCAAACTCTGCAAGGTAATGTTGACGTACATTTTTTGCAGGCGAGGCACGTGTTATGATTGTCCTCGATGACTTGAAACTTATTGCATTTATCACATTTTGTCACCACTGTATATCTGATAAAGCAATAAACG
The DNA here is from genome assembly GCA_029931535.1 of Margaritifera margaritifera. Lineage (NCBI taxonomy): Eukaryota > Metazoa > Mollusca > Bivalvia > Unionida > Margaritiferidae > Margaritifera > Margaritifera margaritifera. Next base: position 1,477,740 of record JAQPZY010001606.1, read on the forward strand.
GCAAAAAGGGAAATAACAACCTGAAAGTGCCAATAAAATCAATAACCACACTCGTTATAATATAAGTGACAAATTAAACCAGTGTTCGCAATTAACACGTACAAACCGCAAGTATCAACTATACCATGCACGACTTACCAGAGTAGTCATATGAGCCACTTGGGGGCCTAACGGGAATTAACATTATGCCGTATGCTTACATGTGGCACTTCTTAGGGGTCACACGGGAAATCCTATGTTATAAATGTCCGTAAGTTTAACATGAAGTGGGCGTTATGTGGTCATACGGAACGTGTAATGCTAACTTGGGACTATTATTCCATGTTGAAACATTTATGGGGTCAACGGGAATTTAACATGGGAAAAATATATGGGGTCAGACATTTTTGGGATCAAACATACTGTCCAACACCTACTTTTTGAGTATTATCCAACACCCATTTTTTTAGTACTATCCAACACACACTTTTTGACTACTATCCAACATCCAATTTGCATTACTATCCAACACCTACTTTTTGCGCACCATCCAACACCCACTTTTTTAGTACTATCCACCATCCATTTTTGATTGCTCTCCAATACCCACTTTTTCAGTACTACCCAACGCCCACTTTTTTAGTACCATCCAACACCCCATGCATACTATCCAAAACCCGTGTGTAGTGACTAAAAACCACAAGAGGGGTAGGATGTAAAAGAAAGGGAATGGAATATACACACACGCAAGCAAGCAAGCTCGGTACGCGGACGCGAAAGAAAAGATTACAAATGTAAAGACTGACAGAGAGAATGTGAAAGAGCATGTTCAAAAATGATTTTTTAAGTTAACAAAATATTTTCTAAATCAACATTTTTAGTTTAATAAGCCCCGTTAACTCAAATATCAACCATGAAGAGGGAGGATTAGGGCTAAAGGATGAAATTCCACCCATTTTGATTCTTTCATCGTCATCATCGTCGGTGGCATGGCAAACAGATCTTGTTCTGACTTGGAACAGTTGCAAGAATCTCCGTGCATCAATTTGTTTTCAGTTAGTAATCAAAAACATCCAATTCTCTGACTGCTGCTCTTCTTTTCTTATTCTTTTTCTGAACGTGTCTATGAGGTCTGAAAGGCTTTCGATGTCTCTTTCTGCCTTGTCCATGATGTTGCGTTGTGGAGGAATTAATGCCCTCTCCATAAGAGCGAAACGAATTTAAAGGAGCGTCTCTGCGCCCTAGGAGATCTTTTTCAGTTTGAATCGGATTTTTTTTTCTGCTTTTAGAAAAGTCTATTTAGGACTTTGTTTTGTCGATGAGTACGTTCTGGAGAAATTCTTTTCCTTGTATCAAAGCTGCGTCGTTTCAAGTATTCAATCCTCGAGTCACCATCGGTTTTAAAATGGGTGCCATTGTGCGAAAAGCTGATTTTAACATATCTCCTAAACCATGTCCTCGTTGTCGAGCGACTCCTCGGTACACAGGATACATCTGTTACAATTCACTGGAGAATCCTTTTCGAAAATGTTGTTTCTTGACTTTTCCTTTTGAAAATATAATATTTTGTCCAAGATCTCCTTTCATACTAATATTGACACTGTCAAAATACGATTTATTAAAAAGAAGATAACGAGGATGTACAAATTCCTGCTGAATGTGATACGTGTTTCCTACTTCATCGTAAGCAGCTATGGCATAATCCACTTTGAAAGGAATGACACCCAGCAACGGAACAGACGTTGTACTCGACGACATCAGAGTACACAAACATCAAATTCAGCCCTTCGTTTAATTCGATAGGGTTGCGAACATACTTGTAGAATCGAATGTCTTTTGACTGCAGTGCTATGTTCGAGTTTCCACCCAGAATAGCAAAACAACTTGGGGAAAGTCTGATAAATAGCGTTTTGCCGTCGGAAAAATCCATTTTAAGAAGATGAGCAATTTTATGGTAGTCGATCAGTATACTTTGGCAAGTTTTCTCCAGTGCTTTGCCAAACTGATCGTTGAAAATTGCTGAAATCGTATAGACGAGATATTGAGCATTGAAATAATATGCTATAGAAATTTTCTCTTGGAATAGATATTCAATTGAGGTTTCGCTGGTGATGCTGTTTTGGATTCGTAAATGAAAGGATTATTTGTGTCCAAGTATTCTTGAACTTGTTCGTTGAAGAAAGTGATTTGATCTCCAACTATATTTTTGACTTCAGTGGGATAAATAATTTCTACCAAAGCCACTTCACAGTGAGCTTCCTGATCTAATTGTGTTGACTGAGGTAATTCGGCTGTGAAACAATATAATGTGCTGTTGGGAAACACATACATAGAACTGTCGCTTCGTAATATTAAATAAAATTGATTATTCACAGTTCGATGGTTCAGGTCTCCATGGAGTCACTCAATGTAAAAGGATGATTTTCCAAATAGGATTCCAGAAGAGGGCTGCTGCTGTGATTGGAAGAGGAGTTGTGGCTGGCGTTGGCGAGGTTACCATTGTTGTTGTTGTTACTGTCGGTATATTTAAAAGAGGGATTGGAAAGAAGATAACCAATAGAACTGCTGAGTAAAATAGTCCACAATTGTTTATTCCCTTGTTGCAAACTAATATTTCCAATGGCTGCTACGATGGCATAATACACCACAAAGATTTGGCAGAAAAAGACAATTTAATTTTTAGGAACACGTTCTCCACTAGAGACACAACGGTTGTTTTTGCAATTCGTGGAGAGATGAACTCTTAGAAGAAGATGCAGCAGTGTTTAACAGCATGATGGTAACTTGTGAAGCTGCAATTCACGAATCAAAAATGACAGGATATATTTTCCAACGGTCTTTGATTTCTTTGAGTCGATGTTTTCCCACGTTATGTGTTCTTCGATCGAGAATGATTTCGATATTGTACACGTCGTCTTCTTTCTTGGTCACTCGTTGTAAAAATCAGACAAGTAAAAAGTTCCTTTTAAGACTTTTCCGTTCATATCTTCCAATTTATAGACAGGAGGATTACGTCCACGCGCTTGTCCTATGACACGAAACAATTCTGTCGTCCAGTTAGGTAAGTAACCTTTGTCAAAAGTGCGTTTTGTTTTTCTAATGCGAACCCAATCTCCGGTGTTTAAAACTGCTTTCTTTTTTCTGGTCTTTGACGTTCCAAACAATCGATCAAACACCAACACTTCGTTTTCAGGTGTCACTTCTTCTGGAACACATCCGTTGCTACCATGGTTTGATTGATTGTAAGCTTTGACTAGACAAGTCTATGTATTTGAGAGTATGAGACATCCGCTAAATCTCCTTGTCATTGATGATCGATTCTTGCTATGTTCGTGTGACGTCGGGAACATTTTCGTCGAATGGTTTTGTGCAACGTGTACGTCGATTGTTCTTGTAACCATTGCCGTACATCTTGTAGACGTGAACTTATGAGTTGGCTTTTGGCGGCGCCATACAATGTTTTAATTCCTCCGTAGTAGTAGTAGCGGCATGAGCAGGATTGTATTAAATGCTGGCTAAAAGTGTATCCATGTGTTGTTGTGGTTGCTGCTCCACAGTAAGTCACCGTTCGAGATTGCTCTTAGGTTGCTCGTGTAGTATTTGGGATTGCGATTATTGACGTGTCTGACGAGCAATAGGAGTAGTCATCGGTTCATTGGTCACTTTTTTCTTGATTTCTTTTTTCACTTCTGTCTTCTCCTCTTTCTTTTTTTCTTTCTGCTAAAGAGGGTGTCAACATCATCTTTTGTATCCAGGCTTTCATTTCTTCTCGTCTGGGAGTATGGGGATGGTGTAAGCAAGGTTGTCATACTAGGAGGAGCAAAAAGGAGCAGACGGAGTTTGAAATACCTCGCTTGTTTCTTTTTCTTCTTCTTCCATCCCTGTGGCTGTTTCAGTCATCGTCTTTCTTGCTTTTTGTTTTTCTGCGCTGTTTTTTAAATCTCTCAGAGGAGGTTTAGCCGTTTCGTCTAAAGTTTTCTGGTGAAACAGTTGAAGACGTTACAATAAGTGTCCATGCCGTTGCAATTTTTCCGTTTCTGGAAAATCTGTTCCATCTATCAACGATTGTAATTGTAAGTGTGACATCTCGATGAGATTAGGATTAGGAGGTAAATGCGGTGTCCGATGTTCGTACCAAAGATTGAGTTCCATTAATCGTTTGTATGGAACTAAAGTTAATTTTCGTCCTTCCATAAGATCCATGGGTACAAGTGTGATGTCTTTCCAGAAAAGTATGTCCTTTTTATATTCGTCATTATCTCATCACTCCTCCGAAAAGAGGTCCAGCAATCAATCCTAAGAAAGGAACAGCCACTTTTAACAACGGTCCTATCGGTATTGGTTGAAATTCTCCTCGTTGAACGAGCATTGTTTTCTTTTGACTGATGGGCATTTTCTTTTTCACCATTTGACGAAGAACGTGATGATGTTGTCCTAATCGCTGTTTCTGTATATTGGTCAAAGGCATCGTTCCTTTCAAAACGTAAAAACAACATTCACACACGGTGTCGATGATATCTTATCGTGCTGTTTGAATGATTTTTTTACGCGTCGGAGCATCGGATTTGGTCAGTACTGACAAGACATCCCAATATTTAGCCAAACGAGGAGTGAGTCGTTTTTTTCCTTTTTCGGAAGAAGGTTTCTTTGGATGATGACGTTAACATTGTGGCATCTTTGTTTCAGGAGGGAAAAAAACTGAAGTGAATCTTATCCAACACTTCTTTTTTTATACTGGAATTCGTCTCCACTGATTGTCGAAACGTCGTATCACTTTGATTTTAGGTACTACTGGTGTTCTCAATGGACTAAATCTTGCTAGCTAATCATGCTGTAAACCCAGTAAACTTTGTAACACACCTGTTCTGTCTTGTATTTTTTCCTTAGGAGAGGCCAATTTTGGCAGCAGCTCGAGCAGTAGAAGAAGACGTCTAGGGAGTAGAAGTTTCTTTCGAAATGGGTTTCCATTTTTCAGCTAATTAGAAACACTGCTCTGAAATCTGGTTTGGCAGGCATCAGCGTTAACGGATGTGTAGTAGAAGAAGAAGTATTCAGGAGAAAACAGTCATTGAGATAGGTTTTCTTGAATACGTGCGCATTTTAGCGGCAGTACCTCTCTTTCTTGCAGGAATTTTTTTTTCTTTCAAAATGATTTGTGTTTTGGTTTGAGTGTCGATTCTTGGATCAGCTAGTTGTGACAAAGCTACTTGATGCTTTTTAGAAAAAAAAACGTTTTGTTTGACATGGCATGTGAATGATGCCTTGTATTAATTGACGTGCTGTCAAAGTAAACCACCGTGACACTTGTTTGAGACTAGCTTCTAACAACTGTGAACGTACTTGTGCATATTTTTTCGCGACTGATGGCATGCACGAATCAGTTTAGTAGGAGGATGAGATTTAAATGATGTCATGTTGAATACTGTTAGTTGTTTTTTTTTTAGACAGACAAAAACGAGAAAGGTGACGTGTAAATGACTGGATCGCCTTCTTGACAAATTTGTACAAACTCTAAAAAAAATTCTGAATGGTAGGTTTTAAATCGACGAGTAAATACGCATTTGGTAATTGAGTGGCATCGTCATACGCATAATTTAGCCAAGGTATTCCTAACTGTTTGGCTAACACTTGAAATTTAGATTTATCTCGTGGACTTTTAGACAACACACCATAATATGCATTGAGACGGATGGTGTGATGCGCTTTACTTTGTCGAAATAAATTTTGAGTAATGTAAATAATACTTCCATTACGATGATGTCCTTTACGTGTAAACCGAAGTTTAATTTCTTATCGTCTTCTTCTAGCATGTCCTTGAAGATGATAAGATGTGTTTGACTAAAGTCAGACACGATCACATCGTATTCGCGAGGAGTTCCTTCCACAAACGAATTGGATTCTCCTTGACGTTCTTGGAGTAACGTGTAAGCCAACAGACACACTTTGTAACACCACACGATACTTTGTGAAAGACTATCGAACAATTTTGATTTGTGTTCGATCACACGTCTGACAAATTCTGTTTTTCCTGAACCACTTGGTCCAGCAATCAACATGTTAAAGGAAATGGCTAAGATACAGTGCATCCCAAATTTGACGATCTAACTTTTCGTCAGTCACTCTGAGAACGGAGGATGCAGCCACAATTTTAAGTTGTGTTTAGAATTTTGAAATTCTATCAAAGACACAAGACATTTTATACATTTATACACGTTTAATTTGTCATGGTGTAGCAGAACAAAAACATATTTACATTTTAAAAACACACCAAGTTCATGTTTTGCTTTTCTTTGATCAGGTATACACAATGTCTTTGGCACAGTCAGTTACCTCTTGTGTCCTAGTGTCGAATCCAAGACTTTTCTACATCCTTCCAGTTGTAAATCTGTTGGGGGTATCCAACCGACTATACACACTTTTTGGTAAGTATAAAGAGTTGATAAAGTACGACAAATGTCTTCTTCGCACGGAGGTACACAACTCGTATTTAGCATTATTCGCGACACTTTTAGCACATAAATTTGCCACAAAGAATCTGCTGGTATAGGAAATCCAAGAAATGTAGTCTCTAATACCCCCCCCCCCCCCCCCCACACACACACACACACAACACAACACTCGTCCAAACATTCAAAGGAATAGTCTCGTCTTGTGGAACAGTTCTTTTAAAAGTATTTGGTAATTCACCAAGTCTTGAACACACTGTCATTGACATTCTCCCACTGAATTTGGTGCAACACGGATGACAGAAATCGTGGCGTGGCAAGTTTTATAATGTTTTCACAGCAAAATCTTATCGTGTGTTGGCACAAACGTCTCTTTCCGACTACTAGTATGTTACTGCCTTCTTCAATCAGTTTTTTGTTTCTATTTTATATTTTTGTTTTAATTTTTTTGATAGCATTTAGATACCAATGGTTATTCATTATTCTTTGGATATAATTGTTCTTTGCGTTTCACTTGAATCTGTACAAACTCTTTGTAAATGCCTTCTCGTAGCTCGGGAGATATATTAAAATCAATTTACAGGAATGTCTTTTTTGAAGAAATAATATTAAATTTGCCAAATGAAATCTGCTGGTGGAGCATATCAAAGAAATTAATCAGCCCTAACTAGCAACACATCACACGTAGTATCTTGAGGCGATACTTCTTTTAAAAGTTTTTGCAATCCTATAAGTCTTGAACCTTTTCCTGGACTTTGTTCCATGGAATTCTAACTATCACTGCAACATTGTAGGTAGAAGCCGTAACATCCAAAATTTTACAAGCTCTGGGTAGTAGTTGATCAATGTCTGACCATTTGAACATTTTCTAAAATTAATCATTTTTTTTTATATAGCATTCAGATACCAATGGTTGAAAAGGTCTATGTCGTAAAGGATGCAATTGTTATTTGCGTTTCACTTCTGTACAAAAGTCGCTGTAAATGCGTTCTCGCAGCTCCAAAGGTAAACTGCAAATTCTCTCTTTTTAAGTATCCATGGGGATAATAATCATGGCCCACCAAAGGATGTAAGCGACAGCACGGAGACCATATGGCGTAGTCAAGGAAAGCTGAATCAGTATAGTCCATACGGATCGCCACAACACAATTGAAACAATGTACTTGGCTTCACTGTCCCAACTAGACAGACCCTGCTCTAGTTATAGATTTGGGAATATTTCCTTCCAGATATTTAGGTCATTTCCCTTTAAACGGCTGGAATCGACTTTCAAAATCGTCATAGCCAGGCAAAGCCACAGGAAACGTGTATTCTTTGAACTTGGTGTAAGTGGGTCCATCACACTGTTGCTGTGTTGAATCATCATTCTCGGTGAGTGTCTGTACTCAAAATGATATTTCTGTCTTGGAACATTTTTATTCTGGAGAACGGTACCCATACGGTACCGTGTTGGGATCGGGATGTAGCACTCGTTTTTGGTAGACGATCTGATATACTTTTTCCAAGGGTAGACTAAGGATTTGATGATTTGACAAACGTACAATTTTGTGAGAATATATTGTTTTCACACGAAAATCTTGATCTTGACCGGACCTTAAAGCTTCTATTAAGACGTCTAAGTTCACCGCTTGACTGGAACGATAGTTCAATGTCAGTCCTTTTACTTTGCATTTAGTGTGAAGTTCTCATTTTTTGTTTCTGTATTGGTAGCCGTAATGTGTTGGTCCACTACCAACAAAACTCAAAATAATGTCTTCTGGATGTTCATTGGTCCAAGTTCCAAAGCGTTCGTCTTCGATGTGTGTATGATAGCTTCCAGGGCGATCGATATACATGCAACTTCTCGTGTCAAAGTAGAGGTCTGGATCTCCTAAAGGTTCCAAGACAATACAATTTTAAACGGGTATTGGCTGTCACGTAAGCAGCAATGATGACAATGCCAAACTAATCGGATTGTTATTCATCTGCACGAGACTTCGTTCGGTTCTGGGAAATTGATCCCCGATAAAACTTTGTGTTTTCCGTTGCCTGATGGGATGAAACGTGTGTCACGTGATGAGTAGCTATTCCATCGGTCCTGTCATACTAATTGTTGGATTGTTGGACCTGTTGAATTTTTTCCAAGATTTTGGAAGAAGTTAATTCTGCAGGTAGGTCGAATGTAAAAGATAATCTTCAGGGACTACTGAACGACTTTCTTTTATGGCTGATCTTAACTCTCCAGGTCTTGTAGTGGTGGTAGAGGTAGATGGTGTTGGCTCAGGATCACCTGTGTCTTCTTTGAAATCTCTAGCGTGAACTTCAGCCAACACTTATGTGAGAGTGTTGGGTGACAAAGAGCGTCATCGTTGCTTGGCTTCTGGATCCTCCTTGGAAATGTGTGAACGTTTCGTGACAGTATTTCATTCAAATTTAATTTGACTAGTGTACACTCACTCCATATATATAGAGCACCCCTCGGCCTAAGAGAAAACACTCATTCAGTTTCAATCTGTAAAGATGGAAGAGCCACAACAGATCACACTTCTCGTCAGTGATTTACAGAGAGTCATTCGAAAATACACTTTGAATAAGACTTCTGACTACAACTCGCGAGATAAACGTCAAGATACCGGCTATGTCAGACAAGAGAAAGGACATTGGGCTCCAGAATGTCCAAAACGTCAAAGAAAAGGAACCTCTAATACAGGAGAAATTAGAAACAAAAGTAAAGATGCCTGTTATCTATGTCAGAAAAAGGACTACGGTCTTCAGAGTGTCCCAAGAAAAAAAGAGAGCAAGGAGAAGGAGCTTCAGAAGCAAAAACAGGAGAAGTATGCCTATTCCAGTCAAGAAATTCATAAAGGTGAGACAATGAGATGAAACAGCAGGAGAACCCACGCCAGTGAAGAAATACAAAAAAGAAAGAGAGTGAAAAAGAAACAGAAAATCGCCTATTGTGATGCGTTTTGAAATTTCATTGTGAATCTTATTCTCGAGAATATACCAAAACACGTAAGTGTATTTTTATCTTGATTTGTTCTTTTAGTATGGATAAGATACTCAACATACTTTTACAGACAACAAAAATGGCATGTTGGATAGTAAGTGTCGGGTGTTGGATAGTAAATCTAGGGTGTTGAATTGTAGATGACTGGTTGTTGGTCACTATACCTGTTAAGTTTCTTCGTAAGTGTGGAATGTTGATCACTCAAAATGGCACGACATTTTTAATTTTATATATATATATATATATATATATATATATATATATATATATATATATATATATATATATATATATATCTTTCAGAATTTATAAATAATTGTTATTGAAATGTAAAATTTTATTTTTGCAATTTGTGAAAACATTTTTTCAAATTTTTAATTTGTCCGAACATTTTTCAGTCTTCGCTAAATTCAGTATAATTTTTTATTCTATTTTTATTTGTAAAAAAAATGTAAATTTGAACATTTTTCACTTTTAAAATCTGCAATTTACAATTTGTAAAAACTGTTTTTACAATTTTTAAATTTTGTGGGCAATTTCCTTTTCATTCTCCGCCAAAATCCGTATTACTTTAGAAATTGTAGTGTTGCTTTAAGTCTCGATCATATATTAGTTTCGGACTAAATTTAGTCTCAGCCAAAGTTTTTTTTTTTTTTTTTTTTAGTCTCCGCTAGATGTTAGTGACTGTTTTGGAATTTTAATATTACTTTTTAGTCTCGGCCACAATACTACAATGTATAGTGTTCCGGATTTTTCAGTCTCCGCTAAAGTCCGGTACAGTTTCGTAATTTTAGTACCACTTTTAGTCTAATCCAACTGAATCTAATATTCCCTTTTTTTTTTTTTTTTTTTTTTTTTCTCCACTAAAGTCTGTGACAATTTCATAATTTTAGTATTTAATCACATCCATTTTGGTGTTATTATGAGTTGATTATAGCCATTTATTACATCAATACAATATATGCAAATTTACTGACACCTCCAACATGATCTGAGGAATAGGTGATGCTTTATATATAAATCTCAGATATATGCATATAGCCACTAGGCTGCAGGTCACAACACACGGGGTGTTGGACAGTATATGTGTCATTTGAGGTCTACAACTTCTAACAATGTAACAACGTAGCCCCATTTGAGGTCAACCACTTCTAACAATGCAACAATGTAGCCTCATTGTCAATTTCCCGCAATGACACCCATAACGCCCCCTGCATGTTAAACCTATGGATATTTTTAACATAGGATTTTCTGTATGACCCCCAAAGTGGCTTCACATGGATACCTTCAGCGTAATGTTAATTCATAACTGCGAAAGATATGTACATGTGTGTGTGTTTGTGTGTGTGTGTTTGTGTGTGTGTGTCTATATATATATATATATATATATATATATATATATATATATATATATATATATATATATATATATATATATATATAATAAGGTTACCAATGACATGCAGAAGCCTTAATTTATAATATTGTGCCATTTTTTGGATCAATCGTTAGAACTAAAAACGATTTTGATGGATATCTGGATATCGAGAGGCTATGCGATGCGATATGACTCGTAAAGTTGAAAGTGGTAAACATCCAATATATGGGTAGCGATGGAAAGGGGATGTAATTTGGAAGATTTTCTTCCCTTTGACTATTTGTTAAATAGGTAAGAAAGACGACATTTTTCGCCTTTTTGAGAGGATTGAATTCGAGAGATAGCAGAGTTTATTTCCCTAATGTCAATATGATCGGGGGACGTATTCGATGGGGAAAATCCTAAATGCAGTTGTATTCCTAATGAGTGATTAGAATCAGATCAATATATATCGAGCTCCAAATACAAAACCACGGCGCGTTACGGTCTCATTACCCTTGCAAACAGTGTAGAGACCTACCATTTAGTTTTTGATGAGGGGCGGGGGTCTTATTTTGAACCAGGATATTTTTTAACGTCAAGATAAAAAAAATTCTTCAAATAATATAATGGATATTAAAAAAAAATTCCTACAAACGAGGGCAGGAATATTTGTTTCAAATTATTTGGGGGCCGGTAGTTTTTCTCACCCCACCCCCGTCTAAAAAAAATTAACAATAAATTAAATGGTCAGTCCCTTAACCCAGATCTGCACCATCCACGCGACAACTAAACCTGAGAAGAAGAGGGTTTATAGTCAACGCTGTTAATCTTCCATTCACGTGGATGGTGAGCACAGTTTTTAAGTTATAGGACACATTTCAAATTAGTTTCATAAAACAAATTTTATTCTCCGAAACGGTAGCTTTTGTGGCAATGAATGATATTTAAGCTCAAGAGGGGTGGATTCGAGATGGATCGGGAAATGTATAGAATGACACTAATATAGTCAATAGGTTAGAGAGTCATTATTCGTCCCAAGCAAAAATCAAACCCATGACCCAAGAAACGGTATCTATCGCCATGTTCTCATGCACCAGCGCACAAACCGACTCGGTTATGTGCTCGTCCCCATTAAAGGATGGAACAAGGTCGAAGAAAAGGATTAAAAGTGCACGAGAATTCAGTCAGTAAGCAAGCTGAATTAAACACTCAGCTATATGCACAAACCCAATGGATTTAGAAATGCAAAATATATACATTAAATGCAAGTTGTAAATTGACACCTATATATCGAACAAAGAGGAAAGCGTGTAATCCTACATCCCACATTGTATATATGGATACATGATTATATAAAAAGTAATTTATATTGAATGAAGCTAACATAATCAAACAAACAAGTTACAGTTGTAATTCGTCCCAAGCAGAAATCGAACCCATTCCGCGAGAAACGACACCAAGCTCCTTTGCACCATAGCGCTAGCTGATTCTGCCACGAGCCCACTCCAAAAATAGGATGGATCAAAGTCAAAGGTAAGGACTCGATGCGAATATATATATATATATATATATATATATATATATATATATATATATATATATATATATATATATATATATATATATATATATATAAAGCCAAGTTATAGGTTTTTGGCTATTATATGAGGATAACCCCGTTAACACAAGCAGCATATATCCAAAGAAAAGCTCCATCTCAGTTGACTTAATCTAACCGATTAAAGTTAATTTTAATAAAATTTTTAATAAAAACAGAATTGAACCCAGAATATATCATAGTATGTCCGAAACCTAACAGTATCTATCTAATAATCCTTAACCAAAGCGTTTGTATTGATAATTTGAAATTGATTTTGATAACACTGACCATGTCTTACGCATTTATATGCCCGAATATCCAAGAAAAAAAGTTGGGTCGACATGGGACATAGCAACTCATATATGCAAGTATCGTTTTGTTGTTTTTTTTCCTGCTAATAATAATAATAATAATAATAATAATAATAATAATAATAATAATAATTAGAAAGCCTATCGTGCAAAATACAGTATGCAAAGAGCTCATATTTCTTGGATCTGATGCATGAAACACAGGGTCAAACACGAAACTCTTTTTGTTTAAGTTTTTTTTTTTCTTTTTCTTCAATCAGAAAATAAAACCTGCATGACAAATCTAAAGCCTTCGTGAAATTTACACATACCCAGAGATATCAGGAAACCTTTTTAAAAACCTTTTAATATCAGTGTCGGCATCGTTATGTAGTCATCAGCATCATCATCAACATCATCATCAACATCATCAACAAGACCATGATCATCATTTCCTTCCGGAAAAGATTCATTGCATAACATAATCAGTATAATTATAATTATAAAAATCTGATTAACAAGCAGGAACCATTCTTAAAGAGAAAAGTATTGGTAGTTACAAAAAGTATATACAGATATTTAAATTTTTGACATTAAAATAAATGCAAAAACACAGATTTTTGTTCATTACTTTCCATTCCCATCAATCACATAGTGGACGATTGTCCACTGTATTTTGCATACTCTATTTTGCATACTCTATTTTGCATAATAGAAGAAGAAGAAGAAAGAAAAAAAAGGAAGCAAAAAAACAACCTCTTTTCTGCATTAGCTATAGATGTTTTATATAAATACGAGATACGTACACATATTATTAAATTTCATGACAGAGTACTTCTGTATGAAGATTTAGACCTTTTCTAGATTTAATACATGTAATTATATCACTCTGCATTAATTCATCTGCTTCTAATCTCTTCATAATATAGTTCTTGAAATGAGAACGTCACTTAAGTTACTGATCAGTGTACAGCTGAAAGAGCCCATTTAACTTTTAGCCGAGTTTGCTATATAGTCCTGATTTCTAGTAAAGTGATGTCTCAAGGAATTAGCATTGCTTATACACCGAAGTAAGCTTTGTACAGTTTCAAAAGTTCCCCTGACGGGTGAAGAAGTGTCTTTGTTTCATCTGAGGTCAGCGCATCCGTGTTGCTGGTATCAAACACGGGCCATTGTGAGGCCTTGTCCCAGAATGCAGAGAAGAAGAAAGGCGTAAGGGGGATTAGCTCCTTGTTGTTCTCGGGTGCACGCATCAGCTCCTCTCTCCACTTGTCCAAAAGAAGGGGCCTTAGGTTCATATCCTCAAACAATGTGTTGAAGGGTATCGTGTCTTTGTTGAACAAGTGATACACTTTCTCGTGGTAGTCCATCTCGTTGCAGATTCTAAGTGAGATTTCCACCATTGCTTTGGCCACATAATCAACCGGTGTTAAATCATAAGGAAAGTCTATATTAGGGTAACAGCCAAGCTTCTTCATCCCGAGCATTGTGCAGCCAAAAAGATCATTTCGAGGTCCAGCACCGTCTGTTGTTCTGCCTGATATTCTTGCTGGACGAAAAACGGCACCTCCCGGCAAGTGTTCCAAGGCTTGCAAGACAAGTCGTTCGCTTGCCCATTTGCTCTGTCCATAGCCTCCTACGATTAACATAGGATCATCAAAACACTCCGATTCGTAGCACGTTCTGTGGCGAGGACTCGTCTCCATGGGTGGCTCGGGAAACAGGAATACACTCAGCGAGGACGTTAAGAAGATGTATTTCTGGACGCCTGTCATTGCAAATTTGATGAATTCTTTGGTGCCTTCAACATTTACGATTCGATGGTCTTGATACGGCGTATTGAAGTTCATTGTTGCAGCATTCAGATACACGACGTCGATCGCATCGCACAAAGCATCATAAATGTCTGGTGTGACTCCCATCTGCTCTAGCGATAGGTCTGAAAGGACAATGGTGATCCTGGACGTGTACTCAAATTTCCACAAATTGTATATTCTCATGTTTTTTATGATTCTCCCAAGACCCCTTGCCTCAGTAGATTCTCTTACCATGCAGCAAATGTGGGCACTTGTTTGTTCCAGGAGTTCAGCTAACAAAAAGGCTCCAAGAAACCCCGTTACTCCTGATATCAATATGTTTCTGGGATATTTTAAAGAACACTTCTTCCCGACGACAGAGAAGTGTTTGAACTGGATAGATCTACATCTGTTTGTTTTAGATGAAATGAGGGCGTCTAGAGTTGAGTCTTCCATTATGAGATCTCTAAGTTCCTGCTCACCTGTGACACCAATATGTTCAGACTTGCGAAGAACGTCTTTCTTCATTTTGATGACCTCTGCAAATTCTTCTATGGTATCAGCAGTGCCGACATCGGTAAAGGAAAGAAACAGATGCAGAGCGTCTTCAAGAGTCCTCAACAACAAAACAAGTTGGAGTGAATTTCCGCCTAGTTCAGTGAAAGAACTTTGTTGATGAAGACAGTACAAAAAGGATTCGTCTAATTTTAGAACTTTACACCACTGTCGTGCAACAAACAGTTGAATATCATTCAAGTGACTCTTGCCTGTTGACTGCTCTTGGTCATGGACGCTTTCGTCTATTTCTAACAGTTTCCTATCGACTTTTCCATTGGTTGTCAAAGGGAATTCTGATAATTCTAATTTTCTTATAAAGTTAGGTATCATGTATTTTGGCAAAGCTTTTGATAGATACTCTCTCAATTCCGATGTGTAAACGAATGTTGGGGCGACAAAGGCGGCAATTTTGGGATCTGTTGAAGATGAGCATTTGTGGACAACTACCACTGCCATTTCAATTTTTGGATGTTGTATCAAAACGTTTTCTATTTCACTTAGGTCCACCCTTTGTCCTCTTATCTTGATTTGATCATCTAGACGACCTGCATATGTAATTGTGCCATCTGGGTCCATGAATGCGTGGTCACCTGATTTGTACAGCGACATATGTGGATCTAGAGGATTGGGTACAAAACGCTGGTCGTTGAAATGTCTGGCATTCCCGATGTAACCATGTGCAAGGCCTTTTCCTCCGATGTAAATTTCTCCAACAACCCCTGGCGGCACTGGTTTCATGAAGTCGTCGAGAAGATAAACACAAACTCCATCTATAGCTCTGCCTATAGGTAACTCTCTGTTTACATCTTCGTAACGTGTTCCCGGAATAAACTCATAACATGTAGAACATACTGTTCCCTCGGTTGGACCGTATGCATTGAAGAACCTGATGCTGTTGTTTTTTATCCATCTCACAGCAGTGCTCAACGTGCATGCTTCTCCAGCGGAGACTACTTTTTTTATTGAAGGAAGATCCAACGGTCCGTAAATATTCAGAGCTGAAGGCGCAAGGGTAATGATTGTAACCTTTAGTGCCTTCATGGCGTTGAGAAACTCTTTTCCAAGGCGTTCGTCTGGACTAAGAACAGACAGGGTGCCGCCTGATAGAAAAGCGGTGAATATCTCAGAAATTGAAGCATCAAACCCGATAGATGCAAACTGAGCCGTATCATCTCCTGGTCCAATGTCCCATTCTTTAATTTGCGCCCTTACTAGATTGATAACGCTGCTCTCTTTTACCTTTACACCCTTCGGCCTTCCGGTGGAACCTGATGTATACATCACATAGCAAAAGTCTTCATCTTCCTCTGCTTCGTTTATACATACTTGCGAATCAAGGTTTTCACGTTCATCTTTTATATTCTTATTGCCTGCATTGCGCAATAACCCGTTTGGGGCACTTTTCTTCATGTGATTTTGCATATCTTTGCAAATTCCATTCGTCGGAATAATTTTGTTTTCGTTTTTGTCAAATGTTAACTCCAGGAAATATACCTCTTCACCGGCGACCTTGTGCTGAAAGCACACCTTGATCGATTTTGTCATCATCGGCAAGTAGGTTGTTTCAAATCTTGTCGTCAAAATTTGGCAGACCTTTGCATCACACATCGAGAATGCCAAACGGTCGGACGGGTTGTCCACGGGTAGGGGTAAAAATGCAGCGTTGCTTTCGATGGTAGCCAACAATGACAGTACGTACTGAATTGAATTTGGAAAATAAAGTCCAACAACAGGTTTTCCCTTCTCTGTTTTCAAAAGGTGCCGAGAAATGTCAGCGGACAAAGAGGCAATATCCTCTTGCATTCCTTCATAGGTAATCGCTTGTTGCATTGATTTCAAGGCAATGCTTTTTGGTGAAAGCTGACATTGTTTTTTTATAAGTGTTGATAAGGACTCTTTTTTCTTAACTCCTCCGTCCTCTACACCTGGGAATAAATATTTCAGTTCCTCTTTGGACAACATCGCGATGTCTTTTAGAATAGGATTGATTTCATTTTGAAGCTCCATGTTCATCGAACTCAGAAATGTCGGGAAGTGCCGTAACACATCGACCACGTGCGTGAAGTCTTGGGCAGGTCTTTCGTTGTAGAGCAAACGCATTTCCCTCGTGTCAGGACAGAAAAGAAGCAGCAGGGTGCAATCATGCAGAATATGCTCACCAACGTTTTGTTCGAAGTTGGTCCCAGACTTTGTTCCGATGACTAAGTTGTGATGTGGTGTCCTTTTCTGGCCACGCAATTCTGGGTATCGATAAAACACATCCTTTAAAAACGTCTTTGCATTGATGTATTTTATCAGATCCTCACGACATTTAAATATAACATCTGTAATGTTTTCATCGAAAGCGACATTGAATAATCCAGGAGTGATATCTGAAAACATCGACTCCACAGAAGCGTCCAATCCACTCTTGTCTACAAGTAGACCTATTGCCACGGTAGAGAGACAGCTAACTCTGGCCATGAATGCCACAAAGGAAGCTTGAAGAAAAAGTTCCGTGTTTACACATGTTGGTACCCAATCGACGTAAGGTAACGGTAAAGTGATTGTTCGGATTTGGATGTCTGTCGAAACGTCTATGATATTCGCTACGACGTTCATTCGCTGTCGATAGAAGACGGTAGGCTCATATGAAGACAGTTTCCTTCTCCAAAATCCTTCCATTTTCCGGATGGACGTAATTTGGTCATGGTCGATGGAAGCGCTTGGAACATGACCGCCTATGTAGAAACCAATTTCTTTGTGTCTGCTCTGAGGTATTTGCACGCCATCGAGTGTCGCTAAGGATACAAGTAGGGGTGTTGTCCTGGTTGCTACGACAAGCGTATTATCGACTATGTCAACTATCTGACCTGCTGTGGCCGATTCATTGACGAAGTTGGCAGCCTTGTCGACGTTTGTCACGAGGAAGTATTCTCTAGTGGCTGCCAATATTTTGGGACTTCCGAAAGCGTTGTCATGATTTGTACCAAACTCAAGCGCCCGTGACAGATTGTATATTTCATCTGCGTCATTATCGAAATTCAAAACTCCTAAATTAGGGGGTAGGGTGTACAGTCCATAGTAAGATCTGCCAACCTTCTTTTGTGGTTTTCGAATCAGCGTGTCATGCTTTATATCATTGATCAATCGAATGAAGGCGTTGAATGCAGCTTCCAGGCATTTCATGTTTAATGTGAAGGCCGACTCATCGTTTTCAATCGTGACCTCCTGAGACTCCAAGATGTCTCCCGTATCGATGCCAGCCTCCACCACGTGCCAACTGATACCGTGCTTTCGCTTGCCTTGTAGAATGGCCCAGCTTGTCGCATGGATACCCGCATAAGCTGGAAGTTGGCTATCATGATAGTTAATGGACAATTTGCGTGGAAAGTTCAAAACATTCTCTTTGAGAACACGTGGGTTGGTGATGCTGAATAAGTAGTCTACGGGGTTGTCTCTTAGAGCATCTTCGAGATTGGCATTTCTGTTCTGACAGAGTATCCGCTTCTCCTCACACAGCTGAGATACGGATGACGTGTTTGTAAAGACCACTTTTAATTCAAAGCCGTTCTCCAGCAGACTATTGATACACTTCAGAAGAAGGTTTCCCTCTCCGATTGCTGCACACGGGATGCTCTTTGTAGCCATTTTTAAAGTGTTCTTAGACTTATCTGAAAAAAAGGATATGCACATATGTTAGGGAAGACAACTACATGTTTCAGTTTTAAAATGTAACACCAATGAGCAAACAATAAAAACGAAGCTATTGTCAAATATGTTCTCCGAATGGTGGGGATTCGAATTGGTGAGTGAATAGTCATGGACCAGCCATTCATTAAAATCAAGGAAAATTTGCAATGTTTCTAAATCACTTTGAAGACTCGAATGGATTTGATACTCACGGCAGTTACTACAAACTAATTACAATACAGAAAAATATATTAGACGGTTTTATTCCTTTTGTAGTCACCATCATCATCACTATCATTGTCGTCATTGTTGTCTTCGCTCTTTTTCAAAAATACGGCTCATTGATTTGGACGTAAGCTAATCAGCCTAAAAGATTCTTACATTGTTCAAAGATGTTAAACTATTTTCGAGCTCGTACACAAGGAACAAATCGCAGATAAAAGGAAATCATTAATTATACAAGATTATGTTGATAACACTACACCTCTGTTCGTTTTTCCATCTATCACGCAGTCAATCGTAACAATAAAAATACTGTAAATAATAATATTTTAGCTTTAATACATTTTCACGAATCTGTAACATTTTGGCATATTTATGGCACAAAAATGTCGCGAGTTAATTGTGCTCTGAATATATACTCTTTTACATTGTCGTCTTTTCAGTGAATAATACAGTTAATAAACCTAATGGAGGTATTCTAATTTACAGTAGTTTGAAAAACTTAATTCTACCTTGTTATTACCTCTCGTCTTATCAATTTTGAGCACCAAAATAATGATTTCGTTCTTCTTTATTTGCTTCATTTTATGTGTTAATAAATATTTAATCTTCTCTGAAATAAGAAGAGATATTTGTAGACTCCCTGAGAAAATCGTATCCAAGCAAAGAGTGGTGTATCACATTACCATTAATATTTATGTCCTTACACACTCTAAAAATCATTTTAAAATGTCTGCATTTGATGCAGAAAATAAAAAGAAAAAAACTCTATGACTATAAAATGTACGACAAAAGTTTAACGACTGTCAATATTATGTGAAACTATAATTTAATTTACAATAACCGTATCGTCGAATCATGTCAAATTTTCTTTTCCTGTTGACCATTCAATAATAATAATAATAAAATAATAATATTAATAATAATTATTATTATTTTTATTATTATTATTATTATTATTATTATTATTACTACTACTACTACTATTGCTGCTACAACTACTACTACTACTACTACTACTACTACTACTACTACTACTACTACCAACCTTTCAGATCTGCAGCGTCTTCACATATGATCTCTCCGCTTCCATGTTTCTGTTGGAATTTCTATCACGCAGCATAATTGATACTTTGCGAAGACCCATTAGATTTATTTTGACCCTTTACATAGAGTCATGTTCCGCCTGTGTATTATTAGAAACTAGGTGGTCAACAAAAGAGTTCGATGTCAACTGTACTGGACGATTCAAGTTCTGTGCAAGACAATGTTCTTAGCGGTACATTGGATAGTTCTGCCTTAGTAAAATTCGGGAAGCTGCTTTTCTGAAATAGGAGAAATTAGATATATTGTATAACTCATTCGATCCAAACATAAAATAAAAAAGGTAATTATAAATAAATGATTCAATGATTTATTAGTTAATTATATTTTTTCAAAAATATATGAATAAATACATTAATTAATTCACTAATTAATTCAATCAATCATTTAACTCTAACACTTCCTCTCTTTCATGTGGCAAAACGCAGGATTCGTGTATCAAGTATGTACAAAATACGTAATTCTTGTTCCTAAATTTGTTACTCTATGAAAAAGCATAGCACTCTAATACATTGATTATAATTATACAAAATTTCATCTTAGATTTCATTCATGCATCATTAAATTCGTACAAAAAGCAGACTTGTTGTCATAAATTTTCTTGTACAAAACATATTTAAGGGTGGGAATCTACAGTACGTCACTTGCAGTGTTTCCAGTACGTCACTTGCAGTGTTTCCAACACACAAAGATGGCGGACGAATCGCTCGATTCCAACTAAGGTTTCGCAGACTTGCAATGGTTTTCGAACAAAAATCATATTTTGAAATGCACACCGTACTTTTACCAGTCTAAATAAGATACATTTGTTAAACTTTGACATTAACAATGAGCAGATTTTTCAAAAACATTAGTATTCATAAGCACACGCAAAATATTCAGCTCCAATGTATTCTGTGTGATATTGCTTCTCATACTCTCAGGTAGAAAAATAGATAGATTGATATATAGTTGGATGGATAGATAGATATGTTCAGAAAAATATGCTTCGAAATGTTTTAGAAAACTATTCATTCTAATTATTTCATTCATACTAACGGAAAAATCAATATTACAAACTGAGTCCTGAACATTGTTACGGAATCATGCCTCCTTTACCTTTTTTATAATGATTTAATTTACTAATTAATGATCTCTGTTTTTTAGTCTGAACTGGGGTTGTCATATGAGTATATATACGACATCCTTTCGATCAATAAGTGGTCACATGATCAATTGCGCGGGAAAATGAAGTCGACCTAGCTCTGTACTTTTAGAAATCAACATTGAAAGGCCACATTCCATACTGTATAATAACATTGTGTTTACTCTTTAATATTTTAGTACTCTAGACCTTTGGGTAAATGACGCGTAACCTAGTTCCTGATTGGTTCTTAGAGGGTTGTGTTATTTTGTAATACCATATTATTAAAGACGGAGAAAGGGTTTTACAATTCAATATCTGCGCACTTGTAATGTATATATAGCAACTCGTCCAGTGATAAATCATTCTTTTACAGTTGCTTGAATGAAGAGAGGTTATTGAAATTATTCAGTTCAGTGTGGAATTTATTTAAATAGTAATTCATCTGAATTACTATACAGCTCCGTGAAATTATCGGACATTATTCTAAAACTTGTGAGATTCCAGACTTGCAAGGATTATTTTGGATTAAATCAGAACTTGTCAACTTCAGCACAGTACAGGTTATTTTCATTTGGAATACTTCATCCGGATTACTCGGATTAACATCAGGAAGTGAACTTTAAAACAATTTAGGACTTTTTAGGATATTCTATACTGTAAGTTATTTTAATTCTTTCACTTTGATTGTTTGTTGAACTATTTTAATTCTTTTAATATTTTAGGAAATTAAAGATTTGCATTTTAATCTTGAAAGCTTGTTTGT
Organism: Margaritifera margaritifera; assembly: GCA_029931535.1. NCBI lineage: Eukaryota > Metazoa > Mollusca > Bivalvia > Unionida > Margaritiferidae > Margaritifera > Margaritifera margaritifera. The sequence goes on from JAQPZY010001606.1 coordinate 1,499,645, forward strand.
GTCTTTTATTCGGTTACATTACCCCTAGAGTCGTAACAACATCCAAACCTCGGTTCGAGAAGGAAGAATACAGTTTGGGATGATTAGTAAAGACAATGTTTATTTCTGAAGTAAAAGGGTGAATTAAAACTTCTAATACATACACTCGCAGTTACTTGTTTAATTTGACAACCAAATTTTTACAGGAAACACTATCTCTGTTGTGTATTATATCCATTTTCATCTCAGATTCTTGTGATGACTACTTTATTTCTGATCTTTAGGTCTTTCCCTAGATTCACAGAATTTCTTAAAATTTCTGCTCAAATTATATTATACCTTCTCTTGCTAGAGATACTTATGACAGTATTTGGAATTTAGATTGTGAGAGTAGTTAAAATGACAAAAATTGTTGAGTCTGATCAGTGGCGGCGCGAGGGTTTGAGGCGCCCGGGGGCAATGTTCTTTAGTGGTACAAAGAACAGTTTTTATATCAGTTACCCCCCCCCCCCCATAAAATATAACTTTTTTGTGAAGAATTGCCCCCGTTACACTAAGGTGATGGTGAAATACGATGAAAATTTCAGCTGCAAAAAAAGCTCTTGACTGCGCCCTCCCTCCTTCGCCTGGCGTTTGGGGTCAAATGCCCCCCCCCCCGCGCCACCACTGAGTCTGATTGTACATCGTGGGACGTTTTTGTTCTTGAAACATCAGTTAAGGAATTTTTAGAATGTTAGGAAATCCTAAAAGTTTTCTCAGAAATGCAACAAAGCCATCGGTGCAAGCCACGAACGATATTCCGCTACGCTCCTTTATCACCAGTGGCTGCCTGTGCTGAGATTTCTTCGTTTTTCATGAGTACCCATATACAAAAATACGTCATCAACAACACAATGTAACAATCTTCTGCACATCAATGAATGTGCCGTTTTATCGATCGATAAGTGACTGTGCGTGTAAAAGAAACTTTGATTGGCTCATTCAAACAGCGTGAAAGGTCATGTTGGGTCAATATGGCGAAAAAAATTTACTCGCGCTCGCAGTGTTTGGTGAAGCAGGTTTATGCATATTCATGAGAAACGAGAAATTCTCCGCACATGCGGCCACGGGTGATAAAGGAGCGTAGCGGATTATCACCCGTGGCTTGCGGCGATGTAGCAAAGCTATTCTCTGGAAAACTGTAAATATAATGATTTTATTGAGTAAAACTTGACTTGAGTGACCACCCTTTCCACCAACAATAAATGGTTTCTCAAAACAGGTGGTCTCTCATAAGAGGTCATCACACTGTATAACAAATATGTGAATAAACTGGTCTCCTATAGAAGTGGTAGTTCAAGTCTTTCAGGAGGAACGAATAAATTGATGTTGGTAAATACACAAATTTCTATTCGGCTAAGTTCACAAAACAACTTGAAGATCTATATTTTACAATATTTAATGATTCAACAAATCATAGCATATGAGCAATACAACAATCGATGCAAGAGCATTCTAAAAGTGATTGATGTCTTCTTGAAATATTCTGGGACTGTAGAAGTGAAAACAAAAAAGTGAGATGATATACGCGATGCTTTTAAATTAATCTTTAAAGAGCGAAAGCCAAAAAAGACACAGTTTGATGAAGGAAAAGAACTGTACAAATATGAAATTACGTATTTGTTGGAAAAGGAACAAAATGAAAACTTTGCAACTTATTCATGTAAAACAGCATTCGTAGTGAAAAGGTTTCACTAAACATTAAATAATAAAATGTGGAAGTATTTAACTGAAAAGGAAACAATAAAATAGATTGAAGTTTAACAAATAATTAAGGGATACATCATAGATCACTAGACTTGGCTTGACTTCTTTTGAAGCAAGCAGGAAATAAAACAGACATATATTCGGGTACATGACAACTGATACATTTATGCAATTAAATAAATGGCACCTCTTCTTCCGGGATGACTTAACAAGGGTACAGAGATATCAGTATTAAAAAGCATGAACATTTTTATTTTTGTTTAAATTTAAGATAAAGAGTTTCTACAATGTGAAAGATCTGGAAAACTATGCATTAAAGAATAAAGGAGTTAAAACATACAAGGCATCCGAATTTATTTTGCTCACGAAATGAAAGGAACAAAATAAGTGCATCCAGAAACATCACCAGCAAGTACAAAAATGATAACAATATAAAACGTTATAAGCCGACTACAATGTTCATAATGTCCTAGGAAGGCAATAAATGAAACTACGCAATAAATTAAATAGGTAACAATCAATAATCTAAAGTAAATTCAAACTTCATTTCAAAGAAAGCTGTAAACAAGATAAAATATAAAAGACTGCAAGCTAGTCTATCATATTTTGAAAAAACTAAAAGGTAATGCAGATCACATAAATGTTGATGCAATCATGAAAACATTTAAACTTTTCTCGAATTTTATACAAAGAAGGTACAGTAATCATGTCAACTACACCATCAAATATGCATCTTTTCTACAAAAAATCTTTACCATGTACAAATTTTAAATCATCATATAAATCTTATGTTGCAAAAAATTAGCATAACATTAAAAAAAATAAGTTGATATGGGAATTTTGACACTACAATAATGAAGTAAAGTCCAGTGCACCTTTAACTGTGTGTTGATATACAGATCTGAAGATACAGTTTGTTCAGAACTTTCATTTGAGAACTAGAGGTAATTGAATTTAATCCACATCCACAGAAATAAACGGTACAATCAGTTGTAAAATGTTACAAATGCATCATGAAAACGCTAATAAAGGAAATGGAAAATCAAAAGATAAAACACGATAGATGTAAAGATTACGTAAAATTAACAAGAATAAAATAGGCTAACATTAGAAGAAATAAACTTTCTATAGAAATCAACAGAGTTATATGTTAATGTGGAAAAATAGTAAATAAAGGCACACTCTATTTGCAATAGAAAAGACAATTTCGTGTTAATTGTTTTAATTTTGTCAAAGACACGCGTTTTTTGCATGATCTAAATAATGGTCTTGTTCAAAAAAGCAAAAGCAAATTAGTGTAGCACTCTACCCTTGTGCTGCGATTCAGTTTAATACAATAAAGTGCTTAACTCGCTTTAACCAAGTTAACCTACCAAATTCATTTAGCGAGATAAAATTTTGCTATACTGAAACACAATTATACACATATTTGAGAGCTACACTTTAAATAAATTTGACGATGATTATTATGTTAAAAAATACGATACAGAACACACTGTCAAATTAGATTTTTTGCAGAATCATCTGAACTGTGCAGTGTAAAACAGTATATAGTTCTGAGATTTCCTACTGGCATTTAATAGACACAATTGTACAAGAATTAGCAACATCAGGGTTCAAATGTTTTGCTTAATTCTAGATACGAAAACTGCTGCCCGAGTGTAAAAATACCGTTACCTGACGATGATGCACTTGAATCAAACAGCAATAGTATAAATATACAACTAATTCAAAATTCTAATACAGCATGACTAAAGGAAAAACCCAAATACTTAATCGATGGTGGAAGAAAATAACATAACACTTGACATAAAGGTTTGGGAAACCTACACCTGAATTTGTGACAGCTGATTACAAAGGTGAACATAACTATGTAGCAGGTACTATTACATATTGGAGAATGGTGTCAGCTGGGGAAATTAATTATGTGGCAGACAAAGATAAACCTACTGTTTAGACTTACTTCTTTCTTGAATATATAGCACCAGATTAATAGATAAGGTATTTAATGGAGCTATTAAATTTAAGAAGGCAACGTTAAGACATAGATTCAAACATTATGGCAAGATTTCGAAAGTATATGTTTGGTTCGAAAATGAAATTCGACTACGCTGATGATGGTGACAGTATTGTTTTTGTTACCGAGTGAAATGGTCATAAAAATAGGAAGCATCATTGGATACAATAACAGTTTAAACTTGGATTACACCCTACAATTAAAACCGATGTAGAAAAGAACGGTACTCCCGCGGCTGATAAACAAGACAGGAAATTGTAGAGGACAAAAAAGTGAGTAGAAAAGAAGAGCTATGATAATGACAGTTTCAAGTGTTAATGTATAACAGCGACTAGATAGGGTGTAGAGGAAATAGCCGTAGGAGCAGTTATTTCCTTAGTTTTTGGTGGGTTTAGTTCAACATAAATAATATTATTGCAAAAGTTCACATTGGAATACTTGTCTACAGTAAAGTTATAAAACGTGATGCAAAAGGAGCATCTTCCATTAATAAATTGGACAGCATTGACAACAAGATAAGCAAAGCAATGAGTAGCAATGAAATCAAACATGATGAGTTTATTTCAATAATTAACGAGTACAACAGATAAAAAAATATAAATAAATTAAAAAATAAATATAAAAACGCAATCAGGATAAAACCAAGTAGAAACGTCGGAGACTACAACTCAGGTAAATATAGGCAGAGAGAAGTTAAAAGAAATCTTTGGAGAAAGAGACGAAATTAAACGAGAAAGAAGTAATAAAGAAATTTACAGGAAATGGTCATAAAGTGATTGCAAAGCAGGATAAAAGTTTTTTTAAAAATTAGGTATAAGATATTTCGATCTTGGCTGCATTAATTTTACTCATACAAATGTTTTGCTGAGAAAACAGGAAACTTTTAATGTTCCTTTTCAGGCACAATAAATGAATATGCTTACAAGCATGCACTGAATTCAAGCCCAAAAGTGTTAAATAAATGCAGAGCTATATTACAATGGACAGCTAAGCGCAGACAAAGTCTGACAGACTTCTTGAGAAAGAAATATATTTCAACATTTCAATCGGTAACATAAATGGTAAACTATCCATTTCATTAAAGATAATAGTTTTTATTCTTGGGTGCTACAATATTTCCGATGAACTCAAAAACAATATATTTCACTACATCAACGACAAGAATGAAACAAGGACTGTTTTAATTTCTGATGGATTTTACAAGCCTAATACGTCAATAAATAAAGTCAGAGAGGGAATAATTGCAACTCGTGACAAAGAAAAAAGTAGATGTGTTGAATGATTCAAGCACAGCTCAAAAGTTAAAGTCACGCCGAGTAACGATTACACGGTGTATAGAAACTGCAATTCTAAATTGTTAGGATTCAATAGCTAGATAACTATACAGACATCCACTGAATCTGATACAGTTTCTGGGTTTTCGAAACCCAAAAATCTATACATTTATCTCGACCAAATTAATAACACAAAGCACTATTTCAATTCTAACTATTCAACTTTTCTAGAGTATTGCCCGTTAAAAATGTTTTTGATGGTGACTTTGATTTATACAGTGTTAATGGTATTTACGTTGTTCGTCCTTCGAGTTCGAAGATGACCATGACATCACTAACTGGTTCGGTTCCTCTGAATATATGAGTGGCTGATCAGACCAACACTTGACAGGAGATGCCGCATGGGGTTGCTTGATCAATAGAGGACGTGCTGCAGTTCTGAGATTTACGCTACTTGCGCTTCTGCACTGCCTCTCCAGTTGTCCTCAGTTCAAAGTCTGTAGTTCCAGTATGAATGAGAATGTGCCAGGTGGAGTGATCCTGTGTGAGATCTTCACAAGACTCGGGTATGTTAAGGCGTTTCAAGGATGACTTGAGGGAATCTTTGAAGCGTTTCTTCTGACCATCCCGAGATCGCTTTCCCCCCTTCAGCTCGCCGTAAAAGATCTTCTTTAATAGTCGCTCTTCTGACATCCTGGTGACGTGGCCTGCCCATCTAAACTGTGATTTCATTAGCAGAGTGTAGATGCTTGGAATGCCTGCCCGTGTGAGAGCCTCAGTGTTTTGTTTGTAGACTGATGCCTCTGTGCTCCCACACTTTTGCGCGTTGTCTACCAAAGGCCACACTTGCTTTAGCAATTATGGCGTTGGTTTCATCATCGATGTGTACTGCACGTGAGAGTGTGCTGCCGCGATAGGAGATCTTGTCCACTGTCAGGAGGGTTTGGTCATATACTGTGATGGTATTCTCTAAGTAAGGCTTTCCTGGTGCAGGTTGGTTCGTCACCTCTATCTTCATTATAAGCAATTATAAAGAGGTGTCACAAACAGATTTTTAAAAAATGAAAATAGACAAAGTAATAGATTTTCATGATATGGCTGTAACATATGTAAAGTAAATAAGAAAGTGACGACGTGCACCGGAGGTGCAGGCTTTAAGGCTTGATGACTCATACTACTGCTCTGTACGCTTCTCACCCAGATGCACCTACTCACCCAAAAGAGGAGAAGTTCAAAAACAACGGCATTCTAAACTTAATGTATCCTTCCAGCCTTCTAATGGTCAAGTAAACTACAAGTACATATTCACTGCACTTGTGATGAGCGTTAGTATGTTGCTTACCAGTTTCTTTAAAAGTTTCAACGTTGTGCTCTGCACACGCTTCTTTGTAGCGTCATTTTTGTTGGTAATCGTGCCGAACGCAACGTGTACGAAGCACAATCATCCAGAATGCATGTGTGTTAATCCTTCTTGCTGAAGGTAACGCTTTTTAAGCAGAATAAATAACAAATGACAACTTACAGTAAGAAAATAACTCCTCACAAGCAATAAAATATACGGTAAGAAGAAAATAATCCAGTCCATTAGATCGTTGTATTACATATACTCAAAGCAATATTAAACCTAAACAAACTTTACAGATAGCAATTTCAAAGATAAGCTCAAATAATTTGATCGCATTGGGTAGTTGTTTTTTTTTCGTCTCGCTTTATACAAAGGTAAAGGATGGTGCTAGCAGCGCAGTGAAAATCAACTTTAGTTGAATGACCATAACATTTGTGGTTACCAGATTCAGTTAGAACAAACTGGATTGAGCAAGTTATCATAACTGAAAAATTTAAGAAGCTACGATCAGAAGCGGGTAATACATAAAATACTAGCAAAAAAGTGATTCAGTCCACAGTCTATGGTAACAAGTATAGAATACCACTTGACTCTCAGATACTAACAGATCATTGTCTGCGGTATCCTTGCGCTCTTCCTCTGCATTTCAGATTTAACATAACACCTGCAAAAAGTCTCCTAAGTCAAAATTTTTTTTTTTGAGGATGATAAAATTACATCGAATCAAGTGCTCAGTCAGCTAATTAAAAGTACAGAAATGGAATTGCTTTTGTTTATAACCACATCACAATGGAAAAATTAGCTATATACCAGTCAATACAACTTTAATACATCTAGCGCTTGATTCTCCTAGAATGATCTTGAAATGTGTTTTGATACTTTGAAAAAACAATGGAGAAGATAATCCTGAAAGGTCTTTCCACTCAGCAACATAATAAATCTCCGTGACTATAGAAGGTCTACCAAACATGGTTTATTCCCATGATTTCCAAGTGATACAGCAGCTTGCCGAAACCACAAAATATTTCTTTGATAAATAATAAAAACACGCAGAAATTAGTAACACAAGTTATAATTTTTTTATATACCGGTAACCATTGCATCTGGCTTGTTTTGAGAAGTACACATGATAATAGATGGCATGATAGTGGTCTTAAATGAGATAACATTGAACAAGGTATACACATTCAAATCAACAGAACATAAAATATAGATGCTCTCAAAATATATATTTATTTTGTATCAGATGCTCAGGTAAACATTCAAAACAATATTGTGAGTTTAGGATTGTATAGATTTGAAATAACCTCATAATATTATAATCTGCACATAGACTAATTGTGGCACTAAATTTGATAGAGTCTGAATACAGGAACTCTTTTGACTACATCGTCATCATGTTTTCGCTCAACAAGGCTTTCGATATAAAGAGGTTATTAAGACAAGAAAATCTGATAGTGATAGCTACTGAGGGCTTAATTAGATAAGTGGTTAGAGTTACTGGTTAATGTCTTTCAAGGAACCAATACTTTGTTTATGACTTTTTTCTGTGGAAATGGTTGAGATTTAAACAAGACAGCACCTAACATAATCAAATCAGCTTTTAGTGGTAGACATTTTGACATATCAGTATGGGTGATTGTACAAACGTACATCACTGTAATCAATCTTCACAATCAGTATGGGTGATTGTACAAACGTACAGCACTGGAATCAAGTATGGGTGATTGTACAAACGTACAAACGTACCTGAATAGACCTTTTAGAGGAACCGCTCTATAAAGTACAGTATCGTAATTTTAAAATTGTAATAATGAGTGATTTAAAAATATATTACACTGGTTGCTGTAATAAAAATAGTAAGATTTAATCAACTTTTTAACTGAAAGCAGATAATAAAGCATTACTTACCATACATCAACCATTAATGATCGTGTTTATGCAAGTAATCCTGAAAACATTAACGAAATTATTAGAATCCCTCTGTATTCCATAAATGATCACTGCCCTGTTTGTATTTATTCAAACCGACGTAAGAATAACAATGTCAGAGAAAATATAGAAGGTATAATAATTTTGATTAGTTAAATGTAGCCTTTGATGAGTTAAATGTAGCCTTGCATGAGTTAAATGTAGCTTGTCGAAATTACTTTAGCGACTGATGACATCAATCAAAATATTTCGAGCTGGAGTACATGCTTGCTGTCAGTTCTTAACAAACATGCTTCCACCAAACATAAAGAGTAAAGTCTACAAAATTACCAGATTGGTTCACTCCTGAAATAACAAAGATCTTGCTACCATAAGAAGATTGGGCTAATTACAAGAAATATATAAATAAAATAAAAGCTTTAATCATCAAATCTAAACTAAATTACTTTTCGAAAGAAATCGCAAACAAAACAAAATTGCAAAATTCTATGTAATCACTTTAGAACATTCTTCAACAATGAAAAACCTTCCTTGCCCCAACAAATTGAAATAAATAAAGACCTTTATTACGGACCCTGAAAAATATATAGTACAACAACTCAATATATTCCTGGAAAGGTTTGGAACCAACTTAGTATCCGCAGATTCGAAAAACTTTAAACCTGTTATACTGGTTGAATTTATTAATGAGAAAATACCTTCGAGCGTTTAATTTATTATTCCCTATATAAAAGAGATCGATGTATATTCCTACCTGATGGAATTGGATACCGCTAAAGCTACGGGTACTGATGGAATTAACCCTAAAATCCTCTAGTTAGCAGCTGATATTTTATCACCCCACCCAACATATTTAATCAACAAAATCATTTCCAAGGACGCTTCTCATGATTACAAATCAGCAGCATTTTCCCCATCTATAACGGCAGTTCTGGATATAATCTCTTTAATTATGGACTGATATCTGTACTTCCTACTATTTTCTAAAATCTTTATTAAAATCCAGATAAATAAGCACTGACTACTTTACCTAAATAAATACAAGCTACCAGTATTAAATATTTATGCCATCTGGATTCCGTGAAAAACAATCTTGCCAAACAGCTTTATACAAACTTATTGATAAGTGGTATTCAATTTTAGATAATGGTGACATGGCTGGAGCAATTTACCTTGATTTTAAAAAAAAAGTTTTTGACTGTGTTGATCAACACTGCAAAACTACGTACATATAGATTTTCCTTTACTGTTCTAACTTGACTTAACTTATTGTCTTGCTAACAGACACCAGAAGACAGTTATCGACAAAATTAGCTCTGTTGACGAATCTATTATATGGTGTGTACCTCACATCTCTGCTTTGGGACCAATTCTGTTTGTATTATTCATTAATGGCCGACCACTTATGTATAAAAATGCGATACTAATCATTTTGCTTTTGATGCTACAATATATACAGCTGGCCCAGATGTCGATGTAATCAAAGATAACTTGCAGAAGGACTTAGGACTAATTGATCATTGGTGTGAAATGAACAAAAGGGTCATCACTAAATAAAAAATTACATGCTTGACAATTGGTTCTAGACAAAACTTGCGAGAAATATGGACTTAAGGTTATTCGTTGGCGATGAAACCCTTACGAATGTGGCAAGCCAAAAATTATTGGGCGTTTACATACAAAACAAGTTACAGTGGAACCATCACATCGATCACCTCATTTACGTTATTGCTACAAAAATAACTCTTCTCGATAAACTCTCCAAGTGTATTCCTTTCGAATGTCAAAAACTTTTCTTTGATAGCTAGATTCTTCCGCTTCTTGATTACTGATCTGTCATCGGGGAGAAAACCAATAAGGGTAATATTGAAAGACTCAACAAAGTTAAAAAAAGGGTAGCTTCAATCATAATAAATGTAGAATTCAAAACTCCCTCTCCAACTGTGTTTAAAGAAATAAGCTGGCTAAATGCCGATTAAATAATTAATTACAATACTGGTGTGACTGTTTATAAAGTCATCAAGAGTCGAATTGCTCAATATCGGACTTTTAAAACCTATCTCTGACACACATTTTAACCTACGGTCTATCTCTGACACACATTTTAATCTACGGTCTATCTCTGAAAAGAAGTTATTAATACATAGATCTCTAAAAACTACAACAGCAACTTCTTTCTCTTGTTCTGCATCTACTCTGTGGCACTCTTTATGTTTAGGTATTCGTAATTCTAAACCACTTTCTTTATTCAAAATTATTTTTAGACGGTACATTGACCAGGGTAATCCATGCTGAAATCAAACATTTTATTATTATTATTATTATTATTATTATTATTATTATTATTATTATTATTATTATCATTATTATTTGCTGTATTATACCGTACTTGGTTTTAATTCGTCATAGTCATTTGGTTTCGATACCATGTAAGTCTTTCTGGAATATTATGTCAAAGAAACGTACTTCACTGTGTGATTTTTGTGTCAGGTATATGTTCTAATATTCAACTCACTAGTACCACACTTACCAACTCCTGTAAGTATAAAATGACGCGTGTGTTTTTTTCTATCTTGAACTGGAGTCTTTTGAGGTCCTTCTTGACGATAGTTGTTTGAATTCCACATTTTCGTTTCGAGCCATTGCTTTCAAAAAGAAAAAATTACGCTATTGCCACTCGCTTTGAACCTGTAACATTTTCTTTTTTAACCACGGGACAACTCGCATGCTGGATTTATTTGCTTTATTGCTTCATTCATTTCTTTCTTCCTGTATAGATGGATATGGAATGAGATATGCCTTGTTTCTGGAGTAGTTCTTGATGATCAAAATCTATTCTAAAACACATTCAATTAAAGATGACAGAAAAGTAGAAAACCCCGTGAAATAATATTTAATGATAGTATATTTCGGGATCCTGCAGATATTGTAGTTTTTCAGTGGGCATTATATATATATTTGACAACATAAAATTTATGAACACCTTAAGCATGTTGGTACTACGATCAGGTCAGTTTTGGCTTCATTCAACAACTCAGTGTTGCCATTAGGGCACATTCCCGACCAATTAACAAATGTCTGATAAACAACCTTTTCAAATGAAGTGGTAAGCAAAAAAAGAGTGTCGATCAATGATATGGGATAAGGCTTTTTCAAGTTATTTGTAACGTTTTTGAAATTTTTTTATTGAACATGTTGTATAATAATTTCAAATGTTATAAGTTAACAATGAATTCTCTCCAGGGCGGCTTTCAGAAGGGTCTGGGTTGCAGTATGACCTCTTTATTGCTCTACGAACTAGTTGGTTATGCTAATGAAAACCAAAGAAGATTTTTTGATACTGAGAAAGGTTTTGACACAGTATGGAATGACTGCTTAGTTTATAAATTATTTCAGATCGGTATCAATTATAGCATATGGAATGTGATTGTCAATCTATACACAAATATGTACAGCAGAGTTATGCTTTCAAGAAGAATTTCTAACAGATTTCGAGTGTTAAAAGGCAATAGTATCCCCTTGGCTCAACATTGTATTTATAAATAAGTTGTTTGATATTTTAACAACATGCAATTTTGACTTTGTATTTCTAGACAATCCGTGCCCTTGTCTAACTGCAGCAAATGATATGCTTTTTCTAAGTCTTTCAAAATTAGACATAAATCGGTTACTCAAAATAAGTTTTGAGTATTCTATAAAGTGGGAATTCGGATACAATTCTAAAAGACATTAATATTATTATTGTAAGTGAATGAAACGTTCATCTGATTACTAAAGAAGACAAAGGCATTGGTTCTTGTAGTCATCTAAACATTCTTGTATTATTGCAACAAAGTACAACATAATAGACACCAAGATAAAAGAGGCTAAAGATAAACTTGTAAGTTATCTATTCCATTTTATTGATATTGAAGTTAATGAGTATACTTTTAATCCTGTCGCAGCGAAGATTTTGTATCAAACTATTGCATTACCCCACACAATGTATGGTTGTGAATCACGTGTAGCCACACACTTGTATTAGAGAGAACATCGTTTTTGCATTAAAAACATGCAAGAAATATCGTGATTTTTCACTAACTGACGTTGTCTGCAGTTTACTGGGTGTTTTAACCATTGAAGCCTACATTGATATGAATACATTATTTTTTCTTTAGAAATTTTCTAGTTTGCCTGCTGCAGTCTATTTTGTAAAAATAAAAAAGCATTAAAATCCAATAGTAAAAATAAAATATACTCGAAAAAATTGAACTAAATGAGTTTATAGAATCGTTCATATTTCAATGTCAAATCTTGGGCAAAAAACCTGATTGGAAATTAATTGTTAAATACAAAGTCTTTATATCGTAACAAATTGCTTTGAAATGGAGACTAGTTGAAGACGCATCGCTTAATAGATTTCAGATGATATTGTTTGATAGCAGATTGATTCCGTCTGTAACTAAGGAAGTAGCAAGAACATTTTCAGCCTATCTTGAGTCATGTCGAGTTGTTGTCAATAGTCTGATCATGTCATAGCTGCATGTAGTTTCTTACACAAATCAGACTGTGATAGGTTTTTGGTACCATGTTATTGGTAAATTTGGTATGCATATAGTTTCTTACACACACCAGACTGTGATAGGTTTTTGGTACCATGTTATTGATAAATTCGGTATGCATGTTTACATGAACTTAGATTTACTGTCCTATATTAATTTTGTCCATACTCTTTTGGGAATGGTGACCCGTGATTCACTAGTTATTATTAGTAATGATTTCTATCTTCTGTGTATCCCAACAGTCGTTATGGAAAAGGTATATAAGAAATGTGTGACTGTGCACTATGTTGTTATCAATTGTGTTTTGATACTCCTTTCACTTACTTCAAATTCATGCTCTGAGGGTACTTATGTCAGCTTGTGTCTTTTTATCTTCTAACTCTCTTTACATCTTTAAGATGTAGAATAATTAAATTAATATTCATATTTACCGAATGTATGTGCGTGCAGCGTTCACTCAATTTTGTTAACATGGGTATTTTGTCTTTGATATCTGATATTTCTTTTCTCTCAAATTACTGCTAAGTTTTTTTTATTGTTTATTCTTTACGTATTTGTATGACTGATTGTACTCTGCGTAACTCGGACGAAATAAAGATGTGAATCAATCATAGCACTGATTCAATTTTTCTTTCACCTCAGGGCGTCCCTTTTGACACTCTATTCTCCCCTGACGTACCATGCAATACAGTCCTCTTTCTTTATCAAAATATAAAGTTTCTGGTTTGATTTTTTTTTAAAGGCCGAAGAAATTTTCCACTTCTTTCCACTCTTCTATCTTAGACTGGAGTCTTTTGAAGTCCCTCTCTGCATCTTTCTTTCACTCCATTACTTTAAAATTTTAAAAACTGTACGCGACTCCCTGAACCCGTAACATTTTCTTTTTTAACCACGGGGCAACTCGTATACTGGACTTTGCTCTGTTTCTGTATAGATAGATATGGGCAGGCCTGCCGACAGAAATTCAGGGACTCTGGGCAGAGCAGTCATGGGCCCCAAAACTAGTTTAATTCTTTTTATATAAAAACCTGTGTGCAATTTTGCATATAAAACCTGTAGTAATCTACCATAACTTAGACTCTTGAAAGGAACAAATGTTAATATTTACTGCAAAGATTTTAAAAAATTTATGACTGAGTTCACCGCGGGCCCCTGAGCAACTGCTCCCCTCCCCCCTCTCGGCGGGCCTGGATATGGAATATGTCTCGTTTCGGGAGTAGTTCTTGGCACGTTCGAATCATCCCGGCAGTAGAAATACCAGAAAGCATCTCATATACAGGAACCAAAAAGCTCTCCTTTTTTGTCAGTGAATCTCGCCAATCTAAAATCCATTCCAAACCCTTTAAGTACACGGAATTCAACAACAATAACAACAACAAAAACAACAACAACAACGAATCAGCTTAGTTGGAAAGAAACGGGAATATTCCATGGCCTATGTCATTGAGCGTATATGCGTTTGAAAGCTTTCTCTCAACCCGACAGTAACAATGACAATAACAAAACAACTTAGCTATGTCTAAATCTATTTTCTATCACATAGGATATACTCGCAGCGTAATAACGTTATAACAAAATTAACTTTTCAGGAATAACTGTGAATTCAAAAAGTTAATATTGTCACAAATGTATTCAAATAGTTAAAGACCAAAATGCAACTTACCTTAATCTTTCATCCTAATCCAAATTACTCATTTCTTCCAAAAGGAAGGATGCATATATACATGGGAAAGCAATACATAGACTTTGATGATAAAAACGTAAGAAAATTTACCCTATATTAATAATGCAGTGAGCTGCATATAATCAAGTGCGTTTGCCTAAAGTCTGCATGCTTAGGGTTCCGAATATATAGTAATCATTTCCTTATATGCACTTTGATCCTTGCCACGAAATGAACATCAATGTCATTTATTTAATTGATTTGGGTGTGGATCAATGTTTCCGAAGGCAACCGTTATGTCATTTTGAAGGACGGGAAAAATGATGACTATATAACCTAAGTTCAATAGGTAATATAATACTATAGAACAGCTTCAATTATCAATCAATTGGTACCGTATGTATTCGCTTATAAGTTGATTCGAACTGCAAACTGCACAGACCCAGATCTGCCGTCGCATAATGCGCAGGCGAATCTGGGTTTATGCAGTTTGTTAGGAGTAATCAATAGAACAAATAACATAGATCCTGATCTGCCAGTGCATTATGCGACAACAGATCAAGGTCTATGTTGTGTGCAGTTGAACCAGCTTTATAAGCGAGTATAATGGTAGATACAGATTTATAATGTACTTTTTGAACAAGAATAAGGCTTTTTAACCTGTGATACAGTTTGCTTCATTGCCTTGAAAAATATTTAAGTTGTGCTCAAAAGAATTCCAAAGTAATTGTATTCATATATGTCTTCTAATTTCATACCTTTACATGTGAATCGAATTTTTCTGTAATCAGTACCAAATATTAGTTCTTTAGATCTGTCAACTGAAAATCTTGATGATTATCGGCCAGAAGAACGGTATCATCTACATACAAAACTAAAAACAAATTTTAGGTAGCGAATCATTTCCTCATCTGATACATGCAAGTTGAGACCATTACAATTTCGAGATTCAAAATAAAATTCGTGGTCGTTTTGATGAAGTGAAAATAGTAGAGGGGAAAGATTTTCACCCTGACAAACTCCTTTCATACATAGTAAAACTCTAGAATATTCTCATTAATGTTTATATATAATTTAGTATCTCTATACATATCTCTATACATACTAGTATTAGATATTGCATTCAGTAATTTCCCTTTAATTCTACTATTAAAAACTTTTTCCCACAAGCCAATTCGCCATACATTACCGAAGGCCTTCTGATAATAAGAATGTGTAAAACAAAACTATGTTCTGCTGTCAAGTAACCAACCTGATGTAAAACCTGCCCGGGATTTTTTTCAGTAGAGTCAAATCATCAAAATAATTTGTTAGTGTGGTATTAAGGTTGTCAGTAATAGTTTCCCTAAACAGTTAAGCAGTGCTATTGTTTTGTAATTGTTAGGATGTTTTGGGTCTCCTTTTTTACTGGTATTATTTCTCCTATTGTATATGTATCTGGGATTATCCCTGTGTCCAATATCAAATTAAAAGGTTGGATTATCCCTGTGTCCAATATCAAATTAAAAAGTGGGATTATCCCTGTGTCCAATATCAAATTAAAAAGTGGGATTATCCCTGTGTCCAATATCAAATTAAAAAGTGGAATTATCCCTGTGTCCAATATCAAATTAAAAAGTGGGATTATCCCTGTGTCCAATATCAAATTAAAAAGTGGGATTATCCCTGTGTCCAATATCAAATTAAAAAGTGGGATTATCCCTGTGTCCAATATCAAATTAAAAAGTGGGATTATGACTGTGTCCAATATATAATTTAAAAGTGGGATTATCCCTGTGTCCAATATCAAATTAAAATATGGGATTATCCCTGTGTCCAATATCAAATTAAAAAGTGAAATATATAACTGCAATTAAATAGATTTGGTACTTTTGAAGTATTCATTGAAAACACTATCTGATGCTGCAGCCTTGTCATTTTTTTTTAATTTAGCAGTGCTTTTGGGGGTTTCATATTAGTACTGCAGCCTTATTATTTTTTAAATTTAGCAATGCTTTTTGGACTTCATATTAGTACTGCAGCCTTATTATTTTTTAAATTTAGCAATGCTTTTTGGACTTCATATTAGTAATCGGTTGAACTAAAGAAAATGGGATGCTGCTACATTCTGAAACATCGAAAAAAGTTGTTGTGTTGCAAATCTTACGCAATTAGATTTTTGAAATATTCATATAAATCATTTTCATCAGCTTGAATAGTTGCATCGACCTTATTTATCGAATGAACAAGCTTCGAAAATTCCTTTGGGTTTTTAATATTCATTTGTCTAATTTTATTTTTCATATACGTTTTAAATTTAGAATGGAAGTGTGTGACAACTGAAGCTAAAAATTCTTTTTTTTATTTGGAGACCACTCTATGGAATATAATTCCTTCCTCTGTCAGACATTCAACATTTTTTATTCATTTAAGAGTTCTATAAAATCGGTACAGAGGGACGGTTATTTGTACTGAAATCTACAAGATCACGCCCATGTACCTACAAAATATTATAATTCCAATCGACATTTTATGTTCAATTTTCAACTAATATTTCCGTATCTGTCATGATTGTATGTGTGTTTAACTTCTATATTTCCGGTTATGCTTAGTGTTGTGTGTTGGTGCATTGCGTGTCTAGCTATTTGTGTGTATTGTGTGTTTGTGCATTGCGTGCCTAGCTATTTGTGTGTACTGTGTGTTTGTGCATTGCGTGCCTAGCTATTTGTGTGTACTGTGTGTTTGTGCATTGGGTGCCTAGCTATTTGTGTGTACTGTGCGTTTGTGAGTGTAATGGTGTTTGATAGATCTACCTAGTTTTATGGTATACTAATGCATTTTGTAATCATGTTATTGTATTTTCAATTATGTGCGCTGTACATATGCATCAGTGTGTTTTGTGTTACGTAAATACGCAGAGGCCTATAGGTAGAATGGCTTATTGCCAGATGTATAACATGTATAACTATAGTATAAATAAAATAAGATAAAAATAGTTTTCTTATACCTTTGGAATTTTTTTTAATATAGATAAAGTTTTCATCAGTTTTATAAAGATAACATATTTTTCTGGTCAAATTATATTTTCTCCTGCCTGATTTAACATTCAACGCTGAAACAAGCTTTACTATTTTTCCTTTTTTCATGGAGCAACTCTGAAGAAAACTTGTATATGCTTTCGATAAATATTTTACCCATCTTTTCTTTTACTTAGTCTGATTCATTTTTACAAGTAATATGCGTCTGTGAAATCCTGTTAACGTGAGAAAAAGTTCCTGAATATCAGCACTTTTATGAAAATGTGTCTTTTATCAGGAACTCATCTTTTCCTCTTATCAGATTCTTTTCTTTAACTGGAACTCCAAGATATGATTGCTAAA